>KV751357.1:1484813-1505433 GCA_001698575.1 Mola mola | reverse complement strand
AAAAAAAAACATCAAAATGTTCAGTATAAAAATATTATATGTTGAAAAATTAGGGGGTGCAATGTTTATAAAACCAGAACATTAAAGTGTTGTACGGAAAAATAAACATACTGATAAATTGGATCATGACTGTTAAAAGTAGCTTCTTACCAACTAAAGGGTTACTGCGAATATCCAGCACACAGAGAGTAGAATTAGTTTTCAAGGCCTCCAGCAAGCGACGAGCCCCTTCATTGGACAGACCACACCGCTGTAGGTCAACAGCTGCACGAGTCACACAACAGAAAAAAAAAACCTCTGAACTTACAGCCACAAAAAAAAAAACTCCTGTGTGTATTTCTACCAAACCCACAAACCTACTAACCTTTAACCCAGAAATCTTCTGCAAGTTCATGTGCAAGAGCAGCAGCACCTCGGTCACCAATCAAAGTATTGCAGTTAAGAGTGACACGGCGGAGACCTCCCATTCCATCAAACTGTGGCTGTCGATATCTCAGAGACTCTGCCCATGCTGTACCATGTCTTTGCATTCCCTGATGCTGAGAAAAACGTCAGATTATAGGTAAATTCTATGGATAGATCACAAACCATAATACAGTCTTAACACACCTTGATGATGTTGGCCAAATGCTCTGCCCCTTTCCAAGTGAGACTGCATCCTGTAAAATCTACCATCCGGATACTTGTAGAGTACTTCACACTTTGGCAAATGACTAAAATATATGAAAATGGTCATTATAAAGACAGCACATGCAATACAATGCTGTGAAGGCTTTCTGAATAATATAATTAAATAATTTACATACCCTCTAAGCCCTCATCAGAGATAGGACAGTTAGCCAGAGATAAATTTTCCAAGGAAATACTCTTTGCCAAACCCTGGAACAGAAAACTATTATTTTTATTATTCATGATTTTCACTAGATTTCAATCTTAAACAGATTAATATCCATCCATCCAGGTTTTACTTACCACACATCCCAACATTATACTAACGCTCCAACATGTAAAACAAAAGCATTTTACTATGGTTTATAATAAAAAGGAGCCTTATTTCTCAACATTAACAGATAAGAAATTCATTTTAGTAATAAAGCGTGAAGACATAATACAAATGAGTATTAAATTGTCTTAAAGTCTTTCTAAAATATGAACATCAATAAAAGAGGTAAAACCCTGTTTCCAATGTAAATCATATCCTAAGTTTTTGTATCAAATGTCTTCACCTTTGTTAAGTTGATAAGGTCCCTCTCTCTCATTGGAAGTCCATTTAGATGAAGAGTCTTGAGGTTAGGCGAAACAGTCAGACATTCTCTAAGGGCCTTGCTCAGCTGAAATGTCATGTCCTTAGAGCGAATGGCTGGGATCTTCTTTCTAAAGCTGGATTTATAGTACCTTCTATCTAAAATAAGTGATATGATGAATGTTTTGATACAATATTGTGAGGCTTTCAACTTCAGAAACGTATATCTAAGAGGATTTCAACTATTTCATGTGACAGAATTATTTTCTGCCTTACCTGCATCTCCAAAACCCAGGCTAGATTGGTATGTGCTACTTATTGCAATGTGGTGCAGGTGTTTGTTGATGCTGATAGAGCTGAGAATGGGAGGCCAGTCTGCAAATTTCACTCTGTCTCCATTAAAGTCCAGCATCCCTTTGTCGAGGTTCATCTTCACAGCAGGGAGAGGGACTGATTCCTGTCTGGCACAGGCAAAATCATAGTACGCCATAAAATCCTGGGCCCCCTGCTGCCGAATGTGAGCACTGTCATGAACCATCTTGAACCTATGAACACAAGTATTTGAAAGGTCCTTTAAACTTTTCACTTGACAGAATAATGAAGTGGGTGTACTGTAGGTAAAACACAGGTGTACTTTTAATAGTAAAGCGACAACTGCTTAGTTCCATAACTGTCAAAGTAACAACAAATGAATATCCCCAAAGCATTAACTCACCTGTGAATTTCTACTATATCTAAATATCTGCAGCACAATTAGTTCTTTCAGGGTTAAGAGGACCATGACATCTTATCCAGTCCTGATAATGAGGAGAGAAAAAGTGAACAAAAGGGTAAGACTGTGAAAACTTTAATTATGTGTTCCAAATGTATCATATTAATTTGATTAATATTACTAATCAATTATTATTTTTGTTATGTTCACCTGATCACCTTCATTCCCTTATTCTGTGTCAAGTTATGTTTCTCCGGCGTTGTATTTAGTTGAATATTTGTTCTCCATTGCTATTGTTTTTGTTAATGCACTGTTTAAATAAAGTTGATTTAATTAAAAAAATATATACAGTCTATAGTTCTCTGGTAGTTAAAAGCCTATCCACTATAGCTGTTCTAAGTTAATCATAAAAATAACAGAACAGTTCTGGGCGACAGTTGGATTGGCTCGTATTAGACAGAAACTATAACGTTGAAGTAAATGTTTGCCAGCACCCTATGCCAAAACCTGGACATATCAGCGGTAGCGGCGTTAGCAAGCTAAGTGCCTAGCAACCATCATCGGGGAAGAATAGCAGTACGTAAACGTTCATGTCGAGAGGCGTACGTTCATGCATTGTTAATATTTAACAGCGCTAAAATGGCTTCATATACCGCACACATATAACTGCAGTCTCTGCCGTCGTGGCACTATACCCCTCGTAATTCCTCGGCCTCTGACAACTTGTATGGTTGTTGTGTTGATAAAGTAGCCGACAGCTTGAAAGTGGCGCTGTGGTTTCGGTAATGCCCCGCCCACTGTCTTTCTCGCTGCGGTCTGTGTGTTCATTCAGAGAGGTGCTGACCCCTAGCGAACACGGTTGCTAATTAATTCCCTTGCCTTGTACGCGTCTCTTCTCCCGCAGCAGTAAACACGAGTTGGTCAGCGGGTGATTTCGGGTTGTTGTGAATCCAGTGTTTCAGGAAAGCCTTAACTTATTTTTTTTCCAAAGGTCAGCTTCACTCATGTTATTTGGCTAAAACACATTTCTGCTCATTATTCAACAGCACAACTAAGACTTGGTTTGAACAGCACTAATTAAGGGGGCCCAGCATGAGACGAGGGCCATCCAGGGCGAGGCCCCCTCGATTTGCGGTGTGTTATAACAGCACACAAGCTGTCATACATATAAAGCAGAAACCAAAACAACACACAAACGTCATTGCGCAAAGTCAAAAAATAATATTAAACAACCTAACGTTACAGAAGACTCATGACAGCATAAACAGTAGGCTTGTAAAAAACATAAAGAGACCTTCCTTTTCCTGTCTGAGTTATAGAGTTTTAGCCATAGTGGTGGTTATTTTTTGCTATAATAACGTCAATAAAATACATCTTTTATGTCGTATATCTTTACCATCTATCCCAGATCCGAATCAGATGAAGCGTCCATGTAATGTGCCTGAAAAATTATAATCCACGGAGGTCCAATTGTGTAACAGACTTGCTACACTTTTTATTACTAGAAAGTAGAGTTTCCATTACTCTATTGTTTAAATAAAGTTTGTTTATTGTTATCTATTGGAAGTTAAAAACACTGGATAAACAAAAGTGACGTGGTACAGTATAGAGTGGAAACAAGCAGTTAGCAGAAACCATCAAGTCTGCTAAATATTGAATAAACAGGGAGACAAATATAATTAGTGACTAAAAATTGGAGGAAAAAAATAAATACATAAAATACGTTTTATATATATGTAAGTAAACGTCTCTATGCATAGGTGTGTTCTATAAGCTTGAAATCTTTTTTTTTTCCAAGTGCTTTTAAAGCATTCTTCTTCATTAGTTTAAGTGGTGAAAAATAAAAAAAACACTTCCATGTGACATAAACTGAAAACAAGAGGTTTTCAAGAACCTAACCTTAGGGAAACAAAAAAAACCTCCAAGAGCAACAAGAGTATTAATAGCAAGATCATGTGCTCCATTTTTCCTAACCAAAAAAGATAAGGATAAATTCAGGTAGAATGGGTAAATTAGGAAATAACCGATAATGCAATTCTTCCAGGAAAGCATTATCAAATGTGCATTCATTAAATAAATGTTCTCTTGATTAAGTTGTCAACACAAAGGAACAGTTACTATGGTCAATGTCAAATATACAGTTTAGGAATTCCAGGCAGATTTATCCGATTTATGATCTTAAAATGGATTTTCTTGGCCCTAAGCGAAATGGGAAACGGGAAAGAAAACTTTGGTCTTAATTTTTAAACATTCTCTTTGGATAAATATAGAGTGATTAATTTCTACTTGATGAAAAAAATTGTAAAATTCTACGACTGTGGAGATGGAAATGTATAAATCAGTGAGATTATGTTCATTCACAAAAGGTTGAGGAGGATACAGGGACACTAGATGACATCATAATGATTGCGTCAGGGTCCGGTAGTTTCGTGTGTCTGTTTGTTAGGGCAAAACAGACCTTGCTTGATTAAACGGATTTGATTAAGGAACTTCCCTTCGTGTCTCTGCAATTGAATCGTCCAGAGTCTGTACGTGATAGCGCGATGTGGCCCAGAATGGATCCAGCGGAGCTACATCCAGTTCGCTCCGCCTCGCCCCGACCTGCAGGAAGAGCAACCGGTGTTAGTGCGTCAGGAGACGATTGAGAATGAAACAACGTGCGCTGATCTGTCGGCTTAATGAAGTTTCATTATTGACTGGCTGCAGGTTTCAGAACACCCCTGCGGAAGCTGCTGCTGTCAGCTCGCATTCTCTCCGCCTGTCCAGCCCAGAACGTTTTCCCGGGGATTCTGGGGATTGTAGTCCCTTTATTTCCCAGTGCTAATTACAGTTTGAACTTAATGCATCCACTTTTTCCTCGGATCGTGCCAAGATTGCTGATACGACTTGAGCGGTCGAGCCAAATCCTGGGCTACTGCCGAATGGAGCTGCAGGTCAGCTGCGTGTAATTCTCTGTATTCTGCATTCTCGGTATTCCTTGACACTTCTGAGCAAATTAGTAGTGACAACACAGTGACAACACAGGGCAGGGAGGCAGCTAAAGCGTTAGTAGCTCTGACACAAGGCAAAAGACCAGTTATCGATAATGCAGTTGAGTTCTGGACCACAGAGGCCAACATTGGTTGGAATCAACCTGCAGTGGGAGGGTTAGGTCCCCACCAGCTGACCTCTGCCGCCTCCTCATCGTTGGTGAGTCAAACAAAAATGTGTGACTGAAATATGGGTCAGATTTTTTCCCTGAGTTAGGGTTACTCACCAAACTTCCCCAGTAACTCTAGTTGTTGACGATTATGAGTATCTTGTGATGCCTTTCAGTTTAACAAATGCTGCAGCCGTTTTTCAGAACCTTGTTTATGACATTCTGAGAGATTTCCTTAATCCTAAAGTGTTTTGTGTATCTGGATGATATTTTGATTTTCTCTTCTGATTTAAGGTCTCATGTTGCTACTGTAAGGGAAGTTCTGCAGAAATTGTTGTCATAAGCTTTATGCAGAAGTGTGGGTTCCCTTCAAACTCAGTTTCTTTTCTGGGAAATGTAACCTCAGAAGGTCAAATCAAGATGGATCAACAGAAGGTCCAAGCAGTAATTAATTGGCCAGCTCCATCCCCTCGAAAAGATGTACAGAGTTTTTTGGGGTTTGCTAATTTCTACAGAAGGTTCATGAGAAATTTTAATTCTGTTTCTGCTCTCCTCCATGCTCTCACTTCCTCCAAGACACAGTTCTCCTGGTCTCCTCAAGCTGAAGCGGCCTTCCAATGGCTAAAGAAGTTTTGTTTAAGTTCTAGTACTGTGTTTCTGAGCGAGCCAACCAGTTCACCGGGAATATGAGCTGTTTTGTCAGAACGCTCAGGTAAAAATAATAAAATTCATCCCTGAGCTTTTTTCAGAAGAGACAAATTACTCTATTGGAGACCAGGAAATGTGGGCAGTCAAAGCAGCCTTGGAGGAGTGGAAACACTTGCTGGAGGGAGCAAAAAGCGTTTTGTGGTATGGACTGATCATAAAAACCTTGAGTACATTGAAAACGCTAAGACTGAATTCAAGACAAGCTGGATGGGCTTTTTTCTTTTCCACATTCAATTTCACTTTATTATCCTGGATCAAAAAATGTCAAACCTGACATCCAGTCTTGCCTACATTCCTGTATGAGGATCCCGAGCCTCCTGCCCCAATTTTACCTGCTACCTGTTTGGTGGGGGCTATAACTTGGGAGGTTGAGAGGAAGGTTAATGAGGCTATACAAGGGATGGAGATTCCTCCTAACAAGTTGTATGTTCCCAAGGACCTAAGGGGTATAGTTATTCACTAGGCTCGCACTTCTTTAATTTCATGTCACAATGGTGTTTGCAGAACAATGTACCACTTAAAGGAACGATTTTGGTGGCCGGACAGGCGGAAGGACGATGCAGAGTATGTTGCTGCTTGTTCAGTGTGCGCCCAAAATAAGACCTCCAACAGACCTCCAGCGGGTCTTCTACGGCCGCTTCCTGTGCAACAGCACCCCTGGTCGGACATCTCTTTGGACTTTGTGACTGGTTTCGCCAACCTCAGAAGGTAACACAGTCGTGTTAATGGTTGTAGACCTGTTTTTTAAGATGGTTGTATTCCTCTGTCCAAGTGTCCCTCCGCCAAGGAGACGGCGGATGTGATTTTGAATTATGTTTTTGAGTTCATTGTTTTCGTGGGAACATTCTTTCCGACTGGGAAGCAGTTCCTGGCACAGTTTCGGAGTGCTTTTTGTAAGCTGATTTGGGCTACGGTTAGCTTAACCTCTGGCTACCATCCTTAGACAAATGGAAAAACTGAGAGGTTAAATCAGGAATTAGAGACTGGACTTTACTGCCTCACCCTACCTAGATCACTCAAGTTGGTCTACACTGCTGTTGTGGGTGGAAAATGCTCACAACACCCTGCCCTCGTCATCGACTGGTCTGTCTCCCTTGCAGTGTATTCGGGTACCAACCTCCCTTCTTACTGCAGACGGATCCAGAGGTTAACGTTCCATCAGCAGCTGCTTTTGTCCGTCGCTATTGCCGGATGTTGTCCAGAGCCAGGTCAACTCTTATCAAGTCATCGTCCGCCTACAAGAAGGCGGCAGATAGGAGGAGACAAGCGACACCTGTCTACAACCCTAGTCAGAAGGTTTGGCTCTCAACCAGTAATTTGCCCCTACAAACCGAATCACGCAAGTTAACCCTCGAGATTTATTGGTTCATTTCCTATTTCAAAAATTATTTATACATCTGTTTTGAGGCTCAATTTACCAAGGTCCTCCCGAGTCTACCCCTCTTTCCACGTGAGCAACGTGAAGCTAGGTAAAGAAGCGCCCTCGTCCAAGCCTCTAAGCTTCCTCCTCCTCACTGCATCATCGATGGTGAACCAGTTTACATTGTCCGACGTTTGTTGGCTGTCAGGCGTCGGGGACAAGGCACATAGTACTTGGACTGGGAGGGCTACAGTCCAGAGGAGTACTCTTGGGTTTCTTCGAAGGACATTATGGATCTTCAACTGATAAAGGAGGGTGGGGGTTACTGTCAGGGACCGGTAGTTTCATGTGTTTGTTTGTTAGGGTCAGTCTGTGTTTCCTGTTTTATTTTTGAAGTTGTTGTGTCTTAGTCCCCATGTCCCATCAAGTTTTCTGTGTGATTGCATTCCCTCCTTAATGTGTATCAGCTGTGTCTAATTGTCTACCCCCTCCTTGTGTATATAAACCATGTCTTCCTTGCTCCTTCCTCCTGTGCCAGATCGTCTTGTCAGTTCTCTGTAAGCGTTCCAGCAATATTTCCTTTGTTCCCTTGTGTATGATCCTCTGAAGTTTATCAATTTCGTAGTCTTTGCCTTCCGGATTTGTACCTTTGCTGAGTAGTTCTGATTTCCTGGTTTTTGACCTCTGCTTGATTAAACGTATTTGATTAGGGAACTTCCCTTTGTGTCTCTGCAATTGAATCCTCCAGAGTCTGTACTTGATAGATTGTGGCTATGATAACATTATCATACTGTTATTTATGACTCTTGTATTTGAGCGTATAAAATCAGTGAAATCAGACTTAACTTTATCATTCCTACATATTGTATATACATAGTCCAGGAATAGAACAATTAAATGGCAAACAGTACAGTATAAAATTAAACAATGGTGCCAATGGATAAAAAAGCCATGCAATCATAAAGCCAGAAATAAAAGGGTTAAAATAAGTACACAAATCTATAGCTTTGTCTTGTTCCTGTTGGAGTACAAAAAGAGGGGTTTGGATTAATACATTTTGGACCTATGTATATGAAATCTATATTATTTCCATTCAAATTCTTTCAATTCATTATCTTTATGGAACCCAAAAAAGTTATTTTCTAGACATAAAGCTAAACTGGGGTCAATGCTATCAATTATGGAGGATCGTTAGCATCACGGAATAATTAAGGATTTCCTTAACCAATTCATTTATGTGCTTTTTAAAAGCTGTACTGAACTGTTTGAAAAGCGATTTGTGAATCCCTTTGTTATAAACTACATACTGTATTGATGGAATATTTCAATAGTACATTCTTTTTATAAATCCTTGTAATGCCCATTGAAATAAGATAGTTAATTTATTTGTCACTAAAACCAATAATTCACAGATTAATAAATTAAATTGCTAATGTGTGTAGTCATTCTCATTTCTATTATACAATTAACTTAAGGAAATCCTTTGTGATTACTATCATGACACTTGTGGTCCTCCACAATCAATAACGTATTTACCAAAGGTCTTGCACAGACTTGGTGTGGTCACAGTGCCAAAATAGAATCTTAGGTGTTTCTGGGAGAATATTACAGAATTAACCATTTACATTGTTCCTGTGTGACTTTAACACAGCACGACAACGCCCTTCCCCCCGCGAAACGCTTTACTGAAAGCCCATTGGTCAGCACACCCGTCAATCAAATGCCTTGCTCGCTGTATTCCAGTAATCCCGAACGCTCCCAACCGATCCCGACCTCCTCTGGATACACCGTGGCCTCACTGCGTTGCACGGATTTAGAAATCTTACGGATTCAAGGAAATTCTGGGCACATTTGTATAGAACCGAATTAACACGGAAAACGATTCCTTGCGACACGGAGGTAAGCATGTTGTTCTTTGTAAACTCGTAATAACGTTAAATGTTGGTTCGTAGACGGTAGCTAGCAGACGTTAGCCGTGTTTTTTTCCAAATATCGGTGGCCTGTCCGCGTCGCTGTGTGGGGTGCTGGCAGCCAAGTGAATTTATAGATAACTTTAATTTAGCGGGTCCAATTTATGCAATTACATGGTCAAAGTCGAAAAATTGTTGTTGTCCAAATCGATTTCTACATTCATATATTGCTATAAACCATCGCCTGTCAGTAGTTCATGTTAATGATGTACCCACCATGTTGCCCAGTTGCTAATGCTAATGATGCACACCGTCCTGGGACGATGCAGTCTGCTCTATTAGCCAGTTTTCCTGGAGGAACGTCTTTATAATGAAAAAAAAAGTCTTATTACATATTAACTTAAGTATGTGTTGCGTTGTCATGCATGATTGTTATGTTTTTTGTTTAGCTGGGAACACAAATATGCGATGCAAACTGTGTGATGTGTGTATTTCGTTACTATGGTTGATTTCCTCACAGATGGAAAAGCAAATAGTCGAGATTGTAAAGCCATCACTACAATATGATTATGATATGATAGGAGTTTTTTCTCTCTCTCTAAAAGTGTGCCGAATTTTACACAATATTGTGAACAAATGCCCCGAATATGCACAGTGCAGTCATGTATTATTAAAGAAATCTAAATTTTTACATCATTTTTGAACCCTCCCTACTTTCTAGGTTATTTTTCATATAGTTATAATACAAGTATAATTATTATTATAATATTTTCTTCATGAGACCTACTCAGGAAAAAGTGGAAATGCTGAACATTAGTCATAACAAATCTTATGAATGCATGGCGTCTACTTGTACCTGAGAGGACAATAGACTCCCTGTTCGTGTGGTTTTTTTTTATAACCAGTCACTTTGCCGTGTTTGTGTTGAAAAAAAGATCTGACAGTTGCTTGACCTTCATGCTTTCGACTGCCAATGTGGTTATTTTTCGTAAACTAATAATTTAGAAATGATCATCTAAAAGTTAGTTTTGTATTTTTAAAGTTATTTTGTTCTGTTCACTTCCTGTTTATTCCATGTTTTACATTCATTAAGTATCATAGAGAGGAAATAAGGGAGGAAATTGTGTTTGGTTGAGGTCCAAAAGTTACACACAGAACTCAATGTCCCTTTCCCACTGAGGTCACAGCACCGGCATTTCTCTCTCACACAAACACACACTCATGCTCATCCGTTAACTCTCCTTTTTATTTCTTACTCACTTACTCACAGCATCCGGTCCTCTTGTCATCCCATTTAAAGGTCTGAACTCATTAGAAATAACTTTAGCTCATGTTTCAAAGAGGCTTTTATAGCATACTAAAGAGACTGTGTGCTTATTTCTTTGGTCCTGGTGGTCATTATATGACAGCTTAATGACAGTGTTGCAGAGAGTAGGCCGAGAACAGGCGAACGTTTTGCCAAGGGTTGGCTTCAGCTGCCATCCCACATGATTATAGTGAAGAAAATACTGTCAGACTGAGAGATCCTGTTCTTTTTGAGTTGAAGGTGCTTTAACATTGTTGGCTTTGTAATCTGTAGATATAGATAAAGGTATAATAGATATAAATATATATGTATAGATGTTTAATTAATATTGCATTTCTAGTGAATAAACATTCCAGCTTTGTTGTAGTCTTTTACATGAATATCTTTTACATTAGTTTTTTATGTTTCAGGATTGACCATTTGTCTGTCGTTCCTATGAACACATTATCTCGAACACTAGAACTGATTTGGTATCGATCTATTGTTCTATCAATTAACATTTTTAGTCATAACCCAATAATTCATATGTATACATAAGAAGAAATTTAACTATGCTGATGGATGGATCTTTTATCTTGTTGGGTTGAACGTGTATGGGAAGAATCCTTTTTTCATAATTTCATACTTATTTGTGGCAATATCTATATTCAGAGTGTGATAATCCACCACAGGCTCTTTAATGTTGAGCTCGTGATCAGTCACAATTTAAATATAAGTCTGAACAGATATCAGTGTAAGCTACATCTTTCTTGTGGCATAAGGCTGTGAGCTGGTAATTTGTGATTTGTCTAAATATAGCAGTATTTTGGGTTTTTCCTCCAGTTTGTTTGTATTTTTTGGCCTCTGTTTGGTTCTAGAAGGGATACCACTACACAGGTAAGACTTCTTTTATAGTGTAACTAGTGTTGAAATAGTGAATAGATTAAACACTAAAGAAGAAATTATGTCAAAAACAGTTTGCTGAACTCAAGGAAACATACAATCTCACCAACAAAGACTTCTGGAGGTTTCTACAGTTAAGAGACTGCATTTTGAAAGCACATCCACCAGATGCTAGCTTACCCATTCAGTCCTTGCTATTCAATAAATTAAAACAGGTTAGGGAACTTCGACTTGTAACAGGTCAAATCTATAAATATCTAATAGAGGATCTAACGGTGCTAATAAAGGACAGACCGTACAGACATCTTTTGACAAGGATGAACAAACCACTCGTGTGAGGGAAATGCTAAAACTTATGAGCGAGACCAGATCTAAATGTATTCAATTCAAGAAAATCAATAGACTATCGGAAATCTGTCAAATTAAATAGAGCAGGAATAAGTTACTCTAACCTTTGTTGACGGTGTAAAATAGAACCAGGCGATATTACCCATATGTTTTTTTTTACCTGCCCCAGGTTAACCACCTGCTGGCAGTGAGTCATGGAAAAGATTAGACATAGCCTGAGAAAAGAAGTCTCTCTTACTCCTGGTGATGAGAGAATACATGGAAAGCAGGCAAACTGGCTTAAGACTGCCATCACTACAGCCAAAAGGGTTATATTGAGACACTGGAGGGCGGAAGAACATCCCAACCAACTCCGAATGGTTCATGGCCTTGGCAAAAACGGCCCCCTATGAACGGTTGATTTACAAAATCAATGGAAACCTGAATATCTATACAGAACTATGGGGCCCTTTTCTAACATAGTTTTGGGAAGCTTAAACCAAAGAGAACCTATTGAATTCGAAATCATTTCAGCGCACCTTGTTGAAGTGGCCGGGTGGGAAGAGGGAGGATATTTATAAGTTGTTACTAAATGCTTTATTTAATATGTACTGTATACAGCCAAGATTATATTTTCATTTCATCTTGTCCAAATGCGAATGTTGTGCTTGTTCTTTTTCTGTTTTTTTGTTTTTTTTTATCTTAAGCTAGTGAGGGACCTTTGTTAAAATGTCAATACTGCTGTTTTTTGATGACTAAGTAAACAATAAAAATCAAAATATCCCCAAAAAATAAATAAACTGTGTGCTGCAGCCAGACACACAGTTTCAGTGGCTTTCTCCAATAAGCTGTTGTACACACTTAAATAATCTAATTGAATAGTGGCAAAGTCCAGTGTGAAGAGAGGAGGCAAACTCCAAAAATAGTTTTTTGTTGTTTTGTTTTGTTTTTTTTTTAAATTGAGTGTGTTCTTTCTTAAAATAGGACTGCTGCTGGCATACAGATGAGGTTTAGGCTTGGCTTTTAAATATTATCAGTGTACTTTGGGGTTTTGTAGTTTGTGGTTAAACATGTATTACTGCTTCAAGGACAAGGGATGTATTGATTTTGTTGTTGTTGTTGTTTGTGGCTATCACTTTCTCAATTAAGTTTCCCAGAATCTATCTCTTTCTCTCTTCCCATCAGTGCTCTGTGTGGTTTTTTCTGCCTTCATATGGTCATAGGATATATTTAAGTTTGTAAAATGTTTCAGCTTGGTGCTTAACTAGAAAAAGTAAAATTCTTCGGAAACAAAAGCAGATAAGTCTGAAGCATTGCTCAGAAAATATTTTAGTCCAAGCACAGGAGAGTATGAACAGTTAACCTTCTCCAGCTGTATTTATTTTGAGCCATTCCTCTGAATTTCATCTGCAAGTAATGTTTTTCAAGCCAAGAATACATCAGAACCTCATAGCCAGGTGTGGGAGGACTTGACAGTATAAGTTTGGAAACAACAAAACCATATATTATATAAAAGATTCACATTTTATATTTCAGCAATAGCTTTTGGTTCTGTAATTGTATTAATCATGCAGCAGCAGGCCTCTACATTACTCTACACTACAGTATGCTTTCTCTACTACTCTAAAAATGTACTCTAATGTTAAATATTGCACATGCAAATAACTGGGTGAATGTTATTATTAAAGTTCCACATAGCCCCTTTGTCTCAATATGAGCTCTGTTAAAACCAGATATGAAGTTGCTTCAGGAAAAAAAACAATCCCTGATTTGAAATTCCCTTTCATACTCCTGCTGTTCTTAAACCATCTGAAATAAAGAATATGGAGAATTCTAGTTTTTATAATTGTATTGTATCTGTTTGCATTTTTGCTTTCAAAATGAAAATCAAACCAAACTGCTCAGTGATCATTGCCTGTAATGTAGACTTTCTTATCTAGAGGATCAGTGTGTTTGTGTTGTCTTGCGGGCTTTTGATGCCCTCATCTGAAGCAGCTCGTTCTGCACTCTGCAGTGGGGAAAACAACACTGTATTGTTTGTCATGTTCTTGAACAAGTTTGGAGGCTTACAGAAATGTTTAAGAGCATTTTGGGACAATTCTTCCTGCTGTATAACATGGATGTATGGACAATGTTTCTGTTTATTTTATGTTTTTATTTTGGCTTACTTATTGGTAGATGCTGATTGCTTACAAAACCAACTGCATAAAATTTTCTATTTTTTTGCACTGGTCACAGTATTAATCATAAGAATGTGAGATGATTGTTTTATCAAGCCACTGAGCTGCTTGAAACCTGTCCCAACCTGTTTCAAGGAAAACTACAGTAGATGAACTGCAATGTAGAGTTTCAGTAGTGTGGAGCCATTATTGTGGCAAAGCTTTTTGCAATTGTAAGTGGATGTAAGTGGAAGTGTGTGTATAGTCAGATTTCTAAGTGTAACAGAATCTGTGTGTCCAATCAGATATGCAATTGTAATCAAAATATCTACTATTCTGTGTTTACATTGCTAAGTGTATTGCGATTTGTAAATATACCCGTATGTTCCTGGTTGTATGATAGGTGTGTCGCCACTGACATACAGACAGCTATCCACACACTTTTTTGAGGTTGATGGATGAATTATCTCAGTTTTATTCTTAACTTTGGTCACTTAAACGTTTAACATATTTACTGTAACTTGTGTTACACCTTTAGCAATAATGGTAAGCTAAACTTGGTAGGAGCACAAATGCAAAGGGATCAGTGTGTTGTTAGAGTGGACGGCAAGCCATGGCAACGCTGCTCTCTGACTTAAGGCATGTTGATGTTGGAAATGAATACACTTTGACCTCCAGTCAGTATTAAACAGGTTACCAGTACTTTGGTAGACAAACATTTCCGCCCCAGAAATAGTTTGCATAGTTCACCCCTGTCTTTAGTACAAGCTCATTGAATGTAGCTCGTCAGGCATTCAGTCTGACTCAAACTAGATTTTTGAGGCCAGGAAACATACTGTACTTCGAGAAAAATATGATTCTGATACTGATTTATCAACTGGTACTCCACTGCATATATACAGAAAATATACAAAAAAAACATGAAAAAGATTTTTTTGCTGCAAATGTAATTAATGACCCTATGCATCTTTCTCTACATTATCTTCTGCATTATAACTCGATTTAGCTGTATATAAACAGTATTCTCTGACTGGTATGTTTACACATCTACCATGAAAGCTGTTGCCCAAAAGATGTTTTTCTGTAGAGATGAATGTTTGTCTGTTCCTGGCATTGGTACTTCTGGCTTTGTCATGCATTCATTCAGCAAACACAGTTGGTAAGGAGTTATCACAAAAAAAAATCAAAATGGCGGAACAGATCATGCAGCTCATACCCAGCACCAAATCTTTATCTTCATGCAAGAAACGTCCATGAAGCAAGAGGTTTTGTTGGTCTTACTCTAGCTGTGCAGTTTCACAACAGCTGCCTTCAGCCCAACACCACCTACGTAGTTTAAAGTAGCACTGCCTGTTGACATTCAGGAGTTACATTTCACAAAACACAGTGGTTGTCTGCTCATCAGAATGTCGGTGCTGGTCCCCGGTTTCTGCAGTCACATATCTTCACTGAACCCCACATTGCCTCTGATGGTTTTTTTATTGATGTGAGAGTGTGCATATTGCATGTGAATTGATGAGTGCCATGTTGTGAAGCGGGGCGGCACAGTGGTGCAGTGGTTAGCTCTGTCGCCTCACAGCAAGAAGGTTCTGGGTTGGATTCTGGGTCAGGGCGTTTCTGTGTGGAGTTTGCATGTTCTCCCTGTGTCTGCGTGGGTTCTCTCCGGGTACTCCGGCTTCCTCCCATAGTCCAAAAACATGCAAAACTGGGGGTAGGTTAATTGGTCACTCTAAATTTCCCGTAGGTGTGAATGTGAGTGTGGATGGTTGCTGGTGTCAGCCCTGCGATGAACTGATGACTTGTCCAGGGTGATGCTGAGACAGGCTCCAGGCCCACCCCCCCGTGACCCCTAACAGGATAAGCGGTAGAAAATGGATGGATGGATGGATGGATGGATGTTGTGAAGCACATCAAGTGGTCCATAAGACTGAAAAAGTGCAACACAGATGCTCTACATTTAATATTTACTTTTTCCTATTAGCTGATGTCTGTAATTTCTCACTGTGAATTTGAATTTTTAGGTCTTACCCTTTCATTTTTCTTGTGTTTTTGTTTGAATTGATCAATTCATTGTATATTTGCCATTTCCCCTCTTGTGTCTTTTCCCACAGAACACCTCTGAATTTGTCTTACATGACAGAATTTCCAGAATGGTCTTCCTATAGAGGAGAACACAGCCAGCTTAGGATCTGCACTCGGACAGTTGATCACCATGCCTTCCTTAAGCGTCTGCTCCAGCTCAGTGCCTAAATGTTACTCCGTCTGGCTCGTCTTTTTTCTCCTGGTACTTTCCACTTTAACCACTTATGCAAATGATGGTAAGAACTAAACAACATCAAGATAAATGGAACACTCTCAATGTGCCCTTGACATTCTGATAAATAAATAAATCTTAAAAAGTCAAAGCCAGTGATGTTGAATGTTAATGCAGATTGATTTGGAACGTTTGCTTTTTGTTCTGGGGTCTGATTTTAATGTGGTTTGAGATTTAAATTTACTTCATCCTGGGTTGTTTTTGTTTTGTTTTTTTTAGCCTTGACTGTACCCCAACAGTTGAAATTCTCAGACAACAAGGATACACAGCAACTATCCCTATCTTGGCTAGGAGGAGCTACCACAACCTTTGACCTCATGATTCTAAGAACTGAACTCAATGAAACTATCTTCTATGTAAGAGCATCTCTCTTTTTATTAATGTGGTCTCATGCTTTTCTTATTGTACTATACAAAACAAGATTTTTGAGGCTGACATTGATGTTCAAATGATATTTTTTATTATGTTACTTGAAGAAAAAATCTGATAATGATACAACATGCCGCCAAAAATGTACTGTGCAGTTATGTTGTTGGAAAAATTGTCATTGGGATTCATTCCCTCACTGTGTTTTCTGTAGGAGACTATTTCTGTGGCATCAAATCAGGTCAGTGGTCAACACCAGTGGAACTGGACCTCAGCCGAACCTCTAGAGTGTACCTCTCTGTCAATTAAAATTCGCTCAAGAGACGGACAGAGAACAAGTGAATGGAGCAATACGCAGATACTTCAAGGTCAGTGGGGCAATTACAAACTATAAATTATAGGACACCATTAATAATAGAAATATAAATAATGTTTTGCCTGAGCAGTTTTTAGGCTGTGGATTTATTTCTCTTCCTGAAAGCTTTCTCTCAAGCCCAACGAATGACTTTCCCTTGTACCTAAATATAGATAGCTAATTTTATTTCCCTCTCTCCTTTTGTCTTCAATTTGAACACTAAAGTTTCTTCTGTCTCACTCCTTTTCAGGACACGATATACCCAGCAATGGGAATAGCCAGATGTACCCACAGGACAGAGTTGTGCCTGTCGGGGCCAACACCACTTTCTGTTGCATTGTGGAAGAGGGGAAGCGCTTCACTTCAATCACCTCTGGCCACCCAGCCATGAACACAACACGGTTGAGTAGGCGAAGCTACTCCGCTACAGTAGTTAATCAACCACCGTCCGAAATGTCGGGCACCAACATCCTCTGTAACTATGACTCGGCGACTAGACTGACTGGAGCTGTGGTGTTTGTTGGATGTAAGAAAAATAAATATGCTAAAAACATAATGAGTTGTAGTTATATCTAAGATTGAATGGCAGGGAAGAAGTTAAAAATAAAAAAAAAAAAGGTTGGTGTCAGTTTGAAAGGCAGATAAAATTTTGAATTGATATTAGCAATTATGTACAATTATGTATTGATTATTTCTAAATGTATGTGACTAAGTAAGAGTCCTTCTTCTTCAGATTCACCAATGCCAAGTGATTTTGTGTGTGAGACTCGTGACTTAACCTCAGCTGTGTGCCAGTGGAACGAAGGACGAAAAACTCATTTGTATGGCAGACGAACAACACACTACTCAGTGAACAACAGGTACCACCTTAGAAATCACAATTCAAAAAACTACTTTTAGAAAATGTCAAACCTCCCTTAGTCTGTTATCAAATCTAATTCTTTGTCAAAAGCCATATGACTTAAACATTAGCAGAATTTATTGTCTGGTGGTTGGTCTGCATCACACTCACACCACCAAGATTAAGTTGTTGCCAGACCCACCTTTGCAGGCCTTGGTATTGGTTTTGGACTTATTCCGTTGATAGATCTTACATCCCTTAAATCAGGGTTCAAAACCTCTCATAACTTAAGACCCATTACTGTTCGGTAAAAAAAAAAAAAAAAATCCAAACAAATGATAAAACCTAGCGTGACCAAAAAAAAAAAAAATTATAATGGACTGGGACACGATTTTCATTACGTTTTACTTATTCTGTTACATTTTCTTACCACAGGATTTAGACCTGCTATTGCTGCATTGTTATACACATCCCCTTTTTGATATCAAAAATCAGATTGTGCTGCAGCATTTGAAAAATCATTAGCTTGGGCAGACATACAGAAGAGAATCCAGGGAGTATCTCCAGCTTTTGCCAACCAAAAGGAAAAAAGGCTGAGTTGAGTCGAGTTGAGCTGAATCACATTCAAGTGGAAACAGGAACTAATATTGCAATTTACCAACAGAGCTGATTTAATTGGATGGGTCTGTGTCTGAATGACATTCAGAAAGCGTTACAATAACAGGAATAAGATGGGCACAGTATATTGAAAATTATCAGAAAGTCATTCAGGGACAGAAGGGAGGTGGCAGTGATGGAATGATGGTTGTTTTTGTCCAGATTCACAGTAGTAAATGAATATGCGGGACGTTGCATTATTTATGACTGGTCCCCCTGCCTTTCTCTAAAAAGTGTTTTCTGCTGAGAAAATGTCAGCCAAGAGAGGTAAGAAATACAAAGCACTTAGTCTAAGTACTGCCTTACTGATACTGTGTGTGGGGTTAACATTGATGCTGGGCTGTCTGTGTGCCAGACCTGTTACAGGGATTTGTAAGAAAACTGGGCAGAAGAGAAGTTACATTATGAATGTGTTTGGGGTTGTGTCTGTATCTGTAGGTTAGAGTCAGCATATTAATTGATTTTCTTGCAATTTTGATTTTCACCCTCTTTGTGGATGTGCTGTTTATTTTTATATCTCCTATTATTTTGTTTGTAGGCACTGTCCTGGGGACAAGCAGCAGCACAAGAAGAAAAAAGAGTGTAGGTTGGAGCAGTGGGAGGGTAACTGGACTCTAGTGGCTGTGAATCCTCTTGGCCAGCACAGCCTCACTGATGTTGCTGAACTCAGTCACAGAGGTGGGTGGATCAAAATCAGTTAATGGATACACACAAAATGGATTTTAAAGCACATTTCTCAAAGTAGAGTTCAATATAGACTTGAAATACACCCCTACTAGCTGTTCAGTTTACTGATCTGATTTTGTTTCTACATAGTGCACCCTTTTGCACCAGCCAACCTTAGCTCAGTGGTCCATGCCTGGAATGCCACTATTCTGTGGCAGTGGAAGTACAGCAGCTATTCCTCCCTGGCTCTGGTCTGCAAGGTAGAGGTTACCTCCCATGAGTACAGTGCAAAGGTGAGGTTTCTGTGTGTGCTAATGTGAATGTTGGGGATACAGGGGAAGTTGTCCCGTCTAAATGTACAGAACCTTCTCTCTTTGTTGTTGTTTGTCTTAAATGATTATTGGTTGTGTCTATATAGTCAGACAATATCCCATACTCTTTTACCCCATTACTTAAATACCACATCACTTTTATAAAATGCAACTTGCTACATTCATGTGATCTTCAATTGTTCCTAACAGTAACTAAGTATAATGTATGTATCCAGCGTACCTTTTCTGGTGTGGGCCTGCGCTCTGTGGTTCTATCAGACCTGTATCCCAATGAAGATTACACTGTTCAAGTGTGCTGCCGTGCCCAGCATAATTTCTGGAAGTGGGGAGACTGGAGCAAACCATTTTCCTTCAAAACCAGCACTACTGGTGAGGGCTGTACAGTATATAGCATAGATATGGCATTGATATTAGTGAATTAGGGTTGCAGTTAATGGTAATTTAAATTACTGATTGTCAGTTTTGTTTTTTTTCTTTTTCAGTTATTGTTTTAGGAAAAAAAAAAAGATGAACCTAACCTTTAGCAACCTTTGTTATAATGTAAATCTAAATTTGCCAATTACTTTTATGATTAATCTTTTACTTTTAAATTGTCAAAAAAGGTGAAAGTGCTCATTACATTTTCAAAGCCCAAAGTGATGTCTAAGTTTGCTCCTGTACTTTAACCAGTAGTTAAAAATTCAAAGACTCTTCATTTACAATCGGAAAACTATGACCAAAAATGGTAATAACGATCCAGGTCCAGGCACTCAGGATTGTTGGAAAAGTATAAAAGGGCTTTAATTAATAGGGCCATGAATATTAAAAATATATTAACATTAATTGGCTTGTGCCTTCCTCAGGGTGTGTAAGTCGATATGCGTTGTTTCTAATAATGAATCTTCATTGACTGCCGAAATGACAAAAAAAAGCAGCAAATCCTGCCATTTAAGAAGGCAGAATGTCAAATGTTTGACATTTTATCTCATTAGAGCCAAGAGTTTCCTTGACAAAAAATTCTTTATTCAAGGTCCAATTACAAGGAGGTTTTATTTTTTGATGGGTTTTTTTCTTACACTTCCAAGAGCAGCAAATGAGTTTAAAGCTATTGTTAGTCGGCAGTTTTTTAAAACTAGAAGTGTGAGCTTTTCTTTTCTTTTTTTTATTTTTAAATCTTTTTTGTCATCTCCCAGTTCCAGATGCTCCTGATGTCTGGACGTGGTTGAACAGAGATAACACTAGGCAGGTCATTTGGAAGGTATTTTTTTTTTCATCTTAACATCTATTTTTTCTATTTATACATTAGAATTTGCAATTAACAATTTGCTGAGCAATAGCTATAGTCATAAGACACGAGTGCATTG
>KV751357.1:1470837-1484791 GCA_001698575.1 Mola mola | reverse complement strand
GCCTTTCACTCAACGACAGAGTCATGGTCAGATCACAGGTTATGAAGTTACTTTCTGGAGCCCTGATGAAAATCAACAGCACACAGAAAACATTTTATCGGATACTTATGCTGCTCCAGTCAACTTCTCACATATTGCCGCCTTCAGCAGTGATAAGATCATAGCGACTGTTGTTGCAAAGAACAAAGATGGGGTGTCTCAACCAGCAAGTGTTCTTATACCTCTGCATTGGACAGGTATGTGGTGTGATGCCAGACAAACTGAACAATATCTGAATAAAAATTGCGAGAAGAAACAGTGATACATGAGTGAAAGCTGTGTTTCATACATGCGTCTTGGCAAAAAAATTTTCAACCTATGTTGTATTTTGACTAATTTTCTCGCATATGTTAACAGTCCTGCATATTTATTACATGTATTATTTCTCTCTCACATTTTATGCTGTGCATTTTGTTTTGCTTATGGCTAGAGCCCGACTGATAAATCAGTTTGGCCGATTTTGGCCTATCACAGATGTATTGGTATCAGCTTATATGTTATAAATATCGACCAATGTCAAATAGTTTGGTTTTGAAGAACACATTGCAGAAACAGATGGGGTGATTTATATTCAATTTCCAGTGGTTACTGTTAAGGTAACTGTTTCAATGCACTGCTGTCTTTTGAGTCACTAAAGTTCATTGTTAGTCTATGAAATATTCTGCCTCCCTATATATCTATCTTTGTTACAAATATTTTATAACCTCATTTGAGGGATTATTGTGAAAAAATTGTGTATATTGGCCATTATTGGATATTGGAACTTTTTTTTAATCCCTGATATCGTCATTTGGGCTATAGTTATTACTTGCAAAATGGAAAAGGAGTTTGCTTTTTAATACTGTTTATTTTCACAGTAATAGCATGTGCTTCACTTGAACTAACACATAGCTGAAGGAGCAGTTAGGTAGTTATGAAATGAAAATATAAATAAACATGGTTTCTATAATGCTTTGTACCAATTGTCTTCTTTCCAGAAAGGGAACCCATTGCTGTGTCCAGAGCAGTTTATATGGACAGAAGTTTCCCTCTGTTTTGGCAGAGCAATGCCAATGCCACCTGTGGTTATGTGGTCGAATGGCGTGATGCCTATTGCACATGGAACTGCCTTGTGGAGTGGATCAGGGTTGCTGCTGGAAACAATAATGCCTCAATTGAGTCAGGTATGCCAGATATGATTTCACCTTTTTAAAAGAAATCTACTACCTCTCTGTGAAAATATAGCATTGTTTTTAGTAGTATATTTAAAAGGTACTGTGTGTATGTAAAAAACTCCAATATATGTCCCCTGCTTTTCTTGTCTAGGAACAGTCAAAGTAAAGTAAATGTAAACTGGACCTTCAACTCTCATACTTAAACATAATTTAATCTCTATGCTGCCAATATATATGCCGACAAATGGCAGTCACGCTTAAAATTACACTGTGTACTACAAAGTAATGTCTTTCTTTATCATCAGCTAACTTCCTGCCAGGTGTGAGATACAACTTTTCCCTCTACAGCTGTTCCTCAGAGCCTGCAAAGCTGTTACAGCGCTGGCAGGGATATATGCAGGAGCTGGGTAAGAATATCACTGCACTTAATTGCCAAGTTTTGTTCTCATTCCTTCTATTATGGCTCTTGCATTTCTCATCTGTTTTCTGTTTTTTTTTATTCTCTACCCTGTGTCATCCAGTCCCTTCCAGCCCTGTTCTCCTGTCAGCCCACCAAAAGGATTCTAATATTGTCCTCACCTGGGAAGAGATCCCATTGGTCAACAGAAGAGGCTACCTGCTGGGCTACAACATTTACATCAGGAACGGTTCCCAGCTCACACTTTTAGGTACATGTCTTGATGTGAAGTTCCACCTCTGTACACAGCACAGTTGTTAAAATAAAATTCTTAAATAATTGTAATACAAAATGTACACAATTAATTTTAGCAAAACATTTATTAAAGTATTTTGTAGAAAGTGAATTTGTTTAACTCACTCAGTTTCTTCTTCTTGACTTATTCACCTCTTTCCCCCTCCTTTCCTTCTTTCTTTCCCATGCCTCCCTCTGTTTTTGATTGTCCCTCTGACCTTTAACAGCCAATCTGTCAGACATAGGAGCCAGAAAATATGAAGTGAAAGGTTATTCTGAGGGCTCCTATAAATTTACTGTCAAGGCCTACACCTCAGCAGGCGAGGAGACAGGCGCCACTGCCTCCATAACGGTGGAGCCATACAGTATGTGAATGTATTGCATACTATTTTTTGAGACTTCAGATGATGCTGTGTTACAAATTAGTGCTAACAGTTATTATATTATATTTTACACCACCATTTATACTACAAATAGAAAAAATAATAATCTTGCGTTATCAAAAATCTTTAATAATTTTACTGTGTTGTCCCAACAGCTGATTGGCTGATCCTGGAAATCTTGTCTTCTCTGGGATTCACAGCTTTATTCCTGGTCATTGTCACTTTCATTTGCTACAAGAAACGGAAATGGTGAGACTGTTAAGCTCCTCTGTGTTTTCTAATTTTTTGACCGTTTTGGATTTTGATGAAAATGTATGATACTATGGCATCTTACTTTTGTGGTTAGGGTGAAAAAGGCATTCCATCCAAATATCCCTGAGCCTAAGCTGCCTGGTGATTGGTCCAGGACACAGGTACAGTATCAGTCTAATCCAATTTTACCCTTACAACTAAAAAAGTACAATTGACCTATTCCTGTTTTATTTTTCTTATCTTGTTTGACAACAAATTGACTTAGAAAAGTGAATAGCACCTAAATCGCTCTTTATCCATCTGGGTTTGCAGAATTTTAGAGATACCAGCTGCCTTCTCTTGAATATAATTGAACTCAATAGCACTTTGTGTCAAAAGGAAACATGTGAAAACTTCAATGTCTCTTTCCGTAAATCATTACCAGGTTATGTCATAAGTGTATAACTTTTCTTTTGAAGTTGTAGTTACTACATGAAAACCGTCTGTGGATTTTCTTGACTAACAGGATAATGATTTCTGGAAATAGACATTGCTGTTGAGTTTTTTAACTGTGTTTTTGCCGCGTATTCATCACAAATAAAGTGATCTAGTTACATTATATTCAAGTGGTGGCAGACATCTTTACAGCTAATATTCTTAAAACTTGGCCACTCACACTGAACAATCTTCATGAATAAATAACACTGCAGGTAGTATAAAATGTGTATTTTAAATTTGGAGTGAACTGTTGCTTTGATTCTCACAGGGGCCTTTGGATGTGAGGCCATCTCCCCACAGTATGGTCCATATTGTCAATAAGCCAGAGTGGGTTTCTAGTAAAGAAATGCTTGTCGTCATTCCTGAGGAAGATGAAGATGAAGAGGGGCAGAGGATGGGAGATGAGCCTGTTGACACAGATGAGCCATCGTCATTACGCTACTACAACCAGGTGGTAGATGAGCGGCCCAAAAGACCAAGTTTCCCAGACTCTTCTGCTTCCTCTGCGTCTTCCTTGGATTCAGCAAGCACAGATGTGACGTACACAGGGATTCAGACCTCAGGGTCGTCTTTGGTCTGGTCCCCAGATCCACAGGCCTCATCTGAGGGCCACCGGCCTCCACCTGATCCAGCTGTCAGCTATGGATCTGGAGGAGGGGGTTACCGGCCCCAGATGCAACCAAGAGCTCCTGTTGAAGACATGGACCTAGCTTCACCTGAATCTCCCTCAGAACCCCAGGCAACCAGTGCTGGTGGCTACAAGCCCCAAACCTCCTGGCATTTTGACTCCTCCATGGAGACTGGTGAAAGTGGTGGCCTTGCCCCCTCTCTTGGGTCACCCACTTCTGTTGCTTCCACTCAATTCCTCCTCCCTGATGGAGAGGAACACGCAGAGGAGAAACGACAACTGTCTTCATCAGCAGCGACCTGGTTCACAAATTTGCTGTCATCCACAAAACCGTGATTTCATCTCGCTGTCGCAACTAGCAGCCAGGCTTGGTGGGGAGGTTGTTAACATAAAGCTGTCAGTGTCATACGTCAAACTCCTACCCATATGGTTCAGGTAAATAGCCCCTCTGATGTAGCGCTACATTCTTACAGTTGTACTGTGACAGCGGGTTAAGGATTTTTATAGTGTTTAAAGTGTATTCTAAACATACAGAAATAAATAGTATAAAGTTAATTTACCCTTTAATGCAAATATAGAAAATATAATTAAATCTTCTGTATAGTTACATATATAGTTGAAACATTTCTGGTCTGACAATTTTAAAAATGACTCTTGATCTCCACCATATTTATTGCACCCTTGGCAATTTGGTGGCTGCTACAGTCCCTCATTACCAAAAGGCAATTCTGATTCCCCAATGGAGATTTATCCATTGCATAACCTGTGTTTCAGTCACATACTGTATATCCAGTTTTTCATTTTCATTCAGATTTTTTGTTTGAATTTTCACACAAATACACTACAAAAGAAAACTGAGCAAGAATTTTTCAGAAAAAATGACTGCATGCTAAAATTAAAGGATGTTTTGGGAGAAACTACCAGAAATAAATTCAAAGAAGGTAGCTATGTAGGAAAAAAGCTTTTTGCTGTCAATATCAATCAAGGTGGGACCCATCCTAAACAGACCTGATCTATTTTACACACAATACTGTCCAAAAAATGAGATATTAAGTGAAAGATGCTTTTATGAATGATACCAGTTGTTATTGTTCACAGATGCAGGAGGGATGCTTTCTGCTATTGTCTGGAATTGTGTGGGCGATGAGCCAGTAGAGTTAACACTGATATAAGCTAAAACATAATTACAAATGATGAAATTCAACAAACAAATGCTATTGTTTTACTTTTGAGTATTTTTATTGTTGTTTATAAATGCATGTCAGTGTCAAACCAGTTTTTTATGTAATATGTTTTGTGTTTTACTCAAGTGGATTATTCAATATCTTAAATGTAAATGTTATGCTTCCTGTAATTTGCATCATATCACCTTTCACATTCTGCCTTGTCTCTAAATGTTACACTGTACATAGGAGAGAAATAATAAGGTAGAGGTATACATTTCGGAACTGATCAGAAATCTATCTTTCTGCTAATACAGGTTTTACTGGCACTTGCATAATATAAGATATCCATATTCATCAGTTTTAGTGCGTGCTAGAATCTTGAGACTTTGGTTGTGTTATAATTACCATAGTATAACTCTCAACCCTCCCAGTATAGTTGTATGAGTGTGAAGAATTGTTTATTTGATCACTTTATTTTCAATTATAGAGACTTGGCTGATTTGCTGTGCTTACATGCTTGTCTACTTTTAGAGAGTTCTAAGTCTACAATACATAAAAAGTATTTTTATTTTTAATGAAACGACTTTCTGAGGCCTCTTTGTAAAATTGTTTGATTGGGAAAAAAAGGACCTAAGGGAAAGCCTATAATTGGAAAGGTATGGAAAAATGCCGACATTTAGCTTTTGTTGAGGCAAAAAGACTCTGTGAATTTGAGTCCCCTCACAGCACTTTGATAATTACCCATGTACAGTCCAGATCATTTCCTCCTCACTTCTTTAAAGACGTCCTATTACATAGGCTTGTCAAAATTGTAATTATGCAAATGTTTTCTTTTTTTTTATTTGAATTCAGCAGTAGTATGAATGTTAATTCTATCAGACACAGCAAGGACCTGGCTTCCCACTGTGGCAGCTTGTGGTTTCTCAGTGACTCCAGCCAACAAGCTTTACATTAAAACTACTGTGACATGAATGAAGATTAAGATGATCTATATTTGATGGCTTCACCAATGAACTGATAACAGGCAGGCAGCCCTCTGTGACTACTGAAAAAAATGTTCGCCTTCTTTCTCTTTGTCATGTGACACTGATCTATGTTTTAACTGGATTAGTTGGAAGAAAATGGTTGAAACTATTTGTCAACAGCTACAAGTGTGAGTTGGTATTTGCGTTTTGCAAGATCCATCAATTCAAGGCAACAAAAAGGATGGATATTGTTTTAAGTTTTTAAACATGGTTGCAGATTGTTTTGCTTCGAAGCCTGCTTCCTCAGAGAAGCAGGACTTTGGAGACTAACCTATGAACGCTATGTGTTACATGCTTTTATATTGATTTACTTCAGCAAATGGCACCTTCCCCCCCCCCCAAAAAAAAAATTCCTCAAACTTTTTTTATACAACTGATTGTACACAGTTGGGTTTTTTTGTTTCCTTCTTACATAATTTTAGATTGTAATGATGTCCCCTATATTACAAAAAGCAATTATGTTGATTAACCAGCTTGTGAAAACAATGGTAAATGTTTTTGTCGATGGCGGAGAGTTCTATGAAATGTAGAGGCCTACTCTTGTATATTTGTTGTGAGCTTAAACATAATCTTTTAAGTGTGTGTTTAAGTCATATAAACTGAAATAGAATTATGATCTTGTCTTCCTCTAATAGTTTAGCCTGCTATGCATTCCTGTATTACAACAGCAGTATTGCTTCGCCTTTAACTTAGTAGGTCAGGTAAGAGTACTCACCATGCTGACTTAAACAACAGCTCACATGCCAAATATATACTGTATATACCGTGGAACATGACGATTTTGTGGTTTATACAGCAGGTTACACTCTCTGCCTTAAACACCTTCATTTCTGACCTATAGATGCTTTTGAAAAGTCAATGCATGCTGATTAACCATGCGTTTCTTCTAAACAGTGGCTTATACATAAATACTTTTATCTCCATGTTTATGTTATGCTATGGCTTTAAAATACTAACACAGAATCATGTTATGCATGAGAACAGGACTCGGAATGGTGTGCACCTGTTAAAAGGCTTTCATTTCATTATAGATTTAATCATATTTTGCAAAATATTTTACTAATATCAGGAAAAGACAGTAAAGTGTTTCTGAGTAAATAAATGTTAACACTAATAACACAAACTGAAATGCTTCTTGTTGAAGTGCAATAAAGTTTTTTGTCCATTTGTCAATTTGCCAGTGTTATTGTCGATTGTCAGCTCTATAGAAATGTAGCACTTTATACTGTGTGAATGGCCAAAATCAATATGCTCAGTATCACACCATCAAGTCTGTTTTCAGTCCAATTAATGTCATTATCTTTTAATCCTAAAAGAAGAAAATCCAGCAGACAACTTGGGCTATTGTTCCTGCAGTCCTTAATTAATGTGAATTTCAGTGATGTAATGTAATTTACTTAAAGTGTTGTACACTTTTAGGTACTTGTACTTTCCTGGAGTATTTCCATTTTCCACTACTTTATACTTCCACTCATTATATTTTGGATGCAAATATTGTACTCTTACCTTGCTAATTTTATTTTTACTCATTAGTCATTCCGTACTTTGCAGATTAAAGGCAGGAGGTGGCAGAGTTAAAGATGTTGAGATTCTCTTTGGGAGTGAAGAGGATGGACAGGTATAGGAGTGAGCACGTCAGGGACAGCACAGGTCGCACGTTTTGGAGACAAAGTTAGAGATGGTTTGGACATGTGCAGAGGAGGGACAGTGACTATACTGGTAGAAGGATGCTCAAGATGGAGCTACCAGGCAAGAGGCAAAGAGGAGTTGCAGAGGATGGAGGACGATGATTCGCTGTGGCAACTCCTAGAAAAAGCTAGGTAAAGCCGAAAGGGGAGGAATAAGACTGCAGATTACTGGCTGTATTGGAAGTAGGGCATTTTTCAAATTGTTTGCTTTATCAATTGTCATAAAATTAGTGATGGTAACAACTAGTAGTGAGTCAGTTTGATGATTGACTGACCCATACAGTATGTATACATATAATGCAATGCAAATACTTTTAATTTACTTTTACTAGCACTCTTGGATATTAAATTACAAATAATATCAGATACTGACTTTTTTGTACTCTTGTGTACAAACAATATCAGATACTGAATTTTTGGGGTACTTTATACAACACCAGTGAATGTAAACAGGCCCAGAATCAGTTCGTATTCATGTTGCTGTTGTCATTTGGGTGACAGCAGGCCCCGCCCCCTCCCATGAGCGTCCCCCAGAGCACGCTGGGAAACCCAGTTGACATGTCACCATGGCAACTGTACCGATGGGATAGCTTCGTCGTGACTGTTAGCTGAAGAGTCATACAGTTACACAGTGATGGGCGTCAGAACCACTGTTCGTGAGGGTGTTTAATACCAACAACACCGGATCGGCCTCAGTCAGCGCGTCTGTGTGGTTGCCCTGTAAACAAAAACTCCGGCTTTAGCGCAGCAGACCTCGCTTACCCAGTAGTCTCGCTTCGTGGTACACTCCTTAGATCCAGCCTGCGCTTTCAGCGGAACAGAAGCCTACTGAAGCAATGGATCATCGTCCAAGAGTGTTTAATTAGCGTCGATATGCCCCTAAAACAGCCTTTGATCCGCGCACATCAAAGGTGAGACTCGGCTTCCTGCTCGGGATTGTGGCTCGTGAAGTCTAGTCGTTATCTCTGCTGTGGCCGTGTCTTCACCGAGTTCTGGCCGCAGAGAGGTGAGCAGCACCCCGGACCTGGCTCCAGTGTCGCTGGAAGGTCAGAGACAAAGATGTCGGACATACTGTGCAGGTGGCTAAACGAGGAGCTCCGGCTGTCTCAGGTTGTTGGTGAGTCAGACCAAAGTTCTTTATATACTTACAAATGGGCCAAGAGCACTGTTGGAAAAACCCGAAAAACTAGCAAGAGTGGATAGATAGTGTGTAGTGTAGTGAATTCATGTGCAACTTGTTTAATGCACTATTTGTGTACAGTACACGTACAGTTTTAAATCTTTATTACAGTTTTGTTTTTTGCTTCCCCTGCTGAGCCTTTGTTGTTGTTGTTTTCTGATAAAAATGGTTAGTACTTTCCCTAATTTTTCTCTGTTCTGAAAACTTAGTGAACAAATAATACAAAAATAGTTGTGACCAATTCTTATAAATTACAAAAAATATTGCTGAATTGTAACATATAAAAAATGTCCTTCTCTTGAATAAATGATTTCTTATTCATCCCCACAGAGCCCAAGACACTTGCCAAGAATTTCTCCAGTGGTTACTTAATTGGGGAGGTTCTGTATAAATATCAGCTGCAGAATGATTTCAGCATGTTTACAAAGAAAGAGTAAGTTGTCAACTCTCTCTCATGTTCCTTTAGTAGATGTCGCTGCTGTTTACTCATTTTTACAGTATGTATAATAATGATTATTTGTTAATCGCAACTTTTTCCATTAGCACCTCCATCTCCAAACTGAATAATTTTACTCGCCTCGAGCCAACCCTCTACTTACTGGGGATCTCCCTTGACATAAACATGGCCCAAGCGCTGATGCAGGAGAAGCAGGGTGTTGCTGCGCGCCTCCTTTATCAGCTTTACACTTCACTTGAAAAGCAGAAGAAAGCACGAATTGGTGGGACAATGATGGAAATGATACAACCCGCGGCCAGTGCTGGCCTGCACAAAAAGGAATATGAGATCTACTCTGATGTATGTATTGGGTGGTGGTGGGGGGGTGAATAGATGTACAGTATGTTGAATATGTGCATTCAGTATAAGGCATCTTTTGTTCTGTCAAACCTGAGGAGATTTTTTTCTGCTGTGATATGACCTAAAGAATGCATGGGAAAATACTGTATGGCAACACTGAGTTTTAATGCTTTCATTTTTTCTGTCTGTATGCAGAGGCTGCATCATGTAGTGAAACGTGATGCAGTGGTGAAGCTGCAGAAAATTTCTCAGCACTATCAGGAGAAATGTCAGCACTGGACCAACAGATCTAGGATGATCCCTCCCATCATGGTCCCTCCTGTCACCATCCTTCCCCAGCAAAAGAGACAACCCAAAGTCCAGGATGTCCAGAAAACGAATAATATTGAGAAGGTACTGGAGACCATGGCAAGTAAAAAAAACAGTATAGTAATACTAAATCTTCTAAATTTGTTTAGTGATTTTTTAAAATCTGTTTATTTGACAGGGTCAACATGTCCGCATCAGCTATTGTGGAACAAGGACAAGTGGGCTACTGGAACAAGACATTCATGGAACAGGAATGACAATATAGGATTAATAGAGTGGTACTATACCAGCAACCCCAGTCAGAGGGGTTACATACAATGGATGTGGGACCTATGGATGCTTCAAAACCCTACCGCCAAGCTAACTAAGAAACAGCTCGTAACTCAGTGTTCCTATGTTCGCAATCAACAATTTCTGTCACAAGTAGAGAGGTGAGGTACAACAACGATGCCACTGCAAGGTGAAGCCAGAACGACAGGTCAGGGCATGGATTTCCTCACCACACACTCAGAGATTTGGTTCCAAGCCCCAATGAAGCCCTGAAGACATTAGCACAAGGGCAGCTGACCTGAAGGGGAAGGTAATGGCTAACATGGTTACCTGGAACCCCTGGTTCCCCCTTGGTACAGTTACCAAGGCTTAGTGGCAGAATACCCTCAGAAGGTCTGCTAGAAGATGTGAATGCGCCACTACATATTATCCATACCGTGACCATCACTGACCCCAACAAGCTGATAAATGCAACTGCAGCAGTAATCCTAGAGATGCTTGGCTACAAGTTGAATGTAAGCCACAAGGGGGAGTACCCTCCATGGAGAAGAACGTTAGAAGCTAAGATCAATACAACACGGAGAGAGGTTAGCCAACTGTCAGAGCTGTAAAAGGGCAAGACCACCAAAGTACTAAAGAGGTACAGCAATCTGTCTGTAACTGAGGCACTGGAGACTGCCAAAAAGAGGCTTGCAGCCCTGGCTGCCTGCCTGAAGAGGTACACTAGAGACCTGGAGGCCCAGAGAATAAACAGGATCTTCACCACTTAACCATCCAAAGTGGACTCTCAGTCGGAGGGTAATAAGATGAGAACAGACCCACCCAGGGTTGAGACTGAACAGTGCTGGAAGGGCATTTGGGAGAAAGAGGCATCACATAACACCAATGCTAAGTGGTTGGTTGACCTGAGAGAGGACCACAGCCATCTCCCAGAACAAGACCCAGTACACATCACGATGGCAGACATCCAAGAATGAGTCTCAAGGATAAAAAGCTACTAGGAGTACCAGGCCCTGACATGATCCACGGCTAATGGCTAAAGAAGCTAACTGCACTCCATGAACCCCTGGCAGCTCAGATGAACCAGCTGCTTAAAGATGGGACCTACCCAGAGTGGTTGACCCAAGGTCGGATGGTCCTGATGATGGAGGACCCTCAGAAGGGAACAATTACATCCAAGTACTTGCCAATAACATTCATCTGCACAACATAGAAGCTTCTGTCAGGCAGAAAGGGTTGGTAGTGATACCAGAGGAGCCAAACACCAGCTACTGGTCGAAGGGGCAGTCTCTAGAGACTGTAAGACCAGGAAGACCAACCTGTGCACTGTCTGGATTGACTACAAGAAAGTCTAAACTCAATGCCACATACATGGATACTAGAGTGCTTGAAGCTATACAAGATCAACAGGACACTAAGAGCCTTCATTAAGAACTCGATGGGGCTGTGGAAGACTACTCTGAAAGCCAATTCAAGGCCAACTGCCCAAGTTAGCACCAAGTGTGGCATATACAGAGGAGATACCCTATTCCCCCCTGCTGTTCTGCATTGGCCTGAACCCCTTCAGCCAGTTCGTCACAAAGAGTGACCTCGGATACGGCTTGAGAGATGGAACAACGATCAGCCACCTGCTCTACATGGATGACATCAAACTGTACACGAAGAGTAAGTGAGACATTGACTCCCTGATCCACATCACAAGGATCTACAGCAATGACATCGACATGTCATTCTGGCTAGACAAGAGTGGCCGAATGATATCAAAGAGAGGCAAGATGATCACAACTGAAGGGGTTGAAATACCAGAAGGTAACATAGCCGTTTTCAGGAAAGCTACAATTACCCTGGCATCCCGCAGGCAAATAGAATTCATGAAGAGGCTGCAAGAAGTCAGCCACAGCCAAATACCTACGTAGAGTAAGGCAGGTCCTGAAAAGTCAGCTGAATTGTCAGAACAAAATCCGAGTCATCAACACCTTCCCATCATCAGATACCCCTGCTGGTATAATAACCTGGCCAAAGGAGGAGATAGAGGCCACAGATATCAAGACAAGGAAGCTCCACCATGCATGGAGGTATTCACCCCAAGTCCAGCACCATGAGGCTGTACACTAAGCGGAAAGAGGGAGGCCAGGATTAGTGAGCGTCAGAGGCAACTATCCAAGATGAAACAACAAAGATCCTGGAATACACCAGGAAGATGGCTTCCAATGATGACCTGCTAAGTGAATGCCTCAGGCAGCAGGAACCTAGTGAGGAGAAAGAAGAAGAAGAGATACTATCATGGAGGGAGAAGCCCCTGCAGGGGATGTACCACCGACAGATAGAACAAGTGGCTGATATCGAGAAAACATACCAGTGGCTGGAGAAGGCCGGTCTAAAGGTCAGCACAGAGGCAATTATCATGGCAAATTCCAGGAACAACATCTGCGACCTCTGTCCCTAGGAGCGCAATGGGGAGTGGGGAATTTTTTTGTCATATACACTTTTTTTGGATCAGTTTCACATGTCATACAGTTCTTGTGTTGGACATTGCTTTAATACTATACCAATACTGAGTGATAAACCCTCACTTGAACACCAGCTGGTTAATGTCTGAATTAAAGAAAGGAAGCTTATGTTACCACTAACAGTGGAGATTTGGGTATATTGCAGCTGCTCTAAACCTAACCAGGGTCACTATTGTCTAGGTTCCCAAGCCACCACCTTACACCTCACAACTCAACTTGAAGAAGCGACAACGTCAGCGGCAACAAAGAGCAAAACAAGCACAGGTATTGTCCACATGAAATAAAGCTGTGATAAATTACTAAAGATAATTTGCTGTTTGCCCCGTTGTCACAGGGTAAGATAAAGTGTAGTATTTGCAGATGTGGTAGAACTTGCTGGCACACTGGCAACAGTCAGGGGCAGAGAGATTATGTTTTCAGTTTGTTCGTCTGCCCTTTCTGTGTATGTCCAAGTCAAATCTGTGCATGCGATATCTCAAGAACGCTATGAGGGATCATCTTCAAACCTTGTTCAAATATCCACTCTGACTCGAGGAGTAACTGATTGGATTTTGGAGGTCATATGTCAAAGATTAAGGTCACTGTGACCACATATGTGTAATTTTTGTGAATGCAAAAAAAAATTCAGATCAAAGAGAATGACAGTTGGCTTTGGCCATTGACCTGAAATCTTGTCAACACAATATCTAAAGAATTTATTGAGGGATTTTTATCGAATTTGACAAAACCTACATTTGGTATCAAGGGTGAACTGGTTCAATTTTGGAGGTCAATGGTTACTGTGACATTACATATTGTGAGGTCGCAGTATAGTACAAAAACCACTCAAGCCCTTTGTCCTGACCCACCACTGTACTTTAACTGTCTGCTTTGTATGACTTGGGCTGGTATATAACTGCAAGGCATTCATTTTTAAAGTTTTTATACGTCTTTTTTTATTAGTAAATGCTGACAAACGTACAGTACACATAGTACAACAAACGCATACATGGAATGACGTTTCCTTTTTTTCCTTTTTTATGCTTACAGAGACAACACCCATTCAAAAAGCAATTCAGCTCTGTTCAACAATGATCAAGGCAACATGTGACCATGTCTAACATCAAACACACAAAGCACACAAAAGAAACACAAAACACACAAAACATAAAGCAATAATCAAAGAGATTGGCATGAGGACAGTTAAAAAAACAGAGGAAGTTGAACTATATAGTTTTAAATTTTCTTCAATATGTCAAAACTGGATCCTAAACAGAGTGGAATTTGTCCCTGAACCCCCCTCAGTGAATATTTAATTTTCTCTAACTATACAGACATGTTTTCATGTCTCTTCCTTATCATCGAATTTCAGCTATACCGAATATGGGAAAGTTGCATTAGTTTCGA
>KV751357.1:1457602-1470808 GCA_001698575.1 Mola mola | reverse complement strand
ACTCTTGTTGGACTCAGAATATGTTTTATCCAGTCTTGATTTTGAAAAATTTGAAAAAACTTGATGCAGAAATTTAAATTGTGTTAAGTTAAGTTTTGCACAAGGTGAACATCCATCATTCACTCCTTGCCGTGGAAGGATCAAAATATTGTCGGCTCTGTCCTCACCTAGCTCACCTGTCCAGTCTGATCTAATATTTGCAATAATCAAGAAGAGTTTTATCCGACAAAATGCTCCCATGTCTTCTTAAAGGCAATAGCTTGTGTGCTTAACAACGCTGTCAATTGTTTAGACAGGATGTTGTCTGGGATATTTCAGATGTATTTGGAATTGATAATGAAAGGGCTGACCCTCTTTTTGTAATAGTGCTTCTACAGCCACACCTTAGACTATTCCTCCCAACAAATTTGTTACACGTGTCCACGACTGTAAAAATATAAGTGATATGAGCTTGTCAAGCAAACAATATTTCATTTTGTCTGTCCGTTTTTTCCACGCAGACAGTCCAGACTGAAATCGCCCAGTTTGAAACAAACATGAAAAAACTGGTTACTTATGGCTTTGCTTCCTCTTCAAGGTGGGGGAAACAGAAATCCACACAATTAATGAGTTTATGTTGTTTTGTTTTCATTAAATGAGAGATCCCCATCATACTGGGAACTTGATTTGTAATTTTCCCTTGGTGGCATCAGTCAGGACTATGACACAGCTGCGAGTGGAGCGAAGCTGATTTTACAATCCAGCAGCAAGTATATACAAGATATCCAACAGAGGCTGGGGGAGAACGCTGCCGCTCGCGAGCAGAGAGAGAGAAGACTGAATAGATTCATGATGGAGCAGCTAAAGGCCCATGAAGCTCAAGAGGTAAAAAAAATTGCCTATTCAGCCATTTATACACTTGTTTTTGACCTTGTGGAATCCTATCCTCTTTGACACCACATGGTCTGTTATTTGGCATTTTAACCCAAAACTCAAGCAAAATCAGCCACCTCTGCCTCGCCCCACAGGAGGCACAGCGGGAGGAGCAGCTGGTGAGGCGTCTGACACGGCAGACGCAGCAGGAGCAGCGTTTGGTGGCTCAGCTGCTGCAAATTCGCCGTCAGAAGGAGGTGATCCGAGAGAACTGCCTGTTCAGAGAGCAGCAGTACCAGCAGAGGAGGGAGAGGGACTTCCAGGAATCTCTGGAGAGGGAGGCGGTGAGATAGGACAAATAAAAAGAATGAAAAATCAGCTGTATTGTCACTCTGTATTAGCCCTTATCAGTGGTAGTATGAGAGGTGTCGTAAGGAGAGAGAGGATAGGCTTGATTTTGGTAGTTTGTATGATGTCAAGAGGGTAGTAGTAGGTTTTATGAAGACACAGAGAGGGACAGATGGTAAAGTGGGACTATTATGTGTGTGATATCTGTATTTGTATGTTATGTTCTTCCAGTGAACACACTTATACTGTGAGTGACCATTTAAGTTGGGAAGAAGGCACAGATGCATGGATAAATGCCTCACAACGGACTAAGTCCGGTTTTAGTGTTGAATATTCCGTGTGTCTCAGAGCAGGTTGTTCTGTGATTAAGTGTTTAATTGCTATTTACTTTGAAAATCATCTCTTTAAAAAATCTTTTTAAAGAGGTGATTTAGGGAGAATATTACAAAAATGTATCACCGACAAACCTGGCAGCTTTTTTAAATCTTCCTTTCTTTTCCTGCAACCTTCAATATCAATAATCTACTAATTACAAAAATCCATGTCTTTAGTTTGTGCCTTCCAAAAATCACCTATAGCAATTGAGTATTTTGCACAATACATGTCCCATGTAACATATTTCATCTTCATGAAATACTTTACCTAACAGTGGTGCCTAGCAGGAACATTTTCGTTATGCCCTCTCGACTCACCCAATCTCTCTGACCGGGGCCTGCTGCAGGCTCTGGCTCGGCAGGCTAAGTTGGAACGCCCAGAAGAGATCAGAAGGGAGCTTGAATTCTGTGACAGGATCGCCGCTGAGCGAGCTCAGATCAGATACATGAAGCACTTTGCGATCTGCGAGGACATTTTGGAGCAGATGGTCGACTTGGCTACCAAAGTTGGAGAATACCAACTGGTCAATGATAAGTATGTAACACAGTTGACCATAATGATGTAAGTAGGCACACAGTGTTTGAGCTCAAAGCTCTTGGTCAGTCAGACAATAAATGTAACTAAATTCCAAAATTTTGAATTGCATTTTTTTAGTCACTGAGTGTTATGTAAAATGATTGCAACCCAGACGTTTGGCCACTGCATGATCCAAAGGGATGCAACAAATAGGTCAATCCTCTGCTTTTTCTGCAAATTTTATTTATTCGTGCTTGAACTCACTTAAATGTAGTTAACTTTTCGAATGTAAATAAAAGATAGGCAGCTTTTTTCTTTCAAAAACGCACACTCATAGTCAGAATGGGTAATATAAAGTTGATAAAACTTGAAGCAACAGAAGGAAACACAGGCAGGTCCCTTAAGTATTCGTTTGTTTCTCTCCCCCATCTTTTCATAGTTTTCTTTATTGCAACAGGAAATGTTGGAAGAAATTTGTTTGTGGGAAGCACATCTTTCATGTAAAAAATTATAAACTTGTGCCTCTAATTCCCGAGCAAAGTTAGAATCCTATGAACAAATGCCTAGCGATATAAACATTTTTGTATTAGTAACGTGGTCAAATAAAATCAGGAGATGTCAACATCCCGTCTGCTTCTTCTAATGATCAAATGAATCATTTCCTCTGATAAGCGCTGCACATTCACTTTATATGCATAGGTATCCTGTTTTGCTTTACCTATACTGTTTTACTACATCCGCTCTTCTGCTTATGGAAGTTAAGTTATTTTCTGGCCATTAAAAAGCCCTTGACAGTTTATTAAATCACTATCAAATATGTGATCCACATGTGACCGATGTTCCACGAGTTTTGCTTCCCGTCATTTGCCTCTGCTGTTATGTCCAGTCAGATTCCAGAGAAGCAGATGAGAGAGTGGAAGGAGCTGCTGTTGCATGGTCTGCCGCTCTATGAGCCCAGTAAGAGCCAGCAGCCAGGGTCTGAGCTCTCTGAACCTCTCGACCCTATAGAACTTAAGAAGCAGGAGATACTGAATAACAGGGACTATGATGAATACACTGTGAGTTTGAAACACGAGCGCACTCAGTGTATTACCAAAATATGTCCATGTGTATATTTGTCCACACACTTGCGTAGCATTAGTAATTTGTTGATGTTTTATGTTGTAAGCAAATGCTGATTTTGCTACCATGATTAAGCTTGACCAGATGTGAAGTAGGAAAAGCCAACCAAGTTGCATATTCTGACTCAAAACTATCCGAATTTGTCTCAGCCATGTGTGATGTGTGTCAGAATATGGTAGGTGAGTGGGCATGGCCAGAGGAAGCAGGGGAGACCAAATCGCCCCCGGCCATCAACAGTATTCTCCGACACATTGTCATTCGACTGAGGAACCTGGCTCATCAGCCCGTTGTGTGCCCCAACTCACCCTCATTTCCTCGCTTTACCCTCAAGGCCTGTGTCCTTGGCAAGTTTTGTTCTGGCAAGAGCACCTGCCTGGCCAAGATTGCTGAAGGTGTGCAGCTTGAAATCTGAACAACAGATGCAAACATACACACAAAAGCACATCGCTGAAATTTATGTTTTCTGAAATGATTTATTGATAATGGGTGAAGAATAAGATGGTATGGCCTACTTGTTTTTTGCTTTAGCCCATGGAATCCATGTGTTATCAGCTGACACGCTGATCGAGGAGGCGCTGAATGCTCATCAGAAAGGAAAGAAGGTTGGTCACCCTTCTTTGTTTAATCGTGTCACAAAAGTGATCAGTGATCTTAGGCATTGCACAATTTAAAACATTTTCTAAACAATTTTAACCTGTATGTTCAATATACTGTATAGTAATACATTTTTTAAAAAAAGCATTAAAATAGGGATGCATGGTATATACTGAACTGTTATCAACTCAGGTATGACAACATGAATTTTCATCAGCTATGGGTCAATAAATAGAGCTGATTATATGAAGCCACCTTGCTTTCACACTCGAGTTCAATAGGTGAGGTATGCTCCTATAAATTCAGTTTGTTATCTGCCAAAAACCCATCATCTTTGACTTTCTGTTCTTTACATGTGCCTAAACAGGTTATGAATTTAATGTAAAAATATCGGTCACTGTCAGCAAAAAAACCAAAACATACTGAGCATCCCAGATTAAAATTTGCTTTCTTTATAATGCTTTTTTGGAGTATTGTTTTCAGTATTAAGTATAATACATTGATTTTTCAGAATGTATGTGTACCGTTTTGGGATGCAATGCTTACTCAAAAATACTGCTCTCATGTCTCTTACCCAGCTGGCTACCTGGGGCCAGCATGGAGCAGTTATAGAAGAAGAGCTGAAGAAAGGCAATGCAATTCCCAATGAGCTGTTGATGGACATTATAGTAGAAGCTATCAGGTAAGCACATAACCTGTACTGCTATAAATTGCAGTGCATGTATAGGATTTAGTTGGATTTTATTGCATTTTTGCCATGTGCGATTAATTTTCCATAGCCAATATTTCACAGAACTCTCAATAATACAGTGCCCGCTTTATATTCAGTGCAGACAAAATAACAACTATCCCACAAGCACTCTTTAGGCAGCAAAATATTTGCTTCGTCCCTACTAGGCAGATTCCACCTCGGTCACGTTGGATCCTGGATGGTTTTCCCTTGGATATTACCCAAGCCCACATGCTAGAGAAAGCACTGGGTGGACCTGTGAGGAATACAGTTAAAAGCAACAGCACAGACCTCACAGCTGATCCTAATCCACCTAAACCTCCACCACCACCAGCTCCTGCACTGGACCTGGCTGTGCTGCTTGATATCCCCAATGAGCGTGTGGCCCAGCGTTCGTTGAGTCATACTGGTACGTTTCACTGGAGCTATGGATCTCTCATCACCCAAAAATACATTGTAAATCAATGGTCTATGTGTTTGTGTAATTCTTCCAAACGTGGCGTTGATAAAGATGGTGCTGCCACCGACAAGACCTTGTATCGGGCACAGATTCCACACAGGTAAAGAAATAAAAGAATGAGTCCATCACTGCTCCTTTAAGACTTTGTTGTTTATTATCCACCATTGTTCCACTCTCCTCAAGGATAAGCTCTTTCCAGGAAACCTGGCCCAAACTGGAGGAATGGTTTGATGAAAAGCAAAATATTTTGGTCCGTGTTGACGCAGATGTTGATGAGGAGGAGCTTTACAAGAGGTTGGAGTGGGTCCTGCAAGCCATGATGCATCCACAGAAGGGTGAGTGGTTTTTGTATTTTTTGTCAGTCTCTGTGTTTTGTTACAGTCGTGCTCAGAATCAATTTCTTTAATTGAAAATTTTGTGTTTCTACTAATTAATAATTTTCCTGTATAATAGACAAAATGTGTGTCCTGACAGTAAGAACATATTAACCCACAATATTCCTGTGTATCCCCCTATCAGCTCCTGCTCTTCCTCCTGTTCAAGGTGTAGTGATGAACTGCATGAAAACTCCAGACTCCTCCTCAGTTACTCCTTCCCCTATAGACCAGCCTATAGAATTCACAGACGAGGTTTCCCCCAGAGGTGATTTCAACAGTTTTCTCATTCCCATTTGTTATTTTTTTCAAAGTCACTTCTGGTTGCATTACACAGACAGATAAGTTGGATAGTTTCATCATCAACATGTGCTCATGTTTTCCAACTAATAATGAATTTGTGGATCCTATCATTTTTTCAAACATTATAAAGACATTTTTATATTTCAAATGTACCAAACTAAAGTTTTTTTATAAAAAAAAAAACATGAGGTAAAACAAACTAAATAATCTGTTCATGCATTTATTTGTTTATTTAGTCATATATACAGGCCCAAGCCTGAATTGTCCTGCGTTTTACATGGCACTTGAATGAAAATTTCAAGTAAGTTAAAAGACGACTGTCAATTAAGTTTTACCCCCTAAATTCCTTCCTAAATTGAATTTTTATATGTTGGACTTCCAATGTCTATGATTTTGTATAATTTAGAGTGATTTTATGTGCTTTATTTCGTCAACTTCCTCAGTGGCCAATGAGGAGTCTCAGGGAGTCCCCAGGAACCCACCCTCCCCAGGTTCATCCAGCTGGGTCTATGTGGATGAGCCCCTTCCATCCGTAGGGCTCAACTTCTGTTTATGTTTATGTGTTTGATCTTCTAATCTGCTTCTTCTTTGAAAAAAATACTGAAAATCTTTTTGCCAATGACATCCAGATGTGATTACAGTGGTTTTCCACAAGGTGGCGCTCTAAACCTGTGGTTTCCCATATCTGTTTCTGATGCAAAAACATGTGAGATCTTTGTGAAATCTTTGTGTCTCTTTCTCTGTTGTCTTCCTCTACCCTCTCATTTGCTTATCTCTTCCCATCCGCATCTGTATATCCAGGACACCCCAGAGAAGCTGTGCTCCCACTGGGACACAATGTGCGAATCTTATGTGAACAACATAAAGGCAGTGATGCAACAGCTGCGCTCGCAACACGCAATGATTAACCATCACTTGTACAGCACGAGGTACTCGCCTGGGCAATGGAAGGACTGTGAATATGGTTTACTTTCATTTCATTGTAGACTGCACAGATAAGCACTTAACTTAAACACTTTTCAGATTAATTTATGATTAAACAAAAATTTAGCTGCTTTGCGCAACAAATACACCATTTGTATCTTATTCAATTAACTGATCCCTTTTATCCCCTTTCACACTAGGATTTGTTGTCGGGGTCTAGCTCCAGATGTGATTATGAAGGTTGAATGTTCCTAGTTAGCGTCTTGATACAGAATCACATATTGTCGTGGTTATTCTTATTTTTGGGCATAATTGGATGTGGTCCTCTGTCAGACTCTAAGAAACTTTAGATTTATTACTCGAAAAGTATGAGCTGGTGCCCTGTTTCTTCAGAGAGGAGTACAAGAATTACCTGAGGCGTCCAGACCAGAAGCAGCAGTTAGTCTCTCAGTGGCAGAAGGACTTCAACAGCATATTCGATGATATGAGAGAAGACGGGGAGACCAAAGCAATACAGATGTCTGTTAAATGACCATGAAAATAATCTGGTATGTCTGCAGGAACTGTGTGAACACTTGCGGGACATCAGTGACCAGCGTAAGGAGGAGGATGAGAAGGAGAGGGACGCTCTCCTGGGTGAAGGCTGGTTGGAGGACCACACTGCCATCCTCATCAACCACCACTCTATACTCTTGCAGGTTACTTTTCTTGTTTGGCTGAACAAAAATCCAGTTCTGTACTTTACAATTTCAAGTTAATTGTCTCTTTTGTTCATTGTTTGTTTTGCTTAGATGGAGATGGATCGTTTTCAGGCCACACTCTGTATTCTTAAGGTCTACTACCTGAGCATGTACAGTCAGATGTTTTCTGAGCTTCCCTCAAACGCTGTTCGCATCTCCCTGCTGGACACCCAGAAGATGAAGGACCAGTACAAGGGGTAGGGAGAACACTATTGATACATATCTATAAACGTAAATACAAAATAAATAAAATTACATTTGATTTGTTAATAGTTAATTATGAATAGCTTAGAAATAATTAAGTATTTTTTTAAACCAGTATTGAAGAGGTATGCAAGAGGAAAACTAAACTGTATCGCATACAGTCTCACTAAATTTCTCTGCAGTCTGTTTGTGATGAAAAGGAATAAAATATACCCAGTACAAACACACGCATTCCTCCACTTTTCCAGTATTCCCCTCCTCCACAGACATTCCAACAACTCCAACAAGAGCCAGGATCAGGCAGAGCCCGTCAAGGTTATGTCAAATCAGGATTCCTATCTGTCTTTGTGTAGCTTCCTTTTGATTTTTGTGTACTACTTTTACTATACAAATATAGTTAGAAGTATCTGTGATATGCTGATATACATTGTCAAAATGATGTTCTTCACTGTCATCCCCAGCCACCCCAGGATAAACTAATTTCCGATTATGAGGAGACATTGAAAGCCATCAGGAAAATGGTAAAATTCTGTGTTTGACGTTTTGAAGGAGAATATTGGCTAGATCTATAAGAGGTCTATAGTCTATAGTCTATAGTATATAATTTTATCACTCCTGATGTTTGTGGATTGTGTGTAGGTCTCAGCAGAAGCCCAGAAAGTGGAGACAAAAGAACAGGAAGCACTTCTTGACAAGGAGGAATTAAAGTCCTCTGCAAGCGGAAACAAAAAGAAAAAAGGAAAACCAAAAGGCAAATCTTTTGTTAAGCTTTAAAGAAACTATTGAGCCACTACTCTAGTATTTAATGCTTGTTTCTACATCATGTCCTCCTCCTCATCTTGTTCCTCCAGGTCCGCCATCCCCTTCTCTAGCATCCAACCTTGCACTGGCTGATGACCATATCCTAGGGAGGATCCATGATCAAGGCATCCCAAACAAAATATATAGGGAATATGCAGCTGCACTGACTCATGAAGGTATTCATTACCACGCGTATCAAAAGGTTGATGTTCAAGTCAGCGATCATGCGTCATATGTGTACATGCATGTGTGTGTGTGCATTTGGTCAATGTGTTTATATGTGTCGTGTTCCTCTGACTGCCTACATGGATTTGTGCACTTTTCCAGAAAACGCAGCAAAGGTGCGAATTGGACTTGTGAAAGCTCACGGTCTGGTGATGGTACACTCCCTGCAGAGCAGAGCTGAGCAGGCCCTAACCTGCATGCAGAAGTGGTTAGAGGAACACTATGTCGCAGAAATGAAGAGGTATGGTGCGTTTGTGTGCTTTTACAGAGCCATGAATATTTAAATAGCGGGCTTGTTTCTGATTAGTGTGCAATAGATGCTACGTCGTTGCAGTTTCAGTAGAATTCTGGTCAATTCAATTCAATTCAAACTGCTTTAATGATCCCAAAGGGCAATTCAGTTTCAACAGTCCACCAAGACCTTACATACAATTACAAGTCACAATACAATTCAAATAATGAGCAGACAGGAGTGCTGCACGTCAGAGAAAATAATGAATGTGTTGATTGACACACTGGTGTTCTCAACCAACCACACAATCCACAATAATAGTTTAAGGTAGAAGTTCAATTCCAGAGAATACTATCATTTCATGCAATGCTGTATGTGTGTGCATAAGCCCCTCCCACATCCAAATTTAATTCTTAGACAAGGGTGTTGCTGTTTTTTGTTTGTTTTGTTTTTTTATGCATTTATTTCTTGGCAAAATATCAAAGTACATTAAAGATCTTCAAATAAATGGATGTACTTTAAGGACTTCTGAAGATATTCTGAAGCTTTTACTTTTGAGAATATAAATACTTTGCATTTGTAAAAAAAAAAAAAAATTAGTCTCGGCTAAGAATGAGCCATCTGTAACAAATCTAAGCCTGCTCAGAGGTTTGTTATTAATCATACATGATACGATTGATGTCTGTGTCCATCTCACCAGCATTGATCAACTCTCACAAGTGTGTCGCCACCACATAGAGGCTGCTGTTAACCTGCAGAATGAGGTGGTGCTGGTATGTAATGACTTTATAATTGTATTAATGCATTGATCTTAATTCATACTCCATGTTACAGGGTAGCTCCTTCATTCCATCTTTAGTCACAAGGTAACTGTGGGATAAAACCTAAATTGTTCTTCTTGAATGTAACATTTTCCAATAACCTGCAGCCTCTATTACCTCGATCCTCTCATTTCAAGAGTCTCTATGTTTTTCCTTCAGGACGGTACTGAATTCTACTTAAAAGAAGTCTGCCCCATGGTGGCAACCCTGACTTGCCGTCCACCTGCTGTGGAGAAACCCACAGGATCTACCCCGACCATCAGTCAGCTAGAGTCTCTCTACCGGCAGCTGTACACTGTTGCTCCGTCAGGTGCTTACTGGAGTGGGCAAACTGTGAAGTAACTGTTAATTTGGCACCCAACCATCCATGAATCCTTTGCCCTCCTCTCTAATTTTCAGGCCTTATGTCCAGTCCAGAGTTCTTCAGTTTACTGGTTAACATCATCTCTGTTAGCATGGGTGGAAACATCCTACCTGAGCTCTGGATCAACAAGGATGAAGCACAGGTATTCTTAAGTGCAATCCAGAGACTCAAAACACAAAATCGGGTAACTAAATAGACATCACACTACATTACAAGAGGATTTTCCTTTTCTCTCCCACCCTCAGTTGATGGAGATTGTATCTTTGCTAATGGACGAATTTGAGCTGATCGACTGGCGCTGGTTTCTGCTGAGCGCCGCCTTCCCGTGGCCGACTCCCTCCTTAATGCAGCTGCTGGCCGTGCTGCAACGTTTCAGGGCAACAGATATGGCCCACACAGGCTACGTAAATGAGGAACAGTACCTACAGGTCGGAGTCATTATTTTCTATTACAATTCTTTAACACATTATTTTGCACGGTTGATATGATTTAAAATTAAAAGAAATGTTCAAGCTCTCCCTCTTGCTTCTTTTCTCTCCAGACTGACTTGTGGTTTTCCAGAGAGAATGTGCAGCCAGTCCCCGAAGACCCCTCTGAGCCACTTCCTTATGACCGTCTGGCTAACCTGCGCAGGGTGAACTACCTCAAATGCATTATAAAATGTCACTCTGAAGGACTTCTCAGCTATTTTCAGTTATTTTGTCTTTCTGTAGAAACACTACAGTCAATAGAACAGTTTTGTTCTAATAGTTTGTCTTCTTCCTCCCTTCTCAGTTCTTTTTCAAGTTGTTTGCAGACCACTCTTTCTCCCCGCCGCGACTGGACTATGTGTCCATGCTGCAGTACTTTGCAGCTGACCCTAACCCCAGACAAGGCTTCATCAGAGCACTTAGTGTGGTGCTGGGACAGCATCTGAGGGACTCCTCACCAAGTGACCTCGTCAAGGTGAGCAATTCAACGCACAAAGAGAAGTGAATGAAATTTGTCCACGCAATAATTTACAGAAGTACTTTATCTGCTTCATTTTCTCATGTCAAGAATATTGTTCTAAGTCACTGGTCACATTTTCACATTGTCAAGAATCATAATACGAGTATTAAAAAGTATTTTCAATAATGGCACACTGCAATGAAACATGTGATTCTTGATGTTTTCTCCTTGGTTCCATCTATTTTGTAAACAGTCTATGCCCAGTATAAAAGAAGAGGCTGCAGAACCCAGCTCCTCACACACTGATGGAGAGAACAAGGAAGCAGATACGCCTCATGAATCACGAGCTTCTCTGGGGGAGCAGGAAGTGTCCATCCCTGCTCTCCTTGATGTCATCTGCCACAGAGTCACTAAGATAAAAGAAAACAGCCCCCTTCCTTTGGGTTGCTGGAGTCAGGAGGAGCACACTGAGGTATCGCCTTATGAAAGTTCAGATTTTTAGAAATTCAGCGAAGGCTCTCTGAGTGGTAGCTTCTCTTTCTCGGAAGTGCCCTGATCACATTCATACAGTTACACACTCACACCTGGGAGCTGCACAGTATAATAATGGGATTGAACGACCAGCCCTCTGGTCTCAAGCTGGCTTCTCTAGTCTATAGGCCACTGCTAACCAAAATTGGCTTAATACTTAAATGCATTTGAAGGGCTACAAGTTTTTAGGTCGAAAATGTGCTTTTTAATTTTAATCATTAATCATATTATATTAAAATGAAATTTCTGTCTTGTTTTAATCCTGTTATTCTCTGCTGGCTTCTAGCACCTGGTGCATATATTCAGAGAGCTGGGCTACAGGCCTGAGGACTGTGTCCCCTTCTCCGTTCTCTCTCAACATCCTTTCATCCAGGGCCTGATGGAGAACTCACGCTATCAGCTAGTGGTAAGTAATTGGACCATTGACTGTATATAATGATGGGAAACATCTTGATGGCCCTCGGGTAGTGGATATTGTTTAGTATAGATCATGAACCTTGATTATATCAGGTAGGACTTGGGTCAAACTAAAAACTCCCACCTCAAGTACCTCCCACCTCTTTTCCCAAAGATGGTATCTGTCATTTTAGGTAATCTGTATCACAGTGATGTATGTTCAAGTCTTGGCTTTTTCAATAGTTCCTTTTTTAATGAAGTATTTGACTTAATAAAAACATCAGGAATGACAGGTGAGATCTGCTTGAGCTTGACCAGGGGGTGTACGAGACTTTGGCACCAAATTACATCACAAATGCAAGATAGCAGTGCTCATATCCCAGATATTTTGGCTTCACTGTTGTACAATATAATTTCAACATGTTCATCTTTAATCACTTCAATCATCCCTTGTTTTTTGTTTTCCTTAATAAGTCTGCATATTAGGTGAAATTCCAAAATACCATTATAGCATTAAAGTTCTTATTATGTCATTCTGTCTTAACCTTTATTATTTTTTTTCTCTCTTTGTCTCAGAACATTCACAGAGTGCTACAGCCCAATAAGAAGGAAGGAGAAACTGACAGCTAGACATTTTCCTAAAAGATAAGAAGATGAGACATAAACAGGACATGTATGTAGTACTGTCTGCACCTCTTTCACTAAGAGAAATTAACTAATAATTCTTTTGTCTTTTGGAAATGTACTTATTTGTTTAGCCTAAATTTTTTGCTGAAATGTATTTCCTTCTGGAGTATTGAATAAATACATTTGCTACTGTGCCTTGCTTCAGTGTGTAGAAATGTCCTGTAACTGACGCAGTTCGGAACGACAGCATACGTGGCGATGACGCTTTCTGATACACTCCAGCAGTTTGTCTAATGATCTCGCTGACACAGAAAAGCCACGGCTGTGGCCACAATGAGTGGATTGTCCAGGATAAACCTACATGTCAAGCCTGACTTGCCAGCAACTGCCTGCCGATGCAACCACAACTCCCTCACCAACCATTCATAGTTATTGTAGATGTTCTATTACGTGATCACTGCTGTCCATCAACCGGCTCATATTGTGTAGAGAAAATTTTGAAATAAAAAAAAAAATAAGGACTAGTCTAAATAGAACAGAGTTTTGTTGGCTAGCTTGTCTTGTTCCCTAAAACAAAGCAACCTTTTCAACACATCCTTTATCCTAATTAGGTACAATTCTCACTACAAATATGATCATTTTCATCAATAAATGCTCACCTGTACTCATAGATGGAGAGGGTTACGTGCTATCTGCTGGAGAGAATGTAACTTGGGGGCTTGGAGAACCCCCCCACC
>KV751357.1:1417403-1452226 GCA_001698575.1 Mola mola | reverse complement strand
TTAACCAAGTGTTGTGTAGTGTAAATCTGTACTGATTGTGGATTACAGCCTCATCTAGTGACCCTGAGAAACACTTGAGACTAGGGCTAGTTCACATCATGGCTTCTTTCTAAATAGAAATTAAATAACCAAGTAAATACCACTGCTAGAGTTACAGCTGTAAGGATCTGGTATGTTATATCTGACCAGGTGATTAAAATCTTTGAAAAAAAAAAAAACCAACAACAAAAAACAAAGCAAAACAAAATCCTGAACAGGGAAAAACGAGAAACCTCATGAAGAACCACAGAGGAGGGATTCCTCTCTCTTGGATGGACAGACGCGCAACAGCTGTCTCACACACCAACAGAATTATGAGAAAGTATTGACAACATTGCTGAAACTATACATTTTATAACAAGATATGATGGCGCAAGACCTTCTAGGGCTTTGTAGGTGAGGAGGACTTTAAGCACTATTCTAAATTTCACAGGCGTCAAGAAGCTAAAAGAGGAGAAATATGAGTGGCATTATAGCATGAGTGTTTCTACATATGTACCATTAGCTGCTTTATTTTTTGTTTTTAAAGATAGATTTACAGAATATTAGAGACACGTCTCAGAATCTAAAAATATATTCATATATAACATGAAATGTACTACCTTTGTGAAGGTTTATTGAAGGGGCATTGTGTTACCCTGGATTATCTTAGCTAAGTACACCCAAGCTGTTGAAGTAAGTGCGTGCACGTCTGCAAACGCAGGTACGGAACACATTCTATAGTGATGCTTTTACTGTAAATCTCCAGCAGTTCTGGAGCCTATGATAGGAGTGCGATGATACACATATAAATAAATAAATAATCCTCTTGACAAAACACTTCAAATTAGTTGAGAATTCTGAGGAAAAAATAGGTGCAATTTCAAGAACACAATGCCTCAGTGATTGGAATTTAGGCCTCGTGTCAGTGTATCTACAAAGGCATACTTTAAATCACACCTTATCTGGAATTGAACAAAATACAAACAACTCTTCTAGGTGTCAAATACCTCATTTGTCATTTTGAGATCTTAATCCTGAGCTGACTCACCACACCATACAAACTGAGGTAGAAACTATTCAAGAGGGTTGAATTAGGCTACTCCCTGCCTTGTAGGCTACACTATTCATTAATAGAAAAATAAAAGCTGTGCAATGGCATGAACAATGTTAACAAACCAAACGTAAACTGAAGTGAACTGACATTATTACAGTAAATCACACACTGTTCCCTTCCTTTAAATCTCCACAGAAGACATTCATTTTCACTTTTCATTTTACTCCTGAAACCTGGCATCTTTTAGCTTTCACCAGTGCATCAATATCAGGCGTCACATCCTGAGTGGCAGCCAATTTCAGGATGTCATTCGTGTGCTTGTGTGTGAGTCTTGAGCGCAGCTTTGTCTTATTGATGCTCATTACAGAGAAAACTTGCTCACAAAGATATGTGGTTCCAAACATGCACAACACTTTTGCAGCAAGGGCTGTCAAGTTGGAGTAACCTGGCAAGAGAAACTGATAAAATGTGTCCAAGCCAGCTGTGACAAATTTGCCCTTCAAATCTGAGTCACACTGTAAGTCTATTATTTCAAGTTGGATGTTGACGGGCAGATCAGAGGCATTCACGGTGAATGGCGAGCAAAAAACTTTGAAGTCTTTCTCCAGTTCCCCAAAAAACTGAAAGCATTGCTCCAATTCCCGCAACAGTCCCGCTTCATGTCTGCGGCATGTTGGGTCGCGCACACATCTTTCAGACAAGGAAAGTGAGCAGCATCACTACCCGCGAGTTGTGTCTCCCACAATGACAGCTTCAACTTGAACGCACAAATGCTGTCATAATACTGCGTGACAACTTTGTTGCGCCCTTGCAGCATTTTGTTCAAGTTATTCAAGCGCTCTGTAACATCCACCATAAATGCAAGGTCCTGCATCCATTCTGTGGACTGACATTCTAACACTGGTTTTGCCCCTTTTTTTTTTCCATTAACTGTTCAATTTCCTCTCAATCAAAGAAACGGCACCTCGGCTTAACCGTCTTACATCGGTGTGGTATGGCAAGCCACAGTTGTGGTCTTTCTCTCTGAGAAAGGATGAAACAGTTCGGACGACCACCTCCATGACGTTATCCATCTTTAATGACCTGCAACACAATGCCTCCTGATGCAAAATACAGTGAAAAGTCCAAAACGCACGTCCTCCATTTGCAGTCTGCCCTTTCTCTCTGAATTTTGTCACAAAACCTGCTTTCTTCCCGATCATTGATGGAGCACCATCTGTAGCTCCACTCCGACGAGGGCAGTGAAAATATCAGCTGCTGTTATGGTATCCGTCATTGGCAGCAACTCCACGAACTCCTCGGTGATGGTCAAAGCTTCATCAACTCCGCGGATGAATATGGCCAGTTGCGCAACACCTGTAATGTCCGCGCGTTCATCAGTTGCAACTGAAAACGCAATAAATGACTTTACTTTGCGCTTCAATTGGCTGTCCAAATCCGCCAAAAGATTAGAAATCCTGTCCGCAACTGTGTTTCATTCTCAGGCTGATATTTGCAAAAGCCTGACGCTTTTCAGGGCACACAAACTCTGCAGCCTTCAGCATACACGTCTTCACAAATTCACCCTCACTAAATGGTTTTGAAGCCAGTGCAATTTCATTAGCAATAAGGTAGCTGGCTTTCACTGCAGCATCACTGATTTCTTGGCTACGAGTAATCACAGACTTCTGTTTCTTCAGACCCGCCAACAATTCATTCACCTTCTCTCTTCTCTGTTGTCCATGCAAGTTCTTGTATTTTTCGGCATCAAGTGTCTCATAGTGGCGCCGAAGGTTATATTCTTTCAGCACTGAAACCTGCTGTGAACAGCTCATTTTTATACTTTGCAAAATCCTCTCGGGGACCGGATTAAACCCGTTCGCGGTCCCGATCCGGCCCAGATCCAGCGATGTACGTTTTTTTCTATAAACTATAATTTTCATCGGAGCCACGAGGGTGCGCTGTAATTTACATTTAATGTTACTCATCTAAGGCTTGTGACGCACAGGACTGTGATTGGCTGAAGCACCGTCGTTGGATTGGTCAGTGTTGATAATGTGGGCGTGGCCAGGCGTCAATGTTTATGTAGCTGTATGTCACCGCACCGAGCGCTCGGCGATGTGATCTCTTGGCATCACGTTGTCTCCGCTTCCTCCGCGCCAGCCGCCGACATGGGGCTCCAGTAAAAGGTGAACCACGGAGGAAACCGACGAACAGGGCGGGATGGCGGGCGCCTTTGGCTTCAAAGGCTGCCAGAAAATTCGAGGTCCGCAGATTAGGAATCTGCTCGCGGCGAAGGACTTCATCCTCTTCGACTGCGACGGGGTCATATGGCACGGCGAGAAGGCGATCACGGGCGCAGTGAAGGTGGTGAAGGCGCTCATCCAGCGCGGCAAGAACGTCGTGTTCGTCACCAACAACAGCACCAGGCCCCGGGAGAATTACGTGCTCAAGTTCTGCCGCCTGGGCTTCACCGACGTGATGCTGGAGCAGATCTTCAGCTCGTCGTACTGCTCGGCTCTCTACCTGAGAGACGTGATCAAGATCTGCGGCCAGGTGTTCGTCATCGGCTGCGACGGACTGCGCAGGGAGCTGCAGGAGGCGGGCATCCCCTGCGTGGAGGAGGCGGACGACCCCAACGCCACCATCTACGACTGCGCGCTGGCTCCGGACGTCAAGGCGGTGCTGGTGGGACATGATGACAAACTGACTTTTCTCAAACTGGCCAAAGCCTCGTGCTACCTGAGGGACCCGGACTGTGTGTTCCTGGCCACCGACACCGACCCCTGGCACCCCCTGTCCGGCGGAAGGATACTGCCAGGTACGGTGGTGATCGGGCTCCATCAAAGCGAGACTAAATTCAACTAAACTGGGGTTTAAGTTTTGACAAATACTGCGCTTATTAACCACATTCAGGACGACGGTTTTCAAAAATAGAAAATAATATACATATATGAAGAAAATACGACATACGCCACAGGTTTTATTTAACGGCCATATAAACCCAATCTTATCTCTATCATATCTATATGTATTGCACAGTATTATACGATAGTTATCCTGTTCAGTATTGTTTTGTATATATCAATGAAGAGTAATCTGTACCAGGGAGGCTTGGAGAGGGTCTGCACGTCTTTGTGTACAGTAAAAACACAGTAGTTTCAACCATTCAACAGAATTGTGAAGTTCAAGTCAACCGTTGCTGCCTGCAGTTCTGCTGCGTTTCACACTTGTTTTGTCCAAACTACAAGCAGACATTGTGTTAATTTATTATTCAAGGCTAAATAACGGGGAAGGGGGCCTTGACTGCCATTGCACTCATTCTTTCTGCATTTGTAAATGCACCCCATCACCTTTGAGGGGCCCCTCCATGTACAGTACATGACTGAAAACACAGAGTATATTTAGTCCAGAGCCCAGGGAGAAAGTGTAAAATGGTCGATTGTTGCGTTTCACTCACATGTCATCAAATGACACTTTGGTGTCAGGGACTGCCTGAGTACACAATTAACCGTCCTACATGCTGCACTTCGATTTGTTATCTATAGAGCTGTCAGGATTTATCAGCTAGTATTGCATAATCATTGTAGTTTAGTTTCAAACAAAAAATTCCAAACATTTGTTGGTTCCAGCTTCTTAAACGTCAGGATATGCTGCTTTTCCTTGTCGTCTCTTGCAGTAAAAGAAGAGTCTTTGGCTTTTTAAGTCTTGTTTGGAGTAAATAAGCATTTGTAAGGGTGTCAATTTGGGCTCTGAAAAAATGTGCTGAGCATTTTTTGATTAGTTTTTATTTTTTGGATTGAATTTAGAGTCAACGATGAATCAAAGAATTGAAAATTATCAGGATATAAATCATTGATTAAAATAATCGTTAGATAACAGTCTAGTTAGTTAACCAAGAATATAAAGTATGTTTACAGGTGTTAAAACAATTTGCCTTATCTCCAGATCAGTTTGTAACAGTTAGAAGTGCTCACTGACGAATTGCAGTGACCCTGGTTTTAAGTTGACCTTGGGGACCTTCGCTCTACTATCATTATTTCCCTGCTGTTCAAATGAAGACAACATTTAAAAAGCATTTATGTAATTGTGCATGAATTGGCATACAGAGTATTCTTAATGAAATCACAGGAAATCGGGTGAAAAATTACACCTGAGTCGTTCAAGGCCCCAGAAAGTGAGATTTGTTCCCATTTTCATCGTCCGTTATCCGGATTCGGTTTCCAGACGCTGCAAGTTGATTTTTATGTTGCACTTAAATTGATTTAACCAAAAAGGGCCTCTCTGGAAAATGCTGCATTCAGAAAAGATTTCTTTATCAAATTCCAACACTGTCTCATAACCACCAGAATCAGCAAGAAAAAACAGAACATTAACCTTATTTCAGGTCAAGAGAACGGTCATTTGTCTGTTTAGCTTTTAACCTTTTGTCCCCTAACCCTCAAGGAAAAATGCCTCCCTTTTGATGAAAATCATGTATATGACCTCGTTGACAAGTGATGTTTTTATGTTAAACGTATCATGATCATGATCCAGCAGTCAGCATCATGGCTGAGGCTTTCTGCCTTTGTGCTGTAATCCACCATTGACAATCTCCCAAAAACAAATTGTGCCATTGATAGAAAACCTATGAAATCAATCCTGATGGTTTGCAGGGGTTGGTTTCAAATTTGTAGAACGAATAGAATGAAAACTGACCATTTTGATTAATCAACTTGTCGACGACCTTCTTGGAAATGCATGTTTGGTTCAGCGACTTCCTTCAATGTTTGAACTTTTCATCGTGCGGCGTATAGTAGACTAGTTCAAATGGCAGAGGATGACAGAGAAGATACGCTCCAACTGCAGGCAAAGGCCACAAAGGGATTTTTTTCATGAAAAAAATGGAAATATGTCATTTAAAAAAAAAAAAAAAAAATCATTTTTAAGAGTTTAATCAGTGGCTGGAGCAGGAGTTTAACTAGCATACCTGAAAAATCAGCTCTTATGCCTGCTGTTAGGTTAGCTAAGGTTAGTTTGCTTAAAGCTTTAACCCAGTCCAGTTTGTGTAGAAAAACAACAGAAACAGGACCTGTTCACGAGGTGTAGCTGTGGTTTGGGACTTCCAGTTGTTTCCATTCCCTCTCCAACCCCCCACCCATCCCTCCTTACGTACGCCAACGGTGTCCTCCTTTCTCTGCCACAACAGTGACAGGAAGTTGAAACTGAGAAGCAGTCACGAGTAAAAATACTGATGGAGAAAACGTAAACTGTTGCAGTTACACAAGACAGACATGAAGTTTAAAAAAAGTCTAATTAATATGCAAAATTGTAAGAAATTGGATAAGATTGAAAGACTGGAAATTTCAATGCCTCTGTTCAGTTTTTAAATGGGTATTTTTCAATGCCACCACTTGTTTCAATGTCAATACAACTTTTAACAAGAACTTCAATGCCAATGTTTCCTTTTTAAATTCTTTTTTTTTTTTCCCCAAAGCTTTTTAAAATTAATATTTGCAGTTTTGGCCCCATATGCTTTGTTGTATGTGGTAATGCTGCACAAAATGGTCAAAAAGCTAATTGATTATTTTGACTAATGTGATCGTGATACGATTAACAATTAGTAGAAATGATAATTTTTGCATCGAAATGTCATTTTAATAGAAAAAGTGTTAAAGTTATGGTGAAATTTGCAGATTTGAACCAAAGGAAAACATTGTTTCTAACTTCTGGAGAACAATGTTTAGCTCAGGGTGTCTCTGCAGCGCTGCAGCACCTCAGTATTTTGCTGTTTTGTCACATATTTCACCTTTACCAAGTAACTGCACTTAGCCCAACTTTGGTTTTGATTATGTTGCTACGTGCGACTGTGCGGCTCCAGTGTTTGGTTAGTGGAAGGCACACAACATATTTAAAAAGAGGGCGTTGTAGAATTCACTTTGACCTGTAGAATTTTGTTCCGTTCAGGTTCTGGGTCCCTCACCGCAGCCCTGGAGGTGGCCTCAGGTCGTAAGGCCACCGTGATCGGCAAGCCCAGCCGCTTCATGTTCGAGTGCATCTCCAGCCAGTTCAGCGGGGTGGACCCGTCCCAGTGCCTGATGATCGGGGACCGTCTGGAGACGGACATGCTGTTCGGCTCCAACTGTGGCCTCGACACGATGCTCACTCTCACAGGCGTGTCTCAGTTCGAGGAGGCCCAGGAGTACAGGAACAGCGAGCAGACCGCCGACCACAGCTTCGTGCCCGACTACGTGGTGGATACCATCGCTGATTTCATAGCCGCTTTTGAGGAGGCGGATGAACAAAGCAACTGACGAGACCTCTCATCACCAGCACGGAGCAAGGGTTGCTTCTACCCCATTTCAAGTGCAATGTTCTAGTCTGGGACTCCAAACGTTCCCAACCGCAACTCTCTGAAACTACAAATGCTCCTCAGTAACGAGGCACTTTTCATGTTGTAACCAGAAGTTTTTCTCCCCAGAAGAATACCAGTAATGAGTGCTTACCTCAGTGTTTGTTCTAGTGCTGTGCCTGTTTGTGACTTGACGGTTCCTTGTTGCTGTACGTGTTCGATATTGAATGTTCTGCACTTTTTCATGGGAGGTCATAGGTCACAGGTCACCGAGGGGTATTTTTGTAAAGCCATGGATTGTTCTGTAACAACATTCATGTGTTTTGGAGCTGGTTGTTCGGTTGTTTCACTGGAAGGTGGACATGTACTTCGTAGCAATTGTTTCTCATGTATGTTTGCCTGGGTGCGACTTCTCCGCCATTAAATCCTGCAAAGAAAACACGAAAACTGAGCTCTTCTCAGCGAAGACCAAGACGAAAATCTGCCTGTCAGATGGCTGAAGTGAACGCTCACTTCTAGCCTGCCTGTCATTCCTGTACAACTTGTGCCAACTCTCATCCCAGTCCTAAACAGCTTGCTGAATCTCATAGTCGGTTAACACATTAATGGTGGCGGCTGCACTCTTGTCAAACTTCATTGTTGTTAATGTTTACCATAGAGAGCATGTCAACTCTGGTAACAATAAATACAATTATTCTAAGCGTCATCTTCTGTTTGTCGTGCACATCCGTATCAGCAACAAGGATGATACAAACACCACAATGAAAATACAATATTTTAATGATTTAAATGCAGGTTGTCACATACACTCAACACCATTTAGTTCAGTGTGTCCAGCATAATTCTTTCTGCCTTATGTGATGCCAAAAACCGACCGGTGCATTTCAGTAACAGTAATGGCCAGAAAAGGAACCTGTTCTTGCTTCAGTCTGCCAGTCGTTGGATTTGGATAGTGTAGTGCAATAAAATCAAAATGGAGTTTGAGCTGGTATAATGTTAAGTGACATCTGACAAGGATACCGCCAGTGGTTGGACAGCAAACAAATCTAGAAGCTTTATTTTTATGGCTTTGTTGTCTTGGGCTGAGGAACAGAGACACAGACTGATCTCCGACGGATGAGGACTTTGGTTACCGTGAATGAGTCTCTTCATGTCACTCTGGTCCACCGCGCTACAGCAAACAAAACGAAACAGGAAACAAACTGTATAAATGACACTGCAGATGCAATCGGTCTGAACAAGTCGTAATGTTTTGGCATTACATCGAGACATTAACGGTACCAAGGCAGGCAAAGGTTAAAATAGGTCCAAATGATACCGAATGAAATGTTTGAGTTAGCATTTTGGCAGGACACTTCTCTCCTCCTCCTCCTCACTAGCTCCATCTGACCTGCTTGGTCTCAGAAGGCCACACTGATGGTCGCCTCACCTGGATGTATTCCATTTCTTCCACTGCCAGCGGTCTCCTGCGGTACCTTGCAGTCAGTAGCTGAATAGAGGCCAGGGTGTCGGGCGTTCCGGGGATCGGGGTCAAAGGTACGTGAGCTTTTAATAACTGAGGCGGCGATGCAGCTGAAGCGGCCGTGTTTTGAGGTGCGAAGTTTACTGCTAACGTTTTCAACGCCTCTTGGGCTGAAAAAGGAAAGGGAAAAAAGGCATCACAGCAAGCACCAAAAAGAAGTAAATCTGCTGAAACATTAAAACAAAGGTGGATCTTATCTACATGAACAGACATTTCTCTGAGGGTGAGTTTCTTCATATCAATGATTCACTAAAACTCACCGTTGGGTCGTGCAGCTTCTTGTCTGTTAGGGAACTTAATCAGAGGAGTGTGAGGTCGAACGGCCTGTAAACACACACAAAAACAGGTGCATGATGTACCTCAGCATCCAGATAGTTTGAGTTTTGAAGCTTTGAGGTACATCTTGTTGTTGTTGCGGTGGAGTTGCAAAACTTTGTGTACAAATGACATTTTGTTTTAACCTCTCAGGCGTGTGAGTTACCTCAGGAACTATCTGGGACACTGATTCTTTCCAAGCACACATTCTGCATCTCACAAAATTAGAATATTGTGAGTTTTGCTAACATTTGGAGTGTTTTAGACTCATGACACGTAAACTGAAATGTTTTAAGCATTTTCCTATTTAAATTTTGATAATTATGGACTAAAGCAAAAAAAAAAAAAAATCTCAATATTAGAATGTCACTGCAAGTATGTGAGCCACTAATCAGTGAAATTAAAACAAAAAAAGCTAAAAATATTTCACTTTATGTATATTTATTTAATACATGAAGGTGTAAGTTCTTTAATCAAATCACAGACAAAAACAAAAAAACTTTTCCACAATATTCTACCTTTATGAGATGCACTGATTTGGAAATTCTGGGCCGATATCGATATTTAAAGTAACAATATGGCCTGTAGCCGATATCCTTTTGTGTATGAAAAATGAAATCACACAAAAACAATGTGTGTCCTAATACACAGAAACACCACATGGACATGTTAACAACGTCAAAAGTGTGATTTTTATCAGACAAGGGGTGTTTAGGCTTACACACACTCAGAACCACACTAGGCCAATCGTACTGTGCACGAGCACATTTTCCTCACACGTTGTTGACTAGCGGTACACTTCCTTGGCCCTGGCACGGTTGAAAGAAGGTGTGCTTCAGCACAGTTCCGTTGTTCTTGTACGAGCACAAGCACGGGTACGCAACATGGACATGACAATATAACTTAATGCCTCCCTCATCTCCTTCTGTCTGCCCAAAAATCAACGGTTGTATTGCACAGTCGATAAAAATAAGCCACAAAGTGAGTGTGGGCCAGCCGGGGACCGAAGAGGGGGGACTATGTCCAGACAACATAAACAATTACTACAAAATAATAGATTAATCCATTTTTACACAATCATAATACAGAGACTGTCGTTTACAGGGGTACTGGGGTTCTGACACACAAGTGAAAGGCCATCACACAAATTATGTTCGGAATCTAAACAGAGGTAGAAAGAAAATTTCAGCAACTGAATGTTTAGTTTTACTTTGCCCAGCTCTGTTATTTTTGATGATACCTGTATCATCAGGTGAACTGTGCTTAGTCAGAACCGTGCAAGTATAGCAAGAGTAATTCTAAACCAGAATCATATACCTGGTGCGTGTATACATAATAAATCTGTATCTTACTCTCCACAATGTGTTTCTGTGCGTACAACAGGCCAATTTCAGCCCTGATGTGTTATCTACCATTTTAAACATATCTGACTCCAGCCATCACCTGTGACAGGCTGAGCTAACAGCACAGCCGAACAGAACCAAACCTCATCTCACGGCAGTACTGACTGGTACAGTTAATATTCACTTCCTGTAGTTAAGAATATATAACATGACCGAATGTCTGGCCGTTTAACAAGGACATCAACAAGGGTACGGCGGCTTCATCGAATAGGTCTCGCCGAAATACGTCAACTTTTCACAGCAATAGAGAAATAACTTTACTACTGCGCTTTGTTTTCTTATAGCTGAACGCACAGAGGTACACAGCAGTTAAGAATTCAGGAGAAATATTACCTGGATAATTCTGGCAGCGGGAGCAGCCATTTTGGAGCTGACTTTGCTCCCCATGACGACCTCAGCTTTACTTCCGGTACAAAAGACACCTGTAGCAGCTGAAACAGACCACAAGATGGCGGTGTTGTAACTGTGACGAGAGGAGCCCGCTTGGTGTGTTCACGCAGCTGTTGAGACGATGCGGTGCAGCATAATGGCGCAAAATAGGGTGACATTTCTCTCAGAGCACACAGATCGGTACATTTAACAAGGCATTTAAACGATACCCTCTACAAAACTTGTCTATTTAAGATTAAAGGACTTAGTAATGTTGTTAGCTTTATGTTACGGTCACTGTTTACCTCTGTGGAGATTTTAGGGTAAACAGTTGACGGGTTTGTTGTCCCAGTTGTTGTCCTACAAGTTCAAAATCTTCGGCGCATACTGCAGCCTTATCACGCCCGGTTGTAACGTTTTATTAGCTTCCTGTCAACAAACGGACATACAAAAATAGAACAATGAAAGACCTTCTCTTAATCCGATGCCAAGCAAACACAGACGAGGCGCAGAAAGGCTTTTGTTTCTAAACAAGCAATTTGAAACTAAGAGTGTTTTCTGCGTGAAATGTCAACACTGTGCCAAAAGAGGACAGATATCATACCCACTACCGTTCTTTCATTTCGCTCCACCTTGACGGAAAAAGACGGTCAGGTGGTCGAGACTTGTCCAATCAAAGACGAGAGAGGAAGCAGAGATCGTCTACAGAGGAAGATGAGTCAACAACAGAAAATTTCTCCAGTCACAGTCATTGACCGTGTAAGTAGAATAGAATATCTTTATTGTCACTGCACGTTTCGTACAACATTTGCTCTGCATAACCAAAAACGATACATTCACACGTTCATGCAAACACACACACACCCACATGTTTAGAATAAATAGATATGAAGAGGGTGAATGTCTTTCTTTAAGTCATTGAGTACAATACGTAGTAATCTTACTGAATTATAGCTCTTTTAATGATGTAATTTAAACAAGTTGTTTTTTTTAAAAAAAGAGAAAAATAGAATTTCCTCTAGGAAATGCGTGTGGATGCTGAGTGCTGGAATAAAACTGTTGAAAGCATTTGCTGAATTGCAAAAATATGAAACAACGAGCCAGAAAAATCACAAGCTACTATGTTAAATCCTTTTATCTATGATGTATTTCATCTTTTATGTCACATTTAAGCCATGACTGACATTAAAGGAAATTTACAGATTTATTAGTGTTGCAAATTGAAGTTTAAAAGTATAAAAGATATAAATGAGAAAAATAAACACATTCCCATAATGTCCTTAAAGAGCTGAACATTTTTGAAAGTTTCGTTTCGTTTCGTTTTCTGCCGCTTATCCGGGTCCGGGTCGCGGGGGCAACAGCCTGAGCAGGGAGATCCAGACGCTCCTCTCCCCAGCCACTTCCACCAACTCCTCCAGGGGGACACCAAGACGTTCCCAAGCCAGCCGAGAGATATAATCTCTCCAGCGTGTCCTTGGTCTGCCCCGGGGTCTCCTCCCGGATGGGCATGCCCGAAACACCTCCCCAGGGAGACGTCCAGGAGGCATCCTGACCAGATGCCCGAACCACCTCAACTGGCTCCTCTCAACGCGGAGGAGCAGCGGCTCTACTCTGAGCCTCTCCCGGATGTCCGAGCTCCTCACCCTATCTCTAAGACTGAGTCCAGCCACCATGCGAATGAAGCTCATTTTGGCCGCTTGTATTCGCGATCTCATCCTTTCGGTCACTACCCAGAGCACATGACCATAGGTGAGAGTTGGGACGTAGATTTTACGCATCCACACTAAATATCTCGACACTTTGCTCCAAATATGGGTCAACTAACTTTAGCCTACAATTCCCATAATGTCAACTACACATGTTACGAGGGCTTCTTTCTGGTAGGACATCTTTCCTCTTTAAACTCTCTGTAGTCAATGTCAATCATATGGGCTGTGATGCCAGAACACCGCCCTCTGCTGGACATATCATACATTGCAATATTCTCGAAAGACTTACCGCGTAAATTGCCTTTCTGCTCTCATACGCAGTAAAAACAAATAAATAAAAATAAAGCTGATCTTCAACCCTTGAACCACATTGTGGCATAAGGGAACCAACACCTAATGATGAGTTCTTGAGTTCTGCAATCATGTTTTGCAAACTGCAGAGAGATGCTGACATTTTTTTTCTCATGGCAAGAATGATCTTTAAAGTATGAGAATCACAACCACTGCTTGCTGTAAAGCTCATATAACACCTAATGCATAACTAATTACTAAATGTGCTCTCTTTTACATTCAAACTGCTCTATTTCAACATGTTTTGTATTTTAGGCCTGTATTTGGGCGGGCAAAATAGTTCTTTCTACTAAGAAATTTTGTGCATGGTGTCATGATTATAACATATCTGCAGATAATGCGACTGGTAAAGAAAAGATTTTCCATGATTTTTAGATTATTTTCAAAATTACTGAGCTAACTGTTTAATGTAAAATGTCAGGCTCCTCACAATCATTTACCAACACAAATGGCAATTTTCAAATTCCCTCTTTTGTTCAATCCACAGTCAAAACGCAATGAAAATTTCTTTGCTGTCACAAATGTAACTGAGTAGCTGCCAAAATATAAGTTTGATATGTTTGACATATTTGGTTGAGAAATACACTAAAAATGTTAATCAATTAATAAAATACTTGGCAATTTTGTTTTGATTTTGGAACTATTAAATGGACTTTTTATTGCAGCCCCCCCCCAGACTCTCCACACAAAGAAAGCATATCTCAACAGCCAAGTAACCCATTGAGATTTTATTAAACAAAGTGGTCCATGGAAAGCAAAAAGGTGTCAATCTTAACATGGTCCAACAGCTACATTGAGACGCCACTGTGGCTTCATATAAAGTACAGTTTTACTGTCAGTCTCAAGTGAAGAATCGTCCCCCAGCGATTTTATGGCTGGGAAAACCACTGTGCAGCATCTGTAGCTGCACGGCACCTTTGCTTGGCTCAGCTACGCTTCCAGGTCTGACGGAATCCGAGTGATTCAGTGGTTCATTGACCTCTCGAACAGCTGCTTGAGTTGTGCCTTGGTCGTGGCCTCTTTCTGCTGCAGGAGATCAGTGTGGCCTTTGGTGACACCCCAGCCGTCGGGGGCAGACATGGAGGGACACAGGGGACGACCGGAAGCCGGCTTCAGGTTCTCCCAGTAGTCACGACGGGCTCTGAATGAGACACAAAGGCAAGAATACTCGTACCGTTTAGTTAGTGCTCCCAGTGCTGCAGAGCGACTGTTTCACTTTTGTGGAAGTGTGTTTAAAAGTCTCCTCTGACCTGGCTCTGACCCAGGGCTTGGTGTGCATCTCCAGACCAGTGCCCCAGTTGCCGTGTTTCTCTGACGCGGCTGGGAGGACGCCCCTCTCTGGGGCCAGCTCCTCTGCCACGGCCCTGATGTGATAAGGCTCGAATCCACAGCAGCCACCAATGAAGCGGATTCCAGCATTGTAGGCCTCTCTGGCGTACTTGTGCATGTCCCAGCGGGTCAGGATCCTGGGCTCCAGACCTGACACAGAATCATTTTCACACACATTTGATCACAGGTCGGTTGAATGTGGTTGAAATTTTTGCGGACGCTGCAGCGTAACATGCTACACCGGCAGAAAAAAACTGAAGACACATTTATTTTTACAGAGCAGATTTATACATAACTATATTAAGAAAGTGGTAAAAAAAAAAAAAAAATGTACACGTGGAACGGTATATTATTACCGAAGGGGAACTCTGGCAAGTCAATGAATCCCTGACAGCTGCAGTCGGGGGTGTGGTATGCCAGGGGCTGCACCATGTAGTGAGCCTTGAGCCCGGCCTTCTCCACTGCCTCCTTCATCATCTTGACAGCATTCACACAGGTCATTGGGTCGAAGTGGCAGTTGACACCAACGATCTGGGCACCTGCAGAAGAACATTCTTTGAGAGTGAGAGCTGACTGGCGCAGATAAGCAAAGAAATAAGATATGCATGCACAAGACACCAACTGTGTTTTGCAGTTGGTGCCGCCTGCAAGCTTTGGATTCCACTTAATTTGGCTGATCCTTTTTTTTTCATTCAACGTTTTTGCAATTTGTTGCTCAACAGAAAACGACCTGACACAGTTTTGGCCTGTCATAGTACCATCATTCAGGGTCACGGGCGGCCGGGGTCCATCCCAGTGCCATTTGGCAAAGGCGGCTTGATCTGTCCAGGCACGATGGACAGATCGCCAGTGCATCACAGGGCTGACATCCGGAGACAAAACCACCATGTGCGCTTACATTCACACCCACGGGCCCATGAGAGTAACCAGTTAAGCTCAGACGCACGTCTTCGTGCTGTGGGAGGAATCTGGAGCACCCACTCCACACTACACCCCTGACCCTGCTGCCCTTTACTGGCTGTTAGACAGACTGAGAGCCAAAATCACACCCATGAAACTGTAGACATGCTTCAGAGAGGTCATATGAGGACAGGATGAGCTAATATGATCAAGTAAAAATCTTATTTCTCTGAAACACTGGGCTGTCTCTAGACAGGCCAAAACATGTTATGAATTGGAGAATGAAAGAGGACTGTACCCACCAGCTTTGACCAGCCTGACAGCACACTCTCCGGGAGAGATACCGTGCATGTCCCCTTCAGGTCCGATGCACAAAGACGCGGCCACAGGTTTCCCCGTCTCCTTCAGGACCTCCACAGCCCACACGGCTTCTTCAACATGCTCAAAGTACTGCAGTGCACAGATATCAGCAGTCAAACATCCACCACTAAAACCTCCAAACGAGACGACCAGACTCACTAAAATAATGTTTTTAGGAACTAAAAACAAGGGTCACCTCAGCAATCAGGAAGTCCACGTTCTTCTTCATGAACACATCCAGCTGCTTCTTGAAGATGGCCTTCACGTCCGCCTCACTCTTGCAGCTCAGGTAGGACGGAGTCTGGCACACGCCTCCGGCAACCAGAGCATCACCTTCGTTGGCAACCTCGCGGGCCAAATCGCAGGCGGCTTCGTTGACCTGAGCTCCCTGCAAGGAGCCAGATACACATAAAGTTATGTCGTCAGTGTTTTTCTGTCAGAGGAAGCTGAGGTTCCTCGTTAATGGAGCAGATGAGCAGCCACCCGCAGGAAGTTCTGCATGCTCCTGTCAAAGTGGTGCGATGTCCAACTTACAGTGAAGGTGATCTTGTTGCCCCTGTTCTCCAGTTTGTCATCACTGGCGTAGAAGGTGAAGGTCTGCATGACGTTGGCCCCGGCTCTCAGGAACTCCCTGTGCAGCTGTCGCACTTAAAAGCAACCAGATCACATCATAAAGCAAACATACCATCTTTTACTCTGTCACTTGGTACGTATGGGAGGGTAATTCTGAGGGAGCACCTGCACAAAGGCTCAAAATGGCCTATTCTCACCTGCCTCAGGGTGCTCCGCAGCAGCTTCAGGGGTCCAGGGTCCGGCCTTCACGTAGCCTCTCTTCTCCAGGGCGAAAACGAAGCCGCCATCTCCGATCACGACCTCCCCGGCGTTGAGACGCTCCAAGATTCCCTGTGAGCATTGATCTGTGGATCAGTGTCAGTGGTTTTGCAGGTTCACAGCAGAGTTACAGCCCACCACTGGTCAGGCTTTTACATGAACCGTCGCGCAGCTGCGGAGTCACACATGCTGGGTTTTTCCTGCCAACGTCTGTTTTTATAAGCAATATATTTTAAAACAAGTCACAAAATGGAGTGCCAGTCCTGTCAGATTACATCGATAGTAGAGATAAGCTAAATACCACCGTCTATGCATGATGCCACGTGCAGGATTTCACAGTCCCCGAGCCACAGTCGCCTTCTCTCAATGACCCTGACCCCACTGAGAAAACAGCACGTCAAAATGGCTGATAGAGCTGCACCTTTCCATTCCAACAAAGTTTATCCTGGACTTTGTGTGATCAGCTAAGATCTATTTATTACTCTTCAGACTGTCTGCTAATTGAATTCACCGGCCAGATTCCTTCTCAATGAGTCTGCTTTTACTGCGATGGCAATGAACAGTTCTGTTTATTCTTTTCATCCATTCCTTCTCCTGTGCCATATATCGTACTGTGAATTGGGCTGGACCATCAAGACTGTAACAAATCCTACAAGTTGTACAGTAAGTCATTAAATAAAACTGTCTGTTGTGTCAGTGACGGCTTAGTTTTGCTTCTTGAACCATAGAACAAAAATGCATATTTATGCTACTTTTTGGAATAAATAAATAAATAATGAGTTCCTGGACTCATAGACCCAAACAAAGGCCACTTGAATGGTCAGATCCTTTTAGATTAAAATATGTCTCTTTGTAATTTAGGCTCATTAGATTAAAAGTGTTGAGTAGGTTGATTTTTTTGTAGAGCTCAACAGTTTTTACATACAGACACAAGCTGTGCGTCCAAGCGTGGATATTCTGCAGGACGATCTCGAGAGAGAGGTTGCACTTTCCTTTCTACAAAGTTGCACACATACCTTCTTTCCTGGTGCCATAATCCTGCAGCTGCTTGGACCCCTGACTGCTCAAGACTTTGAGATGCTGAAGCAACGTTAGAGCGGAGCAAAGGGCCACTATAAATCTCCCTGAAACAGGGGAGGGGTCTGAGGAAGAGCCACTCTGATTGGCAAGAGGCAAGTTACACAACTGCGGGGTTGACTCCTTCCCCTCCCTCTGTTTACTGAATGAGGGTATTGTGAGTCTACGTTGCTGCTAGTTTGGTCCGGAATTAATTACGCTCCTCCGTGTGTTTGTTTGCCTCCCTGTTCACTTGCTGTTTTTGGGACCGATTTACACGGCAGAGTCCAAGTTTGTAGCTGGCAGCCCCATTTTAATAACACAGAAATGTTTGAGTCAATATGTGAGGATGTGACATACAGCATATGATAATAGACAGAAGCCCAATAAAGTACACAAACTTTATTGTTTCGGGGGTTTACATGGTAGTACTCCACAAGTGGAGCATCGCTGTTACAATGCTTTTTATCTCCAAACTGAACTGGGAAACGTCTCATCCCTCTGCTGCTGAAGGGACGGGTGCTTTCTCGCTCTGCCTCGCTCACGCAGACATCTTGGACTTCTGAATGTCCAGCACGTGCGTCATCTCCTGGCTGCTGGTGGCCTCTTTGTGCTGCAGCAGGTCGGCGTGGCCCTTAGTGACACCCCAGCCCTCTGGTGTGGACAGGGAAGCGCACTTGGGACGTCCGGAGGCGGGCAACAGGTGCTCCCAGTATTCACGGCGGGACCTTGAGGACGTAAAGATTGAATGATAAGATAAGACAATAGTAGCATTTTAAAAATTGTGTGCATATCAGTGGATTAAATGGTTTCTTTTAAAGATCTTTTTTTACCTGGCTCTGACCCAGGGCTTGGTGTGCATCTCCAGACCAGCGCCCCACATTCCGTGTTTCTCTGAAGCTGCTGGGAGGATGCCCCTCTCGGTGGCCAGCTCCTCTGCCACGGCCCTGATGTGATAAGGCTCAAACCCACAGCAGCCACCAATGAAGCGAATGCCAGCCTTGTAGGCCTCTCTGGCGTACTTGTGCATGTCCCAGCGGGTCAGGATCCTGGGCTCCAGGCCTGAAAGTGAAAGGGAAAAAATTGCACAATTGTGAAAAGCTGCAACACGCTGAATTCTTATTTATTTATTTTTTTTCCTTTTAACATCAAAGGAAAACATATTACTGAAGGGGAATTCTGGCAAGTCGATGAATCCCTGACAGTTGCAGTCGGGGGTGTGGAAGGCCAGGGGCTGCACCATGTAGTGAGCCTTGAGCCCGGCCTTCTCCACTCCCTCCTTCATCATCTTAACCGTTTTCACACAGGTCATGGGGTCGAAGTGGCAGTTGACTCCAATGATCTGGGCACCTGAAGAGCAGAGAGAAAACGATTACGGCGGAATAAGATAATAACACAACTGATTTTAAGTAAAAACCAAAAGGATGAAGCACGTACCGGCCTTCACCAGCCTGGCGGCGCAATCTCCAGCTGGGACACCGTGCATGTCTCCTTCCGGTCCGATGCACATAGAAGCAGCCACGGGCTTCCCGCTGGTCTTCAGCACTTGCACGGCCCACTCCGCCTCCTCGATGTGCTCAAAGTACTGCCGTCACAGTAACAACACACGAGTGCTCATTTGTTCCACAATCATACTTTAGACGGAAGAGGTTAGAAAATAAGATGTGAATCCACCTCAGCAATCAGGAAGTCCACGTTCTTCTTCAGGAACACATCCAGCTGCTTCTTGAAGATGGCCTTCACGTCCGCCTCACTCTTGCAGCTCAGGTAGGACGGAGTCTGGCACACGCCGCCGGCGACCAGAGCGTTGCCTTCGCTGGCGACCTCTCTTGCCAGGTCGCAGGCTGCCTCATTGATTTTTGCCCCCTGAAGGAACGAAACAGGCAACACGCGATCCTTGATCACCGCGCTCTGCAGTGCACATCAGACGTTGACTATAAGGTGCTACAGCTGGGGACTCACAGAGATCACCAAGGTCTGACCCCTGTTCTCCAGTTTGTCATCGCTGGCGTAGAAGGTGAATGTCTGCATGACGTTGGATCCTGCCCTCAGGAACTCCCTGTGCAGCTGCCGCACTGATCAACACGTAAAGATATTTTTCATGGGAAAGGATGTGTGCTTTTTTTGTTTGCCCACCCTCCCTCTGAGCTTCATGTGGCTCTGCGTCTGTGTGCCCTCTGTCTCACCAGCCTCAGGGTGTGTGACAGCCGCTTCGGGAGTCCATGGCCCGGCCTTCACATACCCCCTCTTCTCCAAGGCAAACACAAATCCTCCATCGCCAATCACCACCTCCCCAGCTTTCAGACGCTCGAGAATACTCTGCGAGAGCAGAAGGGTCCACACACATACAGAGGATTTATAGTGTTTCCTCTCAATGAGACGGGATAACAACGGACACATAAAATGTACACGATCAAACACAAGTTTTGTCCGAGCGACGAATGACTGTGTGTTTGCAGTGAGACTGTTGTGATTTTGTATGTCTTTTTTTGAGGCGGTTCACGCTCTAAATATTCTCCAGTGGTGACCTTTTAAGTCTAACTGTTTCAAAACCTGCACTGACAACATTTTCTGACAGCACCACAGCCGCCGAGCGAACAGCTAGGACCTGCTATACCAAAGCTTTTCAAGATGTTAAAGCTGATTACACTCCATTAACAAAGCCTCTCCTAATTTTACCTTCTTGCCGGGTGCCATCTCTTTATTCCCAGTTTCAGTTGCAGCAATAAGCACCTGCTGACAGCGGACCCCTCCTTTGGGCTTAAAAGTGCCAGGAGTTGCTCCTCGCTAGTTTTTATACTGCCTGGTGAACATGGGAGGTCTTTATGCCAGTACCAATTTTCTAATTGCCACATTTCTGTTTGGAAATTGTGCAACACAGACAAGGTTACAGATCGATGAAGATGGCATGGGCTGCAACAGTGACTTCAAATGCATGAGAACCCGAGATTTGTCAGTTCTAAATTTAAAATTTAAAATGTTGTAAATGAATTAATTAACAAGCAAAACTTTACTTACTTTGTTCCTACACATTATTTTAATTAGCCACCAGATTTTGATTACAGTACTTCAAACCAAATCTGCAAGGTGTCCATCTTCTTTGTGCAACCCTGAATCGCATGTTTGATGAAATCATGAACTTTACAAACATGCAGTTTCCTGATGTTGGACCCTTCTGCAAACACTTGAAGATATTATCCTGCATTGTGCACTTCTGTCCAATAGGGTTTTGTGTCTTGTTTTTGATTGAAGCTTCTGTTTTTACTAAAATCTAATTCCGGTTCCAAAGATCTGAGAACACAGATTTGTGTTTTCTAAACCTGTTTTATACTTATTTGATTTTATACCTTTTAGAACAAATATTTCTTTATCGTGATAGGTACTTACTTGGTCCAACTTACATTACCTGTGGTGTACCGCAAGGTTCAGTTTTAGGCCCACTTTTATTTCTTTTTATATGCTCCCACTTGACAAAATAATTCAACAGCACAAATGATCATTTAATTGCTATACAGAAAACACACAGATATACTTTTAATAGTGATCCAAATATCTTAACTGCTGTTTTATAATGTTTGTGTTACCTGTCTGATGGCACGCAGCTAGCTTCAGCTCAACAAGTAGAAAACAGAAATCATATTGTCCAGTACCCCAAATGTAAAAATCGTACATTCATTCTTTAATTTTGTACCGCGATGTCACTTTGCCCCAATTCTGGCTCCTCTGGTCCCCTGTTTATTTTAGAAATTATTTTAAAACTTGATTGATCACGTAGATTTGTAATGTAATGTAATCCAAGAGTCTGCCTTAGATTACAGAAATGCTGACCTCATATGAGACATCTCTCAACCTTAGATCCCCATATAACCGTTCAAAAGTTGAGGCTTAAATCTGAAGGTGACGTCCTTCACCATCATGACCCCTCGGCTTAGGAACAGCCTGCCCGAGGTGATTAAGGCTTGTGGCCTCTGTGAAATCACAAATTTCTTAACAATATCATCTTTTAATCTTTCTATGTCATCATTGCACTTATTTGATTCTTTTTTTATTTAACAGTTCTTCTTCTTTTTCTTCTTCTTATCACCTTTAATTCTTATTGCATTGATTGCTCATAATCAACTTATTTATTGTCTTTGATGGCCTTTAGGCTTGTATTCGCCGTCTGTCTATTTAATGCTTGTGTCTACCATTTTTGTCTTTGATTTCTTTGATTTGACTTTACCAACTCTAGCATTAAGCTCATTTTTTTTAAGTTCATCCTGACTCTTTAAGTTAGTAGTAGTAGTAGTAGTAGTAGTAGTAGTAGTAGTGTTATTAATATGTCTACCTGACTGAACTTTTGCTAAAATTAGTTTTTTGACATAAAATAATATGCATTTTGTTAAATCAGTTAGTTAATGTGCAAATATCCCCCAAATTTGTGTTTCAAAATGATCCTTTATTATTATTCAAGAAAACAGTAAATGCCTAACAAAAAGACAAAAAGTAAACAATAATGAAATCAGAAGGGTAAAATGTAAAAAAACAAACAAACAAAAAAAAAACAACTAAATTTTGCAACTAAAAATGTAGTTGCAAAGTTAGAAAAAAACGATTTGCTTTCCAAAACCATCCTGTATGTAGGTCGGTGCAGTTATCCAGGTTAACCAGTAACACCTCCAGCGCTGGGCACAGTCTTCAATCCTCATACTTATTTATCTTTGCCCTGCATGCATACACACACACGCACACACACTCATACACACACAGGGCCACACACACTCATACACACACACACACACACACACACACACACACACACACACACACTCATACACACGCACACACACACACACACACACGCACACACACTCATACAAAGACACATGGAAACACACACACACCCACGCACACACACTCATACACACACACACACGCACGTGCACACACACACACACACACACACACAGACGCACACACACTCATACACACACACACACGCACGCACACACACACACACACACACAGACGCACACACACTCATACACACACACACACGCACGCACACACACACACACACACACAGACGCACACACACTCATACACACACACACACGCACGCACACACACACACACACACACAGACGCACACACACTCATACACACACACACACGCACGCACACACACACACACACACACAGACGCACACACACTCATACACACACACACACGCACGCACACACACACACACACACACAGACGCACACACACTCATACACACACACACACGCACGCACACACACACACACACACACAGACGCACACACACTCATACACACACACACACACACACACATACACACACACACACACGCACACATTCAAACTCAGACGAAGCGATTGAGTTTACAATTAGAAAAAACCTAATAATTTTGGATATCAAATCTTCTCTCTTTGTTGTTTCTGTCACCTTCTGGCCAAAAGACCCCGTTGGGCCAATGTATTATCAGCTCGTTAGGAGTCAATATTTAACCACGCCTTTATCAGTGTCTGCTCAGACCGTTTCAAATGTGCTAACACACACAAAAATGTGGGCTTGCAAACTTGCAATTTTCTGTTTCTGATCCGGCCCTTTTTGCAGCCTGCCTCGCTCTCAGTCATCCCCTTATCAACCTTCTGCTTCGTCCAAGCGTGAGGATTACCCCCATTTCCTAATGAACCATCAGTCCTGGCTGCTTGTCCTTTCACCCCCTGCCTTTTCTTTCTTTGCAACAGCATTGACCCCCTCAGCTCCAGCTCCAGCCTGAAAAAACTAGTTGAGACTGTAAATAGAATGTCACCCAGTACAGCTTCTGCAACCCCTGATACTCCAACTGTACCAGCTCTGAAGAAACTGCAATAACCTCAGAATGTGTGAAGATGGAGAAAGAAAGAAAAATAGAAATCTTCATCTGACTACAAATAAAATATTAATTTATTTTCTATTTTATTTATCCTCTTTGTGACCTTCATTCAATGCATAAGAGCATTGAATAAGCATGGGTTAACTGTTGTAAAGCGTTTATTAACTTAAATTATCCATTTGACCTTTATTTAAGTTGAAAGCATGCATCTTTTAAATGACACTTAATAATATACTTTTAAACTATCAAAAAAATGCATGAATTGATGTCCTGTTTAACATGAAGACCGTTAGCAAATGATTAGTTGGCACACTAATTAGCTGTTAGTAAGGGCTTATTACTGCATTAACTAATGTTAATTAATGTACCCTTATTTTCTAAAATGTAATTGAAAAATTCTTTTTTATCACACTAACCGTCTTTGGGCTCTTCACTGCATGTTGCATAAGTCAGCTAACCTGATGTAATGTGGGCATCGTGAGCAGAGTTCATTTTAGTGTGTACAGAGCTCAGAACTGGTCTGAGGCTCAGCGTGTGTTTGGAATTGGGTGTCTTCCTCTTGGAGGTCTGCTGTCTGAGTCAGCACTTCAGTGACACTTGACACATTAAGGCTATTTCTGCTCTTTCACAGAAATACACATGCAAACATGTTGACAAACACTCACTGAGAATCTTGTGGTCACCAGACACGTGCAAGCAACGACTGAGGGAAGAAGTGCAGCCAGTCTCTTTTCTTTCTTTCTTTCTTTATCTCTTGCAAACGAGAGACTCAATTTTCTGTTGGAACAAGGACCGCATACATCCTTCAACTGCCAACTCGTGTGAGGTACAACACCTTTGGTAATCTAGTAATTCTGCTCTTAGTCACACATTTTCAGTCCTGCTCTTGTTTGTCTGGTTTTATCGACGTGTGGAACATAAATATAAACTCTTTATTGCTTATTTTAGCATAATCCCTGGAGAAACGATCTTGCCCTGATGTCTAACATTCACTCATGTAGGAATATCAGTTAGAGGTTATTGCAGGGTAATTATCGTACTGCATTTGTTTCCCTTGGCACAGAGACTCAAATGTAGTCTATTATTTGCATGAAGCTGACTCAAACACACTGTGGCCTGTGTGTGAATTTTGGATTTGCCAAATGTTCCCTGTTACTGTTTTTCTCTTTCTTTTTAAACGTCAACCTAAGATATCCATCGCCTGGCTCCTGCTTATCGTAAACAGGGAGGCGTGAGAGTGATGTCATCTCGTCTAACTCTCAGAAAGAAAGCAAGTCTGCAACATCTGGAATATTTTGTGTAACCTGTTAAAGTCAAATCAAGTTGGACTCTTTAAATTTGAGCTTGTAGGTTATGGAAATGACTTTTGTCCAGAGATATGCCCAAACCCAAACCCCCATGTGGTAGCTTTACTGGTGAGCACTGAACTGTACAACTGAAAGCATTCTAGCCAACTAAAGTCAGAATCCACTGTTTGGACACACACCACGTCTGAGTGATGCAGCGAAGGCAGTATTTTCAAATCAACAGGAGACTGTGATCTGTGCAACAAGCTGGTGAAATCCATTGGTGAATTCTGGATTGGAGGTATTTTTCTGAACTTTGACTCTGTTGATAAACACCCCGGCCGAGGCCTATCTGTTACTTTCCCCCTGAAACTGGATATACCCAGAGCTCTATCTAACCATATCTGTTTGAGTGTGTGTGTGTGTGTGCTGCAGTGTTACCTCCACCCCCTTCTTCTGGTCCAATCAGCTCATTTCTGCTGAAACCATCCATTCTTTGTGGAATTTATAGGTCCCAGAAGGATAAATAGGGAGGGAGACAATAAGTGAGACAGAGAGAACACTGTGAGCTTATAAAGTCACCGTTGTCCTTGAAGCCTTGTATCTTATCTTGCATAAACCTTTTGGAATCTGGATTATGAATCCCTCATGACCTGCTTAATCTAATCTAATCTAATAAAAAAATATTCCTAACATCTAACGCAGACGCGCTTGAACGAACGACAACAATTAAGATGCATACAGGTCACCAAAGGTCACTGGGTGGTTTGATCAGTCTTAAACAAAGTTGTGGCTAATAGGTTAAAGCGTTTGCAGTCGCTAGGTCTTAATCCCTGCGACCAACATCAACACAAACAGTATTTGTGTTTGGACAACACTGGACACCAGGATCATTCTTCAGGCACGAGTATTTTTAATCTTATAATACTTTAAGGTGCCAGTATATATTTTTTAAAAGGGAATTTATAGTAGTTTATGAGGAATTCCTGTTTCCTGTATTATTAAAATGAAATATAACGTGTCCTGTTTAACATCAGGTTTTTTAAACGTCATCCAGTGTCTGTGCTCACTTGCTCACAAACTTAGACATTCAACTGAGAACCCATTAAGTCATAAGTTTAAATACCGTGATATTTATTTCTTAATATTAAGTAAATGTCCTCAAGCCTTACATTAATGGTTGTGTGGAATGACCTGTCACCGCCTGATATTTATTATTATTATTTGTTGTCTTTGTCTCTGTGTCCTGTACTTTACTGTCTCGATTTCTTTGTAAACTATCTGTTATTATTGTTTTCCACATTTATCACACATGACATTACTGAGTTTATTTTTCAAAATTTCTCTGTGAGTTATCTATTTCTACATGGTTTGCTTGTGTATATTTACTTTCTGGTGTACAGAGCACTATTGTAAATGAGGACTTTGCTCTCAATTTCTTGTCCCTGATTAAATAAAGGAAAAAATACTGATGTCATTATGTCTGGGATTTTTTATGTAACGTCTAGTCGGAGTCGATCTCAGTTTTAACTGTTTCACAACTTGTTGCAAAGTTTTTATTATTTCTCTTAATCTAAACTATACCTGGTGAAGAATGACAACAAGTCAACATAAATAAAGCTATTTTCAGTTTTTAGTCAACAAACTGTATCTAAATCAGCCTATTGAACTATACTATTGAACAGATTCTACACTAATTACTGACAAAACAGCAGGAGCTTCACCTTCTGAAATGTAACATTTAAGGCATTGGATATATATCCAGTCAAAAACCTCACATGATTGTTCACACTCTTAAGATGCAGAAGGTTGAGATCTGAGAAATTATAATGCTCAAATCTTCAGTAATGTATTAAAATAGACACATCTATTGTAAAACACTATAGTTGAACATAATTACACCAGACATGTAACGAGATGCGAATACTTGATCATATTACAAATGTCCCAAATTTATGGATAAATTCAATAATGGGCTTATGAGGACACATTATGACGTTTAAGTACATTATTATTTCTTTGTACAACACAAAAAGCCTAACGTGGTCTTGGCTACTGACCCACTGTCCCATGTTGTTGTCACCTGTTCCAATGTTATTTACATTGTCTCTGAAAAATACATCATAAATATTAAATAAAAATAATGTAATGAATAAAAATAAATAAAACCATTTTTTTTTGGCAAATATTAGTGAAATAAAAGAGAGTACACGCGCACACTGTGTGCCGACAGGGGAAAGAGCTGGCACTGCATACAGTCAAGGCATTTATAAAACTTCCTGTAACATTTGTATAAATTTGAAAAACATTTTTCTGCAACATTGGCTCTGCTTTCTTTTCAAAGTGAAAAAGGGACACACTCATTACTGCTTTTCATACTCTGTTTTCCATTTAACATCACAACTTTGTTAATGCCATTAATTATGCAGAAATAGATGTAGGGTTCATTCCACTTATGATCGTAGCCATTTTGTTCTCTTGAAATACCAATAACCAGCACCTAACATATATCATGCAAAAATGCTAATGAATTAGGTAAGACACACGTATGGATGGTGAGATTTATGACAACTGAGCTATTATACAGTAATACAAAACAGTCATGGTCTAATATAAAATGTCAAGTATTGCAAGGACGTGCTGTTTTCACAGAGAAATGTCAAACAGTTTTTTATGAGAAATACTGTTTCAAACAAAAGAGAATTAATAAAGTCCCAAGAAAATAAATGCAGTTACAGCAGTTATATTGACATATTTATAGAACAAAAACTACCCTTAATTACAAAATAGAAATGTAGGGTCTTGTATTGTTAATTTAATAGAACAGAATCTTTTTTTTATGTTTGTATCAATCCTCAGTAGGGCTGCACATCAAAAATGTATCCTTCTAGGCTATAAATCAAATCAACTCCACCACCTCTGCCAGTGTCTCTGGGAATGTGTGTGTTAATGTGACTGGGAGGAGTGGATTCATTAAGACTTACATATTCGTCTTGGCACAGCCAAGTTTCAGTAAGGCAGAATAAATCAATATTATTATCTGATATAAGCTCATTTATTAATACACCTTTAGATGATGGGGATCTGATATTCAAGAGTCCACATTTAAGTCTCTTTACTTTGTAAACTGCCTCATTAGTGGTATTGATTTTTATTAAGTTCCTATGTGAACCTTTTATTTGATTTAATGAATTTATGTGATAAAAGGCACTGGTGACACACTGCATGTCAGTATATTGACGGTGACTGAGGTCATGGAGGTGTTGCTTGGAAGAACACTGTGGCTGACGACAAAGAACTCATGACTGACGTCTTATTTGTTACGCATACAGATACTCTGTAAGTCAGACCAGAGAAAACACAACTAATCTCCACAGCCACTTATAAAACAACCGCGAAGACCTATACGAAGAGATGGCGGTCAAGTAACAGCCAAAAAGTCCAACAGACATCCAGTCATCAGACTTTTGCAAGTGTTACTTTATAGGAGAAAATATTCAAGCATCACAAAGAAATAACAAGTTCAACAAACAATATGTAATGAACATAATGTGTTTTATTTATTCCAGTGTGTACAGGCTATTTATTGTTATCAGTGTAAACACAGTACAACGGTTATCTGAAATATTTGTTTACCGCATGTCGCATGTTTTCCTGGTTTCGTGCAGCCCCGATGCTCAGGTGTTCTTTGTGCTACACCAATGTGGCTGCTCACGGTCAGTAGTGTTTTCAAGCATGAACCACCTGAATCATATTTCGTACATTTGGCTTATACCCTGCTACTTGCCTGTATGAGATCTTAGATGCTTTGCCAGATGGGAAACATCGAAGTATCTCTCCCCACAGAATTTACACAGGTAAGGTTTTTCACCTGTGTGGGCTCGTCTCATGTGGATTGTCAAGTGGCCGCTCACCCTGAATTCTTTCCCACAGGTTTGGCAAGGATATGGCTTCTCACCAGTGTGCGTTCTCATGTGCACTCTCAGAGTGCTACTGCGTGCAAAGTCTTCACCGCATGTTTCGCAAGAATAAGGCTTCTCCCCCGTGTGGATTCTCACGTGATTGGTCAAGTCGGATTTCTGAACGAATTGTCTCCCACATACATGACAAGGGTACGGTCTCTCGCCCGTGTGGATTCTCATGTGAATTTTCAGCTCACTGCCGAATGGGAATTCTTTCCCGCATGTTTGACACAAATAGGGCTTCTCGCCTGTGTGCGTCCTCGTGTGGATCAACAGGGCGTGACTATGTCGGAAAACTTTCCCGCACGTTTTGCAAGAATATGGCCTCTCACCTGTGTGGAGTCTTGTGTGAATGTTCAGAGATGATGACTGTTTGAATCTTTTCCCGCAGGTGTTACAACAATACGGTTTGTCATCAGTGTGGCTTCTCAGGTGAATATTCAATTGGGACTCGTAGTTAAAAACCTTTCCACATGTGCGACATTTGAAAGATTTTTTTCCTGTGAGAGCATTAGTGCGAATCAATGAAACATTTGAGATGTGTGCAATACTGCCTCTGGAACTTTTGGGGAGCATTTCCCCCGATTCTACCTCTGCATTCATGTTCGAGTCCTCACGCTTCAGATTGTGGCTATCAGCTACCTGAGAGCAGTTGGAGAGGAGCTGGTGGTCACTTTCCTCATAAGTAGGAGTCAACATAAAGGCCTCAGTTTCCTGCTTCAGCACAGGATGATCTCCCCTCAGGCTGCTGCAGAGTTCCTCTCGTTCCTCTTTAATCTGTGACCGGTCTGAGGCCTCCCGGTCTGGACTGGAGCTCCTGTCCTGGTAACAGAGCTGCTGGTCAGAGAAAACCTCCTCCTCCTCCTCCTCCTCCCTGGCATGTTGCTGTTGTAGCTCTGAAGGTACAGAAATCAAAAGGATACTCAAACTACTGCAAACATGCCAGCAAATGACTGAATACTATGGAAAAAAATATTTTTTCCATAATTTGATTCAAGAAGTTTAACTTTCATGTATTCGATAATTATTAATTGAAGTGATGTGTCGGGCCTGTTTTTAATTTAATGTTGATGGAATCCCTATGTTTGTCCCTGTTTAATTCCTATATTACTGAAATAATAAATATTCGGCCCGTGTACCGTCTATCGTCTTCGCGGGTGTCCGGACATCATCGAGCAGCCTGCGCTGACGCTCGATCTCCTCCTCGTACTCCACGATAGTTTTCTTTAAATATCTGAATATTTCCTCAGCAGCGACTGTCAGCCGTTCGTTCACAAACTCTCTCAAATACTCAGCTGAAGACATAATTCTTTCAGCTGAAGCGATTATGTGCTGTTTACTTCCGCTGGATGTCACGCTATTAAGTTCCGACATTGGAAGAGCGAGAGATCCCCAGAGGAAGCACTTGTTCAAAATACTTAATAATTCTAAGCAGACCTACAGTACCGATGTGAAATAACCGAGTTAATGAAGTTAATCAAAACGCTGCCTATGGTGTAACTCTTCTCCGTGACGTAATGTGAAGCTGACCGTGATTGTTGAGGATCCTGGGAAATTTAGTATATCAAAACCACTCCCTCCTCTTCGACAGACATCGGAGAAAGCCCACATCCACATTACGTCATATGGAGTATATATATATGTAGTGGTCTATCCCCTCATTCAGTAATTTATGTGGCCTCACTGAAGGGGAGAACCCGTGAAATACAGAGATTAAAGCGAGGAAACAAACATTCATCACTCGAGGTAAGAGCTTGTCTTGTATTTAAAGTTACCCAAAGATGTTTAACCTCATGTAGAATAATGAGACTGTAGCCAATTTAACAATGAAGTTACTTGTTTTGCTTGTTATGTTTGAATCTGTTCGTCGACATTCTTGGTAAAATTGAAAATTGACATTAATATAACTTGCAGTTGTTTTCAACATGCACACAGAGACTATTTTCCACCTGTTTGAGGCTGTTGATTCGTTTTGGATTGTGTGGCTGGAAATATTAAAGTCTGCTAATATTGCAAAACCTCATTTATTTCTTGGGGTTTTCTCACTTTTCTTTTCCTTCCTTTTCTTAATTATGCTTTCCTTCACCAACCCCACCCAGAGGGTGAAGATGGAGCTCAGCTCTTTGTGTGTGCTCTGCATGTCATTCCTTTTGTTTCACGCCCATTTTTCACTGGGAAAGGGAGGAGGAAAAGGAGGCAGCTCTGGGAGAAGCTCAGGCTCCAAGAAGGTCTCCACATCGCACCAAGGCAGCACCCACACTAAAACTGACACCAGCCAAAGTAGTCATGATCAGGGCTCTACCTCTCAAGGTAGACACCCCAAACAGCCTGGACTCCCCAGCCCAGGAGACCCCACAAAACACAAAATTCTAAACCCTCAGTCTGGTCGCAGCTTTGATTATGAGGACCAGGGCATTCAGCGCGGCTCCCCCTTTTCTCGCTCAGTGTATAGGATGGGCGTGTTCCCCTCTGACAAATCCAGAGGTTATGGGCACAGTGCAGCGCGGGCCGCAGCTTCAGGGGGTGTGGCGGGCATGGCGGTGGGCTATGGCATGGGACGTGTCACCCGTCCTCACTTTCAATTCCGCAGCCCCCAGGAAGAGTATTACTACAACCGCTACATGCACAAGAAACACAGTGTCCAGTCTACAAACACCATTAGTAACGGCGGAGATGGGGGCAAACCCCCTCAAACCTATGAGAGCTACATGGACTCCTGCATGAAGAATACAGACCTGCTGTCCGAGCCCAAAAACAAAACAGCTGCCACTAACACAACGACTGGTGTCCCTTCAGCTCCAGACCCTGGCAACAACACGGCAGCAGATAACTCCTCCGCACCTTCGACCCCCCACCCTACAAATCAGACTGAGACAGGTGATGACGATGGCGATGATGCAGTCAGCATTGTGGAGATCGGCTACCCAGCACTTATCAAACAAATGATGGTCAAGAGGTGCTTGGAGTCATACATGACTTTGTCTGAGAAGTACTCGAGTGCAGCAGGAGGGGTGCAGGGCCTGGAAATGGGCCCTCAAGGGTTTTTAGCTGTGGTCACCAGTACTATACTGATGCTGCTGAATAGCAACATGCTAATCCTGCTGCACATAGGCCCTTACTAGAAGTCAAAGTGATGCTGAACGCGTTTAAGGGAAAATGAGAGAGGAGCGTCTTCGTGAGTAGCTTTCTTGATATTTTAGCATTATATCATTATACTGTTTGCACGTGTGAGCTCTGTATTCAGGATGAGGAAGGGAAAAGGTTACACTAAAGAGCCCTAGTGTTTCCACAAATTGCACTTTCCTTTCCCTCTCGGGAAAGACAAAATGTCCATTAACTGCACTCTAACACTCCAGGCCTTTATTGTTGGTGAGGAATCTGGCCAATTAATGTCCATTAAGATTCCATTGAGGCAAGTGCTGGAGCCATAGAAGTAAGGAGTGGCACGACACCGACTCTTGTGTCTGTGTTATGTGGCTCAGAAAAAAGAAAATATTCAGTGTTATTTTAACTAAATTGATGCTGTTTATTGAAGGATAAAGATCTTGGTCACTCCAGAAACTCAAACCAAAAATACTGAATAGCACATGTGCTGATATTTATCTTAAGTGGAAATACAGGCTCCCTATGAACTATACATGTGTTTACATGTCAATATGGTTACTGTGGGTCCAATATATGCAAACTGCTGTGCTAACACTAATTACTTTGGAATCAATGTAAGCTGTTTTTCAATGACTATGCATGTTTTCAAGTGACCTGCGGGGTAAATTGTGACTGCAGAAGTGCTCTTAAAGTACAAGACCCCAGCTGTGCTACTTCATGCTCAAAACCTGTGGAACATTTTCCTGCATTATCAGGTGGGTTTATGGGTGCTAACCCCTCATATCAATGCAGGTCAACACAGTGTATTGATTAAAATGGCTACAATAAGTAATAAACTGTGTGAAGATTTATTTGCAAATCAACAGCATAAAATGTGTGTGTGTAAAGATATGCTGTATTTAAACTCATTATTGGAGGTCCAGTGACCATTTAATGTAAGTATCGTTTGATCATCATCTGCTCTGGCCTCTTTTGTTTGTGTATATGTGTGTCAGATCCTCTAAGATCCTCACCTCAGTGTTGTCAATAAACAACAAGCCTCACCACTAACACCCAGTCCAACCACTGGAACTGAATAATAGAATAATCCCTCTGATCAAAACCTCACAGTTTCCCTTTAATGTATTGTTGTATGCAGACAGTGTTATCGCGGGTCCAGCTGTGTATGCATTTAAATGGACATGAACTGCTTTGAAAAGCCTTTAACTGTGAGAAATCTACTGAATGTTGGCACTTGCTTAACTCGTCAAACTCATTAACTGATGTGCATTTGTTAGAGACACGAGCATTATATGAGCAGCTTTTGTGGACATCTGTTTGATGATCTTGTGCATTTGTAAGCGCAGGTAATGAGAATCAGGGTAACTTTCTGGTGCCTCCTCACAATGTCAAAGAAAATACAACATTTGGCACTTTATCTTTCAAAAACATTTATACACATTCTCTGAATGTGTGTAAATGTATGTGCACTTTTTTCATATTTTTATTTGTACCCAGCTGTGGGTTCACTGTATGTTGCTGTATGCTTTTGACCTAATGTATGTGTAATTCCAAGTTTAATAAAGGTGATATTTGAAAATCTTAGTTGGACGTTTTTTGTTTTGTTTTTTTTTACACCAAATAACAAACAATTTGTGTCCAAACCAATAAATGATAATAATAATTTCCAGTGCCACCTATAGGTGAACAGTGAAATGGCTCTCATGAAGTTTTGTTCAGATTTCAGTTTGTTCAGTTTGTTCAATTCTTTTATGTCTGAATAGGAGTAAAGCTAATAAAAGTGTAATCCCGTGAATGAATGCTGCATTTGTTAATATTCCGCAAACAAAAAAACAAATGGCATTAACCTTCCATCATACGCTCACATGCAACACCTGCAGCTCTCCTACATATGATCGATGACCTTCATTGTTGTGAACCATTTTTATATAGATTTTCACAAAACAAACTCTTGGTCCTCTTGCTTTTTTGGGGTTGAGTTGTCATGAGCAGCAGTTAGCTCTGTTGTCACTGTAGCTGGAAAGTTCACGTCTCTCCGAGTACCCTTCAACTCTACAGAATGATCACAAATCAACACGAAAGTTTGTTATACTTTTTAATTTAAATAACAATATTACACATTCAAGTACATTTTGCTCTGGTGCTTCAGCAACTCTACAAAACAGCATAAAACATACCTCAAAGTTCATATACAAGCTGAAACTGTTAGAATTCGCAGAGAAGACAGAATGTGAAGCAGAATGAATACTAAACGCTGAGGATAGTAAGATGGATTATGATATGAAGTGTATCGCTGCTCTTAAACCCGGATTCACTGAAGTAGAATTAACCTAATTAAACATGTAAATGATCCCAGGTCTATCACCACAGATTGCTTGTCAGAAAATATCAACACCACTGCACGTATCGAATGTATAAAAAGACTGGCCACATTTAAAGACAGGACATACTGGACAGGAGATGTGTTTTTTTTTGTACGCCCGCAGACTGCAGCACAGTGCCACATTGCCGTGCTGTAGAAGTTAAATGGGCCTATTTCATGTTCCTGTCATCATGGAGGGTCACTGAGGCAAGCAACAACAAATTGGCCACAGCTTTACATTATTTAAGGGTCATATTTAAGACAAAATCAGCCCAGTTTGCTGCCAGGTTGTCGGTCACTGTTGTGTCTGTTTGGTGGATTCCAGGTCTACATGACTGCCACCCAGTGGCCCACCAGCAGGGACACGAGGGAGCCCATGACAACCATGATGCTGTTGTAGATGAGGCTACTGGACGCTCCAGCATAGTACTCCATGTCTCCAGAGCCCTCTGGCTCATTACCTGCCCTGGGGCCAACACCACCTCCGTATCGCGGATAACCATAACCTCCTCCATAGCCTCCTCCGTATCCTCCATAGCCTCCTCCGTATCCTCCATAACCTCCTCCATATCCTCCATACCCGTACCCATAGCCAGGGCGGCTGAGTGCAGACCCGATCATTGCTCCTCCTATAGCTCCCGCTGCAGCTGCCCCGGCTACCTTCCCTGCGCCGGGACCGCTGCTCTGGACGGGTC
>KV751357.1:1389897-1412062 GCA_001698575.1 Mola mola | reverse complement strand
ACATCTTAGCTGCTTCTCAATTATACACCGCATATACGTGTACCTGCACAGACAAGCGCACAAATCAGAAGACATTTTTGAGAACAGTCTGAATATTACGTTACCGCTGTTTTGACAGTAAAGGACCCAAGGTGATGATATAAACTCAATATTTATTTCTAGTACCTTTTCCTGAGTTTCTGCACCTCCCTGTCCTCCTCCTCCTTCAGTTTGGTGATAAAACTCTTCAGGACAGGCATTTCAAACTTGATATACTGCGCCACCTGGTGGAAAGGAGGTAAAATACACAGACCAAGCACAAAAAGAGACGAATGTGAGCTTAACAGTGATACAGAGGGAAGGATTGTGTGGCTGCATGTACACATGGGATGTAAGAAATGTCTATTTACATCCGTGAATCACATCTGCAATATACTGTATCTCAAAGTCTTTCAAAGACAAAATTACAACGAATGTGATTTACATCATATGTGACTTCTTCTCCCAGGTCTCCCTCCGTGAGGAAAACCTTGCAGACCCGCTCACATGGACCCTGCATTACTCTCAGCACCAGAGGATAGTCACTGCGCTTCAGCTTCACACGCTCTGAAACACCAGCACAAAGGCAATGATTCTCAAAAAAAACAAACATTTACATCCACGTAGTGTTTTCCATATACTAACAGGAAATAAATGGAACAGTTCACAACTCACCTCCACTTGCATGGACGAGGTAGATCGCAAAATCATCTGGGCTGTTTTCAATTTTGAACTTGTTGAGGAGAACTCGTAGCACCTGAGGGGTCGTCATGCAGCTGTTGATCCGAACGTTCGTCACAGAGCCGTAAGCAGGGGTAAACACTGCTGTCTGTGGGGAGAGATCCAAAAAACGTAAAACATGAACTCAGCCTAACTTTGGGCACAGACATATCTTTTTATTATTATTCGCAAATTAATTCAAAACAAAATTCACATATCAACATTAAAATTTCATAAAGGAACTTATAAACTCTCTGAATAAAACTATAATTGAAACGGCTATCTTCCAACTCATTTAACTAGTCTACTATATGCTGCACAATACCAAGTTGTAACATTGGAGTAAATCAACCTGACATGGACGAGCTGCCTGCACAAGATGATGATGATGCATCAGAATGGTGAGGTTTGGTTTTAGCTAAATTAACAAGGTCGGTTGGGGTCTTTAACTGATTTGAACATTATGTGTATTATTTTTGTCCACACTGTATCACTGGGCTGTGTCACCTTGTGGTTGTAGAAGTGTCCGTTGATGGAGAAGCGATGGCGTCGAATTTTTCTCTGGTCACTCGGTGACCGTCGCTGGCCCCGTCTTAACACCCCCGCGTCGCTCTTCGTCCTGAGGAGCTGAGCGGAGCTCTCACTGTCGTCTGTCCGGTGAACAATCAACACAAATCCATTTACACTTGTCATCGTTTAACATGAACAGAAATGATCTACAAACAAGGAATTAGAGCTGACACAATATTTGTATTTCTAATGCTCAGGTAAGAAGATGAGTGGAAAAATGTGGTGCTCACTTCTTTTTAAAACTTTATAATATCCCTTTTTACATATGCAAACCTTTTAATTCTCAAAATCAGAATTTCACACTTTACCTGTGTAACTCAATCAAACTAAGAATACTTCTTTCATTCCCGTCTCACGAGAGGTTTCCCCCTGTAGTGACAGCATGCTTACAATAAGCAGCTGAGAGTTAATTTGAGATTTGTTCCACAGTATATTTAGAACTGAGTGAACTGGATCATTGAACTCTTTCTTGATAAGACAAACAAGTGAAAGTGGTTTATTTAGTAGTTTTGAGATTAATGTTAATGTTTGCTGGGCCAGTCACCGTCTGTCTGCTCCTCCATCACACTGTTGCCCTCTGGTTGGCTGTCAGGTGGCGTGACTTCCACTGTGGGCGGGCTCGGCTGCGTCGCCTGCTGACCATCTGTGCTGCTGGGGGAACTTGGAAAAAGGAAACAAGAGAGAAATCTGTTGATGCAAACTGTAGTGACACTTTGTGTCCCTGGCTATAGGTGAGAAATGTTTTTGTTGGTTTGGAAGACACAAATGAGGAGGGTTGCAGTACAGAATAGTGCAGATCATAAAACTCCGGAGTGACATCATCACTGCACATGTTAATACATTATACATTATATTACCATCCCCCTATCGCATCCCCGCTGACTGGTTCCAACTTGTGACAGCAGTTCCTCTTTGAGTGTTTGATACATGCTGTCCCCACACTTAATTTTGGTCTCGCGTGCAAAGAGCCCGAATGCACATGATTTGGCCAGTTGGAGCTCTCCACCTGAAAAATGGTGTGTTGCTTTGAAATTGGAATCCCAGCTAATAAAACCTTTATTAAAAACTTTACATCCGTGCTTGTAAAAGCTATTTAGGCTCACTTTAAAATGATTTTTGGGCCCGAAACATGCAGCTGCGTGTACGTGAGCTGTATGATCCCTGGAACTAGAATAGCTTGATCCTGATGGGATTACAGAGCTGAAAATGGGGCTTCAAGCCTACTGACACAATCTGGTCTGTGGGAGCTTGAGGCAGTATCCAAAACAGAGCCAGAGGTGTAAGATTTAGCCAAATAAGGGAATCATTCAGGTTTTCCTGCATGGACTTAAATCTGCAATATGAAGTAGTATCACCATACATTCACAAAAAGTGATGAAACTGATTTAATTTTGATTTTCCATCAGGCAACCAGAATGTCATCTGTATCTGTCTTCTCTGACCTATTACAGTGTATCACCGTAACACGGTCAGCAGGATATAACAGGATCTGTCTGGTCCACTCACCTTTGACTATCCAGATTGCAACCCGAGTGCCAGGACGTGGAGGAGGGAGGCGGCCGGACGCGATCGTGGTCATCCTGCATCTGAAGCCTGATTGGTCGCCGAAGGCCCCAGAAGATATTCAGCAAGCCCTCGAAGATGAGCTCCCCTTCTTCCTGTTGGGAGACAGTAGCTGCTATCAGTGCACAGGCACACACGGAACCACACAGCATGCAAACATTAGCCCTCTGTGATACAGCCAATGATGGATAGGGTATATTTGGCTGAGAGAAAAAGGGCGACGGTGTTGAAAAGACATTTGGAGGCTTCTGCTGAAAAGGAAGGCAAACCCACCTCTCTGTGTCTGAGTTGCAGATTCTGTCCTTCATAGTAAAGGTTGTAGGTCTTGAGATGTTGGAGGACTGCTACCCTGGAGACAGACGTTTCAGGAATCATGTCAGATATAGGTAGATTAATTCCTCTTGATTATTTTAAACACTTGAATAAAATAATAAATAGTGACTTGAAATATTCTTGATAAATATAATCATATTTCTGTTTTTATGCAGTTCTTAGCGACCACTTTTTTTCCCACTTAATGAAATAACAGCTGTTATAGTGATAATAACATTCACTACATTTACCATCTCTCACAACACTTTCTCATTTCAAAAAAGGATGTAGTATGAGTCGCTGCATTTGAGACAGCAAAGCTAGCTCACAGTGGCAAAACACATTTGTCTAGGAGACGATGAGTAATGATATGTGCGATATTCAAGCATAAAATACACACATTTTTATGGGGATTCTTGAAATTAAAATAGAAAAGAATACATTAATTAATACATTCTTAAAAATGAATGATAAGACAATACTTATCCGGGGCCTGCAGTTTTACAGTTTAAGGTCAGCTGGTGGTGGCACACACACTAAGCTTTATGAGAGCCCATGGGAGACATGGTGGCACACACACACACACACACACACACACACACACACACACACGCTGGGAAACAAACTTCAAGACAATACTGGCTAAATGTAGGCCACATTAATGAAGAATGACACCAAATTTAACCTTTATGTTTTGTTAGATTTGATCAGTTTTTAATAAATATGTAACTGTGCATCTTTTTGAGTATTTTAAAACTCAGTTACAAAATTGAACCGTGAAAACCTTTTATGTACTTATTGTAAATAAGCACCTGCAGGGCCTCCACACATGACCAGGGGGCTGTGGGCCACAGTTGGGCAGCACCGCTGCTTTCTGGGCCCACTGGGTGCTGCTCTGAGGTCCACAGGTGGACCTGGTGGCTCAGGCTGCTTTCACACAAATGGTACATCTCATTTCCCCATTAGATATTTCTTTCACTCCCTCATTCTCACTGAAACTGGAGGTTGTTCTGATTTGGCAGCTCAAACAAAGCTCTCACATCACACCTCTCACAGAGTAAGGATACATGGGAGCAGCCTGGATTATATAACAGATATCAAATAATGGATATCAGTGCCAAGATTTAGGTTTTACTTGTTTCTGGTTTCATCAGCTAATTAAAAAAGCTGTTAATTGTGGGTCTAAAAAATAAGATTTTTCTTTTCATCAAATGGTTAGGAGAGCCTGACTGTTGCTGACTCCCGCTGTGCTGCGAGCACGGGTCAGATTGGTGTCTGACAGAAACCGTCACTACCTTTCGGAGGCTCAGCAACTATTTACAGAATGTAGCTCATGAGCCGCCGCTTCTTAGTTAGGCAACAGACAGGAAATACTGCTGCTCTTACTAGTGTCATCACAGTGTGCATACACACGCCATCAAAAGTCCCTACAGCTGAATGACAACTGATCATCAGAAACAGACGCCGCTTCAGAAGAAAGGACGTCTCATCTCCCATCAGTCATTTTTCTTTGTGCCCTCCTCCCCCCTCTGTGTCCTCCCATGTGTCCTCGGTGGGAAGGACTGTGATGCAAGAAGACACAAGTGAGGGAAACGTACATGGCTGCAACGGAAGAATGCGGCAACTAAGCACCTTCCCGAGATTTGTGTGGAGATGTGGGTGTTAATTTGCGCATCGGAATGTAACCTTTATAAAGTACTGACCTGTATGGATTATATAATGTAATCAGAAAATGATGTTGCATTACTGTGTTTCACTGCTTTGTTTCAAGCAGTGCATATTATTATTATTGGTGTTTTTTCATTAAGTGGCATCACAGTGACAAGCTCTGTGTGAGCAACACCATAACAAAAAGAATGAAAATATATATAAATCACCAGACAAATGCGTTCTGCCACTACTACCAAATTTTTACCCTCAGCTAATGATGTAATGTGCAGTGGCAGAAAAAGTGAAAAAGTGGCGTGGGAGACACCGTGTGCCGGCAAAAGCTCCACACTCCTGTTGCGTCCTTACTTGCTGATGAACTTGTTCTCTCCGATCTGAACCCTGCACTGTGCGTCACCCATCCTCAGTCAGCATGAGAGGAGCTGAGAGACAAAGAAGCAACACAGTTAATCATTTCAGCCATCTGACTCAGTCTCATGACTCCTCATGGTTAGCAGCCAGCAGCAGACAAGCATGGGGCCGCCAGGAGGCAGAGCTCCCCAGAGTCCAGTTTCCACATATTTCCTTCATCAGACCGACGGAGTTTAACCGGGACAACTGTTCGCCTCACTTCACACTCATTTGGGGAGGGACGGACAAACGCAGCTGCACTTGGACTCTTCTTGCCAGCAATTTATTTTTCTTTCCTGTCACCCTTTAAATTCTCTCCTCATGTTCAATGTTATGCACACATGCAGCTGTTTAAAATGGCTGTGAGCCATCACTCTCTTTCTTCTTCCCAATCTGCTGAATAAGAGTGCATGTTTGTCCTCCTGGGGACGGAAGCCGGAAGGAGATGAACAGGTGGAAGACACATGGGGGCCTAAACATTTATCTCTCAGCGAGCTACTGGCAGTACACAAGTTGGTTATTTCTCTCTCTACTTGCAGTATATCTGTTCTTCAAAAGGAAATCTTCACAGGACTGAAGGTTTTTCACAATTTATCCAAAAGATAATTCAACTTTTCTGTTTCACGCTTTCACACATACAATAATAAAGGACAAACCCAACGTGTTCAGCTGTTTAACCAACGAATGAACGTTTTTGTGAGCTGCCACGGTGACGCTCTACAGGTGGCGATGTCAGTGTGTCTGTCTGTGCACAGCTTTGTCCCACACTGAGATAAGACGTTTGGTAAAGAGATTCATTTAAATGGACCATTAAGTCGACAGTATGGATGTTACTTTATCAGTTTCATGGAAAACCAATTTGTAATAGTTAGTATTAACGTTTCAAATTTGAATTATTGTCAAAAATGTGGGTATCTAGTACACACTGTTTAGTAAAACAACAGTCACAGCAGCCTCCCACATGCAGGTGTTCAGGCAGAGCACAAAATGCGGGTTCATTTGTTCTGTGAAAACCCGGCAGAAGGTGCAGAGAGCTATCAGCTTTGGAAGGGGAAGAAGTGGTGCATCTTGTACCTTTTGAATATTTTCCACCCGTCCGAACAAAACTGGGTTTATACTGGAAGCTGCAGCTGTTTGGGTCTCTACAATGGGGATATAAAATTTTCATACTGTCACCGTTTCTAGTTAACATTTTTCGTTTCAGTGACACGTTCATTTAACGGATTGCTAAAGCTGTGTGTAGGGGGACACAAATACTTAATATCAAGGACAACATCTCAATAATCAGCAGAGATAAGCACAGAATTGTGTTCGCTCACTCCTGATCGGTGTGGAATTTGGCGATCCTGGACTTTTCCACCAGCGCCAAGATCAGGTCAAAATTTAAATTTCTCTGCTACATTACTTCATGTCCATATACCTGCAAAATTAATGACTCTCTTCAGCCTCATCAAAATTGCACGTAGCATTTACTAGCAGCTTAAAGGCACAACTGTGCCTCAGAACAGCCTCATGGCTGCAGAGACTCCCTACAGTCCAAGGCAACGTCTTTTCATTTCCATAAAATTATAATAAGTACATATTAATGCAACTAATCTCATTCCATATCACTCTCAAATAAAACAGTGCATTTAGAACATAGTTACAAAATATTACAACTAAAAGTCAGGGTGACAAATAGTACTGTGCAATAGTCTTAGGCACCCAGCAGCTTTGCTGTTTTAGCAATATTATAATGACCATCAATATTCATTTCTCAGTGTGTACAACCACAAATACCTAATCAGGACTTTAAAAAAATAAAGCCAAATCAGACCAAACAGCTCTTTAGGCTACAATGGCAAGTATCTAATGATTTCCTCTCACACTTCAATGTCTTGAGCTCTGTCAGTCAGATGAGATGAACTTTACTGTATTAATCCTCTTATGTATTACAAGTTTAGTCTGACCTGAGAAGTATGGGATCCCCAGGACACAGAAAGAAGTAAAAGACAGTTTAAATGTAATGTAGAACCATGCTGAAAGAACCCTGAAATCTAATATACCAGAAGATCACTGAAGAAAATGTCTCCACAAAAAATTTTTTTTTTTAATTTTGTGTACGTATTTCCTGTATTTTCTCGTTATATCTTAATAAAGAGACCAACCAATAAATATAAAAAAGTCACTAAATCAACAAGGTGTGCTAAGATTTTGTTCAGTGCTGTAGCTGTCAGATGAGTGTGGCGTAAATGACCGTGATGTTGCCGAGCCTCCAGAAAGACGGGAGCTGCAGGTGAGAGGGAGTCAAAGGTCAGGCAGACTCCACGTACCCTCAGGTATTAGGCGTATTTCCACTCAGGTGTCAGTTTCTTTGCTGTCTTTTCTCGTGAGTGTGACTGAGAATAGAGGAGGAAGCGCTGGGGCGTTTAAAGGAAGTGCTCCCCTTCCGTTAATTCACTTCCTCCTCGGCACAGTGAGACACACAGGAAACTGACACCGGCCTCTACGCAGCCTTAAACTTCCTCAATTCAAGGGGCGTGCCTGAATTATCAAGCACGGCCCAACAGCACATAAACAGCCTTATCTGTTATCGTCTTCCCTGAATTAAACACTCAGATCATATCCAAACATAGCCAGATAAGAAAACCAGCAGCTTTAAACACATCGTGCTGATAAATGGTCCGAGGCTGTCAATCTGTGAAACTTATGTTGTGCAAGAATTAAATATTTAACACCAAGCAGCCAAGAGCCCTGCAAAGGTTTATGAATATTTCATTGCCAATATTAACCACGTCAGGCGCTCAAAAGCAAACCATTCACCTACACAAAGGAAGTCATTAGGTCGCGGTCAAGGGCGGCTGTGCACGTAGCCTCATTATGATGCAGGCGGTCCAAGGCGGACACGTGGTCGGTGGGCAGACCGAGACAATGTCAACGTCTGCAGTGTCACAAGATCAACGTGAGCTGTAGGTCAGCAGGTCGACGTCTGATAATGACATTTATAAAGATCAAATCAGACATTTAATCTCAAATGCTGCTTTGAATGTTTGTACCCTATTTAGTGTTAAAGATTTTAAGAAAAATGGGATTTTTTTGGTCTCTTATCAGTGTGTTGGTGACCATATCCACTTCCTGCAGATTGAGATCCTGGAGGACGGAGCTGGGAGATGTTTCAGTGCAGTATTGATGTTATTACGTGAAACTTGATATCGCCCTGGGTTTGTCATTATTTCGACACTGTGACAAGGATTATGTTTTCTCCTGGCTGGGTGCTGCTTTAGTTTACGAGTGCCAATATGATAACAAAATTACGTTTGCCACTACTTACTACTTTCCTACAAGTATGTATTAAAATATTATCAGTAACAAAACAAATAAAATTTGTCAAAACATAAGCAGTACTTTTTGATAGAAATATTAAGGTCAGTCACCACGATGTCCTTAAAGGAGAACTCCTTTTTTCAGCCCGAGCTCTGTTTCCAGGTCTTTTTGGCTCTAAAAGGTCATAAAATCTATCTTTTGTTGAAAATGACTCCAGTATGTAGTTTGGTCGTTAGGATCTTTCAGCTCGTCAAGGCTGTTGAGTCAAAAACAGGCTAGTGTTTCTCTCTAGGTATCCCCTCAATGTTACCAGACACACGTGAAGTGGCAGAGGAAAAGGGATTTATTTCCGAAAGTTTGACAAGCTAAACAACAGAAGCGACATTCCAAAAAAAGGAACTATGATGGTGATGACCAACTCAAAGCACAACAAGTTACCTCCAAAACATTTACATAGTATTGATATTAATGTCAAAGATTTTGCAGTAGCTTGTTTTGGTATCATGTAATGCTTAAATACAGAAAACATAAAAATAATCAAAACTGGATTTGGCCTTAAATTAAACTATATTTAATACACAGCCACTTCGATATTCAAATAGCCTACTCTCATTAAATTATGAAGGAGTAACTTATAGTTTGCTATATATATAAATATACTGTATATAAAAACTAAAAAACAAAAACAGAGCCAATGTTAGTTCTGCTTGTGTTTCCAGTCAGACAACTCCTACTTGTCCACTTCTTACTAAACAGCAGGTTCTAGACGTACAACTTCCAAAAACCTTCCACAAGGAAGACTGAAAGCCAAAGACAATATAGGCAATGTCCCACATGAATAGTACGACGAGCATGATGCAGCATGTTAAGTGGCACCGCAATGACAAGCTTTGGTGAGCAACAAAGCTATTTAAAGGCCAGACCGCACTGACAAGAGGATTTGAAGCCCCATTTGCAGAAACAAATGAAAGATACATCCCTATCCGACAGAGAACATCACAAGACGTTAGGACAGCAGTTTTCAAATCCCAGCTCTGAATGAAATGTAAAGGAATAGTAATAGCTGCTACAAGTCTTGTTGACACGTTGCTAATCAGTCTTCAGTTCTGCTCCGCTGTCCTTGTACATCTCTTTACTCTTGTAACTGTTGTTTGCCACAATGGTGGCTTGGACTCAGGCCTGATATGCACAAATCTTGCACGGCATTGTTATTGTCAGCTTTTTGTCTTGTATTAGCCAAAACAACACATTCCCAGACGCGAGAGTAGTGAAATATCACTTGAAGTGACGTCAATAACAAGTACTCCTGTAATCATACCAAATCTATGCATTCTCTATGTTTCCCTCAGGATAAATTAAACATCTTACTCGTATCTTAGATTTTAGAAAGTTGTCTGGTCCACTGCCGACCTTCTCCGGATCCAGATCAGACCTCTTCTCTGCGCTGCAGTCCAAACACAGACTGTACTGATTCTTACAACTCCAGCCGATTCTCAGTCTCCATTTTTATCCTCATGTTTCGTTTGGTATCAGCTGCTCAGTCTGATTGGGAAACTCTTCCTTCTCTGTCTGTTTTTCACATTCAGCCTTCCCCTCCGGCTCCCCTCATCCCCCCCATGGGAAAGACTAGAAGCCTTCCACTGTGTGATTAAAACTCACGACCACAACTTCCTGACTTTCCTCCCCCTCGCCCTTTCATTGACACATGCACACTTGTTTTTGGCCCTGTCGCCTGTGAAACTCCTCCGTCAAAGGAACGACCAAAAACAGATGATGAGCAGGTCCAAACCTTCTGTCGTCCGGTTTGGATCCCAGCAGCAGCGACCCTGCCTCCACATTACCAATGCTCTGCCTCACTATTGTCACCATTGTCATAGCAACAATGAAAACATCTGAGCTCGGGCAACTAGCCCGTAACGCTGAGCCAAAAATAGTGAGCATGTGAGTCTCTACTGCTTCTTCTAAGGCAAGGAGCGATCCATGATGATCCGCCTGTGGCCTCCAGGTTCTCCACATCCTGCTGTTACAGTGAGGATTCCGCCTGGTCGCTCAGATTGATCCAACTTGTGATGGTATCGGACACGGATGCAGGCCCTCGCCACACGTGTGTTTTAAAGGTTATGGTTGTTAAATTGTCCACCGCTCGCATGGAAAAGCTGAATATCAAACACTGTTGCACAAAATGACCAGACAGCCTCGTCGACACATCAGCATTTTGAATAAAACTACACTACTGTGATCTGAATGTACTTTAGCTGAACCATTAAGAATTCACTCTCTGGCAGAGGGTCTTGTAGAGCTCTGCCTCTGTCTGGCCAGCCTGACTGTGTTATGTAACCCGTTTCACTGATGTGCTGCAGTGCACACTCCCTGCTACACACCAGATGTGCCTGGCTGCAGAAAATCTCTCAGTATCTCTCTCGCCTTTATGAAACTAATAAATGCTGCTGTTTTCCGCGCGAAGATGTGAGGACGTTTATCAGTCTATCAGGCTACCGCTGTGGCCAGCCCGCGCCGCCACTACGCACACGCACACCGGCACGATCTGCAGCTACACCGGCCCCATTTCTGAGCCCCGCCGTCTCCTGGAGGTCGAGATGAGGCTCACCGAACTCGCCGACGCCGGTTCTCCTCTCCTCTTCGGGTGTCCGTTAACGGTAAACTCCGGCTCCGCTCGGAAACAATCACTGGGGCGCGCGCATCCTGGAGCTGGGAGAGGGACGAGGAGGAGGAGAAGGAGGAGGAGGAGGAGGAGGAGGAGAGGGCGACGGATCCATCTGTTGTGGCGGCGCAGCAGCGTCTGGGGTCCCGGACGTGAGCCAATCAGAGAGCGACCCTGACAGGCCTTTGTTGAGGTGAATGAAGGCACGGAAACAATGGAAAGGAGGGCAGGCGGTCATCACCGGGGGTGTCCGGGAAGCCTTCATTTGGGACTTAAAAGCACAAATAGCGAGCTTTTAAACTCTGATGTGGGAGAATTTGTGGGAAATAGTGCCGTAGTTGCAGCCCGAGTCTGATGTAGTTGAACAGTTTGACTTATAAAAATACCATTTTCAAATTCTCTATTCAGTTGGCAATTTTATTATTATTTTCTAGTAAGTCGGAATTCATCATGCCCCGAGAATACCTTTCAAGCATTGTGCCAGGGACTCCCTGCCCCGACACACCCGATTTGGATAGATGGATCACCATCAGGCCCCATGAGGAGCTGAACGTGTGAACCAGGTGTGTGGCAGCAGGGACACCTCACGTACTGGGCAGGGAAATTCTGTATTAGAAACATGATGTCAAAGAACTTTAAATTCTTCTTTTAGTTCTTCGATTATAACCTAAGCTGTTCTGCTTCCAGGCAATCATTTTTATTTTAACAAAAATGCCATATTGGTTGGTTCCAGGTACACATTTGTTTTTCAATACTTTTTCATTATACGTATATGATGGTAGCTTTTTTGTAAAGTGGTTGCATGAATCAGGAATCGCTGATGATTTAATTCTGCACTCAAAGGCATGGCTAGTAAAAATTATTAGCAGACCTCTCAAAGCACCATTCGTTCTGCATATGGTGCCCAGCAGCAGAAATAGCAGGTTTTTCCATAGATTTTGAGAATTGTCACATTGCACTATAATCCCAGAGTTATTCTTAGTTATATAGCCAGGAATCGGTTTACCAGGAACTCAGGGAAGATGCCACTTTGCTGGGTGTGTATCCAGCCTTAGCTGCAGGAGACGGTCCCTTTTCCTTTTAAAACTTTACGACTGCTCTATTATTGTACCCGCGTTGTTTCCGATGACCTACAACTATAACTCATCTCATCTGTTGGGGTCCATCTGCTCACTTGCAATGAAGAGTGGGTTTTCCCCCCACACAAAAACACAACTACCTCCTGTTGTTGATCAGAGTCACACCAATTTCAATAATGTCACCACAATCATGGCTGGTGACCAATAAAGACAAAGATACTGCATTCATTCTGTAACATCTTATTAAATAATTTTAGGAACAAAGAATAAAACATTTTGTTGCTACAGTTAGTTCACAGAATTTCTCTTCCAGAAGATTTAGTAAACTTTACTCCATTAAATACATGTTTTGTTTTTTTTAATCTATTTTAGGTTTCTCCCCTTATTCTTTCATTTATATTGGTAATGTGTTAACAGTGACAGAAAGCAATGTTAGAGTAAAACATACAATATGAAAAGGTCCTTACAAACAAGCAAAAAAACAACCAAAAAAAAACAACAAACCAGCAATTCAAAATGTATTTACTCTTTAAATCAAAAAGTACAACAGAACGGTACACTTTCCAGGATGATTCAAGATTTAAAGTTAGGATTTGCTTGTAACAAATATTTGCCTTCGAAAACATGAAAAAAATGTATTAAAAACAAAATATTGAAAGATACAACACTTAATCCACAAAAGTATATTCTTCAGGTAGCGCCCCCTTCAAAATAACTGAAAGGGAAGAATTTCTTTGTGTTCACACCTTATGGCCACCTTCTTAAGAGCATTCTGTTGGTTAAACTGAGCATCGAAGAAGCGTGGGCTTGTGAAACCCAAGCTGTTTTTTATGGAACTGGACAGAAACACACACCTGCATATATAGGATCCTACAACAAAAGGAGATGATGTGCAATGAGAACTGAAAGGTAAAATTTTAGAGTGAGACGAAGCTGCCTTTAGACACAAAGACATCCCAACTTGCCACTAAGCGATAAGACAGGTTCACTCAGCTGGTGTCGTCGCCTACATCCAGAAACATTAACAGTTAGACTTTCTGGGAAGAAAAAGCAGGTGCATACATGGCATGAGGGGACAAAAGTGTGTTTTTCCTCCAGGTCGTGGGGGGGTGCGGTGCAATGGGAGATGTGCTGATGTGAGCATGCCATGTGCTAAAGGTGCTAAAACTGTGAAAACCACCCCCATTTACTTCAGCTCTAAGAGAGAAGATGCAGGGGGGTGCTGACCGCTGTAGATCATCTTCTACTCTTGGGCAAGGTCAGGCAGTGTGGGCACAGAAGCCAAAAAACATCAGCTGCTGTGCCAATAACATGCTGCTTAAATTAATCAACCGTCCCACAACACTGGTTCTCATCCACAGCTCTGCAGCTGCCCATCCTGAGCACAAATAACATGGAGATGAGGATGGTGAGGTCTTAGTTAAGTTTCTGCATATGTCAGGAGCTAGCCCTGCCTCTTTTGTGACATCAGCACTCCTTATGCCTCTCTGTGAGACAGCGTTACACCACATTCTGACACACATCAGACTGTGTGCCAGATTCAGTCACAGCTGTTGGTGCAACAGCACTTCCTGTCTGTATATTGCTATGGGCAGGCTAAACAATATGTCCAGAAAACAACAGCAGCAGTAAGTGGAAATGGTGGATAGTTACCTTAGGCTAGTTCTGGACTGACAGTAAACATCAGCAATGCCACAAAAACATTGTGGATAACAGTATTTTCTACCAATGTGTGCAGTGAAACTTTAAGAGTGCTGAAGTCACAGATGGCGCTACAGCTAGCGATGCTATGATAGCCTGAGGTCCAAAATACTCAGACAAAACAGTGTAGTCACTTATCAAAAAAAATAAATGCCCAAACTTGACTGTAAATCTGGATTAGCACTCAAGTAACAAGGCTGGTGAGTATTTTTCACTCTGATCCCGATGTTATTGGCACGATTACATGTGCAAATATACTTGTAATAAAAAAGGCTCTGATTCTGAAACCAAATATCCAGTTCAACATTTAAAGTGTTTTTCACTTTCTTTTATAAACATGATAAAAATGGAATAAAATGGAAGCAGCTTCTGTCTTACATTACAAAGTATATTACGAGACCGCTGCTGTGCTCAGGTGACGTTTCTAACAGCGACAGCATGAGGAGTGTCAGTCAATCGTCACCAGACCAGTCTTTACAGGGCATGAACAAGTAAACTGCTAAAATACACTTTAAACATTGTGCAAGAGACACATACATCTTCTTTAGGCAATCATTAAACATCAACTCTTCTCATAAATAAATAAATATCTTTAGCAAAAGAGACAAAAGGCAAGAAAATTTGGATTGAAAATTTCAAAGTAATTTTGCTTTCTCAATAGTAAAGTTTTGGTATATGGTAGGAGAGCGACAAGAAGTAAAATGAGCATTTTTAGCATTTCGGTTTAGTAAAAAAACTCAGCTGGGCTTAAATACTTTTGAGTATTACTTTGAGCTGTTTTTTTCTCTCATTGTGCTGCTTTTTAATTCCACATTTACAAAGATTAAAATGTCTCAAACTCTCCTGTTATGATTTTAAATTGCTGTTTTTCAGAGGCACACAGTGTGTTCAAATTAGAGACTTGCACTTCAGGATTGCATTCCGGTTAATGAGGTACAGGCAGCTGATACTCTGAAACATTCTGTTGCTCGGCCAAATGTACTGCCTGACCCACAGACATAAAAGATTATTAGAAATAAAACATCAGCACTTAACTGACATGAGGTGAGAGTGGGAAGTGTACAGGGTAATATGGGAGGAAGAGGAGGAATGTAATGGACTGTCATCAACACTTTAAAATCACTGAAAATTATGTAGCAAAAAACACAGCAGGTCCATCTAGAGAACAGCAGGATGACATCTAACACTCCACAAACACACTCCCTTCTCAGTACAGCGATGCTGGGGCTAACAAAGTGGGTTTGGATACCTGCACTGCTAAGAAGAGCCACACTGAGGATCAGAGATCTCTGCAGCTGCAAGATAAAGAACATTTAATTCTCAATATAGCCTCATGTTTACGTGAAGAAGGTCTTAAAGTGTCTGGAAGGGCCACGTCTGTCACTGTGTGCCACTAAAGCAACTTCTGTAGATACGCTGCACCAGAAGCATTATGAAAAGCTTAAGTTGTGTGTTAGTGGAGGTTAGATGTCATCTGATAAAAAATATCTTGTAAAAATGATTTTTTTTCCATGACAAAGTAAAACATATGACGGTCCAACAGACAAGGGTGTAACCTGGAAAAGTTTTGGTCTCGTTAGTAATTCCTGCATTACACTGACACAGTAAAGGTGATGTGTCCTGGTATATTACAGTGAGGTGTTCTGGATGTAAGCACTCTTCCATTAAAAAAAAAAAAAAAAAGGGGGATGTGAGGTTTATTTTTTTTAACAAGAAATGAACGGAGGTGACATGCCGTGAAACAGGTCTGTGAGGAGATGAAGAAATGGAGGGATGCGAATTGTGGAGTGACATTCTGGTTTGGAACTCAGGAGGCAGATAGTGCAAAAAAAAATTTCACAATCACTTTGCATGGCTAAGGGCACCTGACAAACCGCTTCCATCCCTAAACACAAGCCTGATGTGCATCACAGTGCACAGAGTAGCTCAGCTGTTGATGTGTGTGTGTGTGTGTGTGTGTGTGCGCATGTCTCTAACACGTTTGCATAACAGAGGCAGAAATTTTGCATAATCCCAGATCTACACAGTCAAAGATATTGTGTTATGTTTTATACAACGATGGGCAGTAAGAGTTAGCAGTGATTACAAGTCTGAATTACTTTCATTCAGCTTTGATTGTTTGACGTCTGTCTGTCTCCATCTGGATTAAAATTCCCATACATAAAAACGCACAAAACTAATTTCCTGCTTCATACTGTAAACACATGCACACACACACCAACTTTCCTCCCTGATGACATCGTTAACAGCATGCTGTGACTTGCTATAACATGCTTAAAATAGCATAGTGGGAAATCAGAACTGTCACAAGCTAAAGAAAACATACTGATGGAGGAGGTTAGGAGGTGGTACATCACATTTTCTTCCACACAACCCTGAAATCCTGCTTTGCATCTATGCTCCACTCTCCCATCCTTTTATCTTGGTGTACCATCCCTTCTTCCCAAAATTGAGCCACATTTTCATCCCCCCCGCCCCCTTACAAGCCCGTTGGTTATACCCGACTCTCTCCCGGTGCTTTGCCTCCCTCCCCACCAATCACTCCTCCCTTCAGTCCATCCCTATGTCTCATCCTGCTGCTGCAGGTTTCCCGCAGCCTCCCCCACTGGTAGCCGGTGAAGGTGGGACTGATGGGGAAGTACTTGAAGACAGGGTGTCTGCGGAGGAAGTCCATTCCAAACGGCAGATCATAAGATCTCATCCCTTCCAGTTCTGCAGCACTGAGACCGGTGCCACGTTTCAGCTTCCTGATGCCTCGTTCCTCAGGCGTACCTGAGGAGAAAACCAAGACAGAATATTAAGGAGTTCCTTAAACCATAAAGTCAAGACTCTTAAGAAGGAACCTGACAGAAGTATAAATAATTAATCCTTAAGTATCATTTATCTGTGAATGCGGCTGATTATCCGATCCCAAAATTCTTTCTCCGCATCTTCCAGCTCTCTGACAATGCTTGAGTTTTTCCAGACAAATTCAGAACCACCCCAGCACGTTCTGGCAAGAGCCTGAATGACATAAAACTCTGGGACTAATACCAGTACTAAAAAAGTTCCAATACCAACATATCAGCCAATATACACAAATTATAAACAACATAGCCAATATTGGCTAGGTCAGGCTCTAGTTCTGGCTGTGCACATACATATGTAGCTGCATAGAGTGACAGCCCCACTCTGACTTTAATCCTTGACATTATTATGCTAATTTCACAATTACATTTTTTTTTCTTCCAATATCACATAGCTACAAATTTCACCAGTGAAAAAAAGAATGGACTGAACACCTTACCAGGGATAGTATTGTCCAAAATGAAGGCGACAGAGCCTCCAACAAACATGGCAGTGGTGAGGAGTACGTTCAACACTTGGTCAACCTCAACTATGCCTGAGAAATATAAAGAGACAGAAGCTTAGAAACCAAATCAAATTTAACTCTTAATGATTTTCATTAGGGCTGGAACTAACAATTCGAATCTCATTGTAACCATATGTAATCAATGCTAGAATGATCAGTAAATCACTTTCAATAAAAGATTGCTGAATTACAAATTTGGTCAGAATAAATAATTAACAGAAGGCCCACATCAACAATACAGGACTAAAAGGATCTCTTAAATGTTACTGAGGTATATGTGACAGTTAATCTTGCCGTGTTCATGTGGACCCTCTCCCCTCCACTCACCGGTGACCAGTGGGTTCTGTTTGAGGTAGCTCGGCAGCATCAGACCAAAAAAGATGGAGAACCCCAGAACGAAGAGGTTCCTGGAGGAGTTGAGGTCGACAAACTGCAGGTTGGACAGTCCCACCGCTGTGATCATACCAAAGAGGGTACAGAACAGAGCTCCCAAGACCGGGTCAGGCAGTGAGGCAAACAGGGCGCTGAATTTACCCACAAGTCCCAGCAGCAGCATCATGGCAGCTCCGTACTGAATTACACGTCGGCTGCCCACCTGGAAGGTCAATCACAAATCAGAGAGAGATAATGGAAGGACAGTTAGTGTCAGGACAATAAAATCTATTTCAGTGGTGACTTGTTCTACTCGAGCACTTAAATTCTGCTACCTGCTGCTTCATGGTGGGTTTAAAAAATTTTTTTTTTTTAAAAAAATCACAAAATGTGTGACAAAATATTAAGCAATGAAGGTACTAAGTTGCATGTATTTGAATTAACAATTAAATATCTGCCACTTATTTTATGGCATCGGCTCATTGTTATTATCAATCAATGGCTTATCAATAAAATAACTTGTCATCTTAAGTATGAATGGTATGTGCATAGAAGAAGGAAAGCACAGGAGCCTTTTATCATATTACATGTGCTGTAATATGATAAAAGGCAGGATAAGGGAAATACATGAGATGAGTATGGGGGTGCGTTACCTTTGTTATTCCCAGTACGCCTATATTTGGACTGGAGGAGGTGGATCCATTTCCTGTCCCAAAAAGACCATCTAGCACACAGGAAATACCTTCTACAAATATCCCCCTGCAGAGACCATGGAAAAGCCCCTAGTTAAAGCATCATCCAGACAATAAACTGCTTCAAGTTACACTTCAAACTGAAATCTTATAAAGAAATGAAGAAGAGTAACATGATAAACTGAGGAGTTACCTGTTGATAGCATGGATGGGAGGTGGAGGAGCACACGATAGACGTGCACACGCATAGTAATCTCCAATTGATTCAATGATGCTGGCCACCACCGCACTCATCATGCCGATCACACCTGCAGCCGTTACAGTAGGAACACCCCACTGGACTAAAGAGGTAAAGAGGTAAAAACACAGGAAATATCTTTTTATCTAGTCCCTTGGCAGGTGATTTACATACATACTATCCTCCTCACGCTCAATCAGGTAGACCATTATAGTGTTTGTGACAGAAGACTCATTCCACAGTATATTATACAGCTCACAGGTTTCTTTCTGTCTGTGTACATAACAGAAGAAAATTTAGAGACGTAACAATATACTCCACCCACTATTTGATTCGAATTCAGATTTTTTGATACCCAAAATGATTTTTTTAAGTTTAAAAAAAGATTTTCCTCTCTTATTAACAAAGCAGTTTTAATTTTAAGGTTTTTCTAACTCACAAACCAAAAAATACTAAACTTTTTTCTTTCATTGCCTTGCAAAAAGTGAAACTAAAAAACATTTTTTTGGAAACAAACAAATAAATAATAAAAAGAAAATTTAACATATAAAGTAAAATGATTAGCTTGTGTGAGGGCAGCTTCAGTAGTTTCTGTTTGGACGCGAGCAAAGCGGTGGCGTCTGAGCTACGGTTGAGGAAAGCTCCGACTCGCCTTTCTCATCCTAGTAAATGACTGACAGGTTTTACTCAGACCCGCTCAGGATGCCCAATTAAGCGTGTGAGCAAAACACAATGCTAATTCAGCCTTCCTCCCTGCAATGTATATGTTCCGCACATCCGTCCATACTGCGTCAAAGGCAGAATCCTCCCTTATTTGTATTGATTTTTACTTCAACTACACACCCTTTATTATTTATCATCTTGTTAGATGCTTTTCAGTTGACTAGGAATTACTGTGTGCAATAACTGACTCAGAGGAACAAGGTTACTGCTCATACACACTGCGACTGAAGAGCAGCAAAATAATAAGAGGTGGAACCTCAACCTTTCCAGACATAGTGGATTATTCCTACAGTGGGCTTGATCCGGGCATAAATATCGACAATATTGCTCAACAGCTCATCACCCCTGGCCCCTGCTCTTCATAAACACACTCACAGGGATATGGGATCTTAAACCATGGTGCTGCAGTAAGGATTCCTTGGCGTGCATCTGTGCGGGCATAGAAGCCGTATTTGTCTACCTCCGGTGGGAAAACGTCAGTCACGGTGAAAATGAAACACAACAGCCATGACACCAGGATGGCCATGATGATCTGAGAGGTGGAGAAAAGAAAACACTTTTCAGAAATTTACATTTGAGTAAAAATGGAAAAAAAAACAAAAAACACTTATAATGCAACTATCTGTCAAGAATCAAATTTAAAAATGCCTCATAACATTGCCCATTTATTTTCTTTAACTAACAAATGTGTCAAACTATAGATGCAGGGTCTTTTTCACTTTACATTTTTCCACACGTACTATTACTTATTGGAATGGTTTTAACTGCCAGTGAAGATAAGCACATAAACGTTGCACCATGTTTTCAGCCTTTAAGACTTTGGCATGTTGGCAGCTACAAAAGTCCAATTTTAGCAGTAGTAAAAGAGAAGCCTTCGTGGAGGGTCTATTTTATCCAATATATCACCAGCAGAGGGCAGGAAGCGACTGCTTTACACATTGCACAGAGGCACCCAGAGGGAAAACCACTTTACTTTCCAGTTAGAATGAGATGAGCTATGGAATCATTTGAAATTTAGAAGAGAACACAATTTATGTTGGAAACCAAGTGGGTGAAAATTTTAAAGAAATAAAGATGGATTCATCTAAATCAAATAAAAACATGGGGCCCAGACACAGATAGAAGCGGAGGTAAGAACTTTATGGGCTTTAATGGGATACGTGTGCTACTTACAGGAAACATTTTGAAGACCTGCAGCCTATAAGAGGTCCAGCCTTTCTTGGCTTTGTAGACTGGCAGAGGGAAGTGAACATTTCTGGCATACTGAGAGAAGAGCAGCACCAAAAAGATAGTGCTGCAGAAAGAAACAACTTTAGCAATGTCATATTATTTCGATACAGTTCACTTCACACTAAAAAACTATTTCTCTTGGAGCATGTTTCATTTTCCCGTTTCTGTCTGACAAGGACCCCAGAGGGTCAACACCAATCAATTAGCCTAACTGCCTCTGAAGAAGCAAATTAGTGGTAATTACTGGCACATATTCCGTCCCTGCAGAGCGAGAGGCCGGGCCCTCCAGCCAGCCAGTGTAAACAACCATGACACAGCAAGAAATTATGTTACGCCACATGATTTTTACTGCTTTGAAGTGGATCTTCCCCCACGGATCAAAGCCTCTCTATCATTACCGTCCTTATCTCTACATTTCTAAAAAGTGCTATGTATGGTTTTCAAGAACAGTTGTGTCCCCTTATCAAAGGAGAACAATCCCAGTCGGAGGTTTTTTTTTTTAAGAGTTTCTGTGGGTAAGCTCATGTGACAGACAGGAACAGCGAGTATGTATAAAAACCTGCCATACAACAATTATCATTTCAGCCGTCCATTTTTACACTCATCTGCCACACCTATTTACTTAGTTAACAGCATAAAACACACAAACATTATCACACTGTCATGAGATTCACTTGAATCATGATCTGAACATACAGAACAGAGGTACAAAAGGGAAGTGAATGTTTCGTCACATTAACAAGGGTTTTATAACAAATGTAAATGTGCATTTCTTTTCAGGAGTGTGTACTTACAGCATAGCTATGCCCCAGTGTTTCCCAGCCCTCTCTCCTGCAGCCTGGAACCCAGACAGACCAATCAGGGCCACAGTGGGGGTTATGGTCAGAGGTCCGATGTACTTCAGCAAGATCCCAGGCAGACCAAGCGCTCCGATACACACCTCGACCAGGGACGAGACAATGATAGCTCCTTGGATCTGAGATCACAAAGAAATTGTGGTGAAAGAAAAAATTAGCTGAATGAAACAGACGGAGACGGTTTCAGACAAGAATTACAACCAGGCAGTTATAAGCCTCTGCAATGCACACAAAGCAAACAGACAGTGAAACTACAGTGGTGGATCAGAAGGAAAGGCTGGGGTAGTTTTGTGATTTGTAAAAAACGTTATTTTTCAAAGGATTAAGTGCACGTTTTGTAATAAACTCTAGATTACAGAGGTAGTGGGGTATAGGGGTCAAACTGTTGTATACAACAAACATAAATGAATACAGATCTAAACAAAATTAGACAAATGGTCACACAAACATAGTGAGGCATATCATGTGATTTTTGGATAACTCAGTTTTCAGTTTGGCAAACCTAGTTGAAAAGGGTGACTGATGGGAAAGAAGACATTATTAGATGAACATGAATACTGGCAAAACTAATTAGGTTGGAGCATACCTTTATAGGGACAGGAGGTTTTATTTGGTTATATATTTCTGGAGTAAAGGGCGTTGAGATATGTATGGTGAATATAAGCAAAAAGTTTGATTGAGTTTATAACACAAGAGCCAATTTGGGAAGACCAGG
>KV751357.1:1365427-1379774 GCA_001698575.1 Mola mola | reverse complement strand
AAGCATGAAAAGAAGAAAGAAATTGAAAATTCTGTTTTGAGAGCTGTTACACAACTATCTGCTAAACTATTAACCTGAGGTTAAGGTTTGAGGGAAAGCTGGGGCATCATCTGATCTTCTTAACTGTGTGAATGTATGGCCTGTGTATCTAGGATTCCAACGAACAGGTCAAATGCTCACCTCCTAGTGTGAATGCAGAGCGATGAAAAAATATGATTTATTTCATATATGTAGGAAGTGGAATGCATTATTCTTGTTTTGATGTATATTTATGTTAAAAGAATACATTTTCTTGACAAAAGACAGCCATACTGTGGATCATACAAACATGGTAGCTAATCAGACTCCAAAATCTGGTGTAGAGTTGTAGAGTTGAAGCCAAAATTATTAAGCAACCCAGGAATTATGGAATATTTTCCTAAAATTGCCCAAACTGCCCAATGTTTGCATCAATGATAAAACTTGATGTAATCAAACAATCATCAGTGCTATTTAGTAGCTTTGGAACATTTTGGAATGTACAATATTTTTTTAGGCTTGCTTTAGGTCAAATATAGTGAAAAATGGGATGGTCAAAAATATTAGACCCCATTTGAAGTTTTGCTTTCAAATCACACCTACTCAACCAATCAGTTTTCAAACCACACCTCTGTAGTCAATTGGCTTCCCAACAACGTCTGAACATTCAATCAGCATTGAACTTTACTTGAGGGATTCCAAGGAACAGGGCACTTGAACATATTGTGGAGACGGACTCTTACTCATCATGCCAAAGACAAGATAAATCAATCTTGAGCTCAGAAAGAAGATAGTGGAGGCTCATAATTAGGGGGAAAATTATGCTGCCATTTCCAAGCATTTTACAGTGTCTGGAAGAGCTGTACGTTGCATCATTTCTTACTACAAAGAGACAAATTCTGTAAGAAACAAACCTGGGCGTGGTCGAAAACGCAAGATTTCAAGACCTCTAGAGAGGAAAATAGTCAGAGATGTCAGCAACAAGACCTGGACATATGCCTAGATGATTGTTGCTGACCTGGCCTCTTCTGGAGTTGATGTTTCAAGGAACACAGTTGTTAGGGCTCTTCATTGTAGTTGGCTTCAGGGCCATTGTCCCAGAAGAACCCCTTTACTCAAAGAGCGGCGCATCAGAGCCAGACTGAGGTTTGCCCATGAGCATTTGAAAGGTAAATATGAGTTCTGGAAGTCTGTCCTTTGGTTTGATTAGACTAAACTGGAACTGTTTGGGCACATCGATGTTGCTTATGTTTGGCAAAGAAAGGTAGAGGCCTTCAAAACCAAAGAGCACAGTTCCCACAGTTAAACATGGTGGTGGGAGCATCATGCTGTGGGGCTGTTTTGCAGCCTCGGGCAGAGAGAGCCATGTTCAGGTGCATGGTATCATGAAAAAAGAAAATGATGATGACATTTGAGGGATAATATGTAGAAACCTGCTCTTAGTCTATGCTTAGGTCATCGTTGGGCCTTCAAACAAGACAATGAGCCAAAGCATACGTCAAAATTGGTCCAACAATTTTTAAAAGACACCAAAACCAAGGTCCTGGAGTGGCCCGCACAAAACCCAGATTCTCAATCCTATTGAGAATCAGTGGCGGGTGATCAACATGAATGTCAATGCTCGGAAACTGCGCAATTTGGACCAGCTGGAACAATTTGCAATGGAAGAATGGTCCCAAATCCCTCAAGAGACATGTACCAACCTTGTAAAGAACTACTCTAAGAGGTTTTTGTCAGTTGTGGCTCAGAAAGGGTACACTATTGACTATTAATTGCCAGGAGGCTAATAATTTTGGCCATATCATTTTTTACCTTTTCATGTTTCAACTCAGTGCATCAATAAAATATCCTAATCAAACTTAGCTGACAATTTGTCTTTGATATTTAAAAACAAATAAACTATTAACACTTGTGGTTAATGGTCATTTCCATGGAAAAATCAAGGGTCTTAGTCTGATTTCACAAGGGGGGCTAATACTTTTGGCCTCAACTGTATATAAAACTACATCACTCACCAATACTAAACTAGAGCCTCAGGGTAAACTGACAGGGTTCAATTGAACAGCAGTGCTGCAACACAAGGACATGATGAATGATGTATGAGGAGATGATGCCTTTAAATAATGATCTAAGTCTCCAACTAAACAGTCATATACTGTACATAGATAAGTGAAGAGTGAACAAAAAGTTGTCATTATATCTCATTTCATTATTTTTTTAGCAACATTGGTATCCCCGGTCTTAGAGGTTACTTCAAAGCATATATTGCCCAGCAGCCTGAAAGAGATTATTGAAAGAGCAATTGATCTTCAAATTGACTGAAGTGGAAATACAACTATAATACCAACAACTTTAAACAAACTTTAAAAACAGATAGCCTTAGCAACTGTTAATTTCCTTAGCTATGAAAAGATCTGCACACAAAAATGGCTGGGCACCTGACAAGATCCAGTAAACGCTGAACTTAGTTGCTATTCTTTTCCATTATGATACCGGATACTTTTTGAGCAACACTAAATAAAATGATTTTTTCTTGTATAAAAAAAAGTAATGGTAGGTATTTTATTTTAAAATAAAATATGGTTATATAAGGCTGAGTGCGGTTATTGCTGGCCTTCATGGGGGCCCCTTGTAGAAGCTGTCGTCCAGAAAGCTTACCCAAGCAACCATATACCCCCATCAAAAAGGAGATACTTTATAAGAATTATAAAGAAAAAGATGTACAGGAAGCTTTAAATCCATGGTTTACTTGAACAGACATTAACTACTAACGTAGCACCCACTCTTCTCCTATGTTACACTCCCTTTTCAAAAGTTTGTCATTTTTCCCTCCAAAATATTCTTTCCCACCCAGCCAGTCTCCCTGCTTGCAGTGTAAAAATGTTGGGATAGGTGTAATACCTAGTTGACACATCCCATCACTCCTGTCAAGCTGGGCGGCTGGGAGCATCTGTGTGAAAGGGGCAATAAAAAGAGGGAAAAGAGGAGGCAAAAGGAGAGCGTAAGAAAGAGAAGAGGAGCTGGGGGAGGAGGCAGAGAGGCAGAAGGGTCGAGGATAAGGAGGGAGGTGAGACATAAGTTAATTTGACAAACAGAAATTTTTCGTTTTATTATTATTCATTTATTAAACTAGACAGACATTTTTTGTGAGCTAAAGCAAAGTCTTAGAAAAATTGCTTACCAATAAGTCATATTTATGTTGAGTCATGGAAAATATTCCAGTATTTTGCTTCATTGTAACTCTTGTCTTATTTTTACCCGTATATACAAGACTTGTAGCTATTTAGGTGACAACAAATATTTGAGAAATAAAAACCATCACCACAAGGAAAACCACCGGGCAAGAAATGTGAGAGGTGAGGTAGTCATGCAACTTTTAAACCAAGGACTTCAGCTCAAATATCCTGAGGGTCACTAGGCATGCTTTTCCCCTTTTAGGATAGCTGCTGCAACACATATTATTCTGTCCAACCCCAAATACACTGTCCTGCATGTTAGAGTAATGATGCCATCATATTAAATTGTATGTAATCACATTTAATTTTTTATCCTTTTAGTTCCAAAGATAGACAATCAGTTCAATTCCACAATGCTGTACACATACTAAAGAGTTAAATGATTGAAATTTTCCAAAAAGCACAATTTGCTAGCCCCAAGAAGACACATTTTTAAGTTACTTCTGTTGTCCCAACAGTCCAAAAGCCAAAGAAATTTAACGTACTCCCACACATCACAAAGAAAATTAGTAAATCCTCACATTTTAGAGGCCGGCTTGTGTCTGCCTTCTCTTGTAGTTTGTGCTCTACAAGTAGTTGCTAAAGGATAAATACAGTTGGGTCCAGAAGATGTTGGACGATGACACAGTTTTTATAATTTTGTCTCTGTACACCACCACAATGGATTTGAAATAACAACCTAGATGTGATAAAAGTGCAGACTTTTAGGTTTAAGGGGTTTCACAAAAATATGGCAATTACTGGTTAGGTTTTACAGCCATTTTATGCACAGCATCTCCATTTTTAGGAGCTTAAAAGTATCTGGACAAAATATCGTAATTGTAAACATAACCATAGTTTTAAATACTTGGATGAAAATCCTTTGCAGTGAATGACTGCTTAAAGTTTGGAGCCCATGGACATCACCAAATACTGAGATTCCTTCCTGGAGATGATTTGCCAGGCTCTCAGCCACCTTCAGTTGCTTCTTGTTTGTGGGTCTTTCTGCCCTCACTTTGGTCTTTAGTAAGTGAAAAGGTGCTCGATTGGGTTGAGACCGGGTGATTGACTTGGCCATTAAAGAAAATTCAATTATTTTGTCTTGGAAAAGTCTTGAGTTGCTTTTGCAGTTTATTTAAGGTCATTATCCATGTGCACTGTTTAGTGCTGTCCTGTCAGTTTTGTAGCATTTGGCTGAATTAGAGCCCTATACACATCAGAATTCATCTTGCTACCTCTATCAGTAGTCAAATCATCAATAAACGGCAGTAAAGCCGTTCCAGTGGCTGCCATATATTCTTGTGCCATAATACTGCCTCCACCATCTATGACACATTATATGTGATTCTTTGGATTGTGAGCTGTTCCTTTCCATGTCCAGAATTTTCTCTTCCACTCATTCTGATACAATTTTATCTTGGTTTTATCTGCCCAAAGACTCTTAATCCAGAATTTGGGGGCCATTTTTAGATTTTTCGTGTCAAACTCTAATCTGGCCTTCCTCTACTTTAATATTACCAGTAGTTTATCAGTACGTAAGTACTGCACATAGCATATGAAAACAGAGCACATTGTGCTTCCCAGACTGAAGCTGTTACAGGAATGAGTCTGTTGTCAGATGTGCAATGTGACAGAAAGTATCACAGCAGCCTCTGGGAGGCTTAAATATCCAATGAAGCATGTGCCAACACCAGAGGAGCCATGTTACTGTAGCACGAAATCCTCAACTGCCCTATGCCACCAATAGTCAGAGACAGATACACTCTCCACATCCCTGCATTTCCTGTCTGTTAGTTTTGACTAAGCACCCATAGACACAAACACACACGCACTCGCACGCACACAAACATCAGACAACCAAAGAGGGAACAACAGAGATTGAGGAAACTGGAGGGAGAGAAAACAGAAGTGAAACCGGGTTTATTATTAGAGGAAAACAAAAAACAGGCAAACCAGTCAAGACAAGGATGAAGAGGAATAAAGACAACTGCACTGGTAGTAATTTTAGCTCATCCCAGAATATGCAGGTTGGCGGCTAGAGCTTCTGTCTTAATACTTAGACCACATTTAGACGACACATTCACATTCAACACATTCATATAACATTGTGGTGAAAACAATGCACACTGCTCCACAAAAACAACAGAAAATGCAAATAATGTTGGAATTTTTTTTTAGCCTTAAATAAGTTATTAAAAAGAATTGTGACACAAGGTACAGTAAATGGAAATTACCTACTGTTTCAATACAAGTTCAAAGTCTCATACAGAAAGTCTCTACTATCATTGTGTGGTGTTTTCTGTGTGGTGTGGTGTTTTCTCTCCTTTACCTATTGAGCAAGAAAAAAAATTAAACCTGTCAATTACACATCAAATGATGTTCATACCGATGTCACAAACTCATCTGGACCAGGAATTGAAAACAAAAGAGAGAAGTTAGTAATGTTGACATATGCCTATGTGAGCATCTCTTATACACATGTGCATGTGTGTGTGACAACAGGAGATATTTGATATCATGGGTTACACGTGATGGAGTCGTTTTTCACCATGAGGGGGGACAGGGAGGGTACGCAACTGGAGATAAGAAATTCTATCTCAGCAGCACAGTTACAGGGACAACATGTTGAGTCACTAAAGATAAAACAGTATATGAAACAGCTTGTTATATACTATAGACACACACACACACACACACACACACGCCCAAAATTCACCACTCACCCTCTGTGGGCGGTCTTCAAGCTCAGGTCCTCTACCAGAGGCCTGGGAGCCTGAGGGTCCTGCGCAAGCTCCTCCTTTCCAGCTCCTCTTTCAAACCCTTGGTATTTCTCGAGCTTCTCGAGTTCTTTCTTCCTGATGTTGCTATCACTTGGGATTGCGACATCTATCACTACTACCTTCTTATCCTGCTTGTCGACCACCACGATATCCGGTTGATTAGCCACCACCATCTTATCAGTCTGGATCTGGAAGTCCCACAGGATCTTAGCTCGGTCGTTCTCAATCACCTCTTGGGGGCGCTGTCCACTTTGATCCTGGAACCTCCAGCACAGATGTTTCTGTATATTATGCCGGCCACTTGGTTGCGATGCTCTAAGTATGCCTTACCTGCCGGCACCTTGCTCCCTGCTGTTATGTGCTGCACTGTCTCAGGGGCATCTTTGCACCGTCTGCACATTGGTTCCTGTCTGGTGTGGTAGACCCCTGCCTCCATTGATCTTGTGTTCAATGCCTACTTCCTCTATCTGTCGATGCTACATCCCGTGCAGGGGCTTGTACCTCCATGATTATCTCTTCTTTTACTTTCTCCTCACTAGGTTTCTGCTGCCTGAGGCACTTAGCAGCTCATCCTGATGTATTCCTGGATCATGCAGGCATCTCTGGTGTATATTTTGGCCAACGCATTGACAGTTTTTGTTCCTTTATCTTTTCATGGATGGTTGGTGCAGTGTTTTGTTGTCAACTGTGGCTCTTGTACAAATGTTATCACGTTGTAACATGATATGCATGGCTGAACATAGAAAACATGACTGTAACTGTACTAAATACTCTCTCACATTCCCTGATTTAATGATTATGTAAGGTTGTTAACTGTGCTGCATGAACGATTAACTGAGATTTTTGATGAGGCAGCAGGACATAATGGAGGCATTGCAAAATTTGCACTGATTAAATGTCATGTCCTTTGAGCGAACCCGTGCTTGTGCATGAGCACGATCATGCCAGGGCCAATGAAGTGTACTACTCTGTAGTATGTTCGATCAAGTCATGGAGCACACACATTTGTCAAAGGAACTGGACTTAATGGAACAAGCGTGCTTGGGCATAATGCAGATGGCTTAGTGTCAGTGCACCCCAAGCTGCTATGCTAAAGCTAGCTAACACCAACACTGCTTAATATTTATGGAGTTATACTTGCTATACTATACTAGAGCTGTACTATACTATACTACTATACTTGTGTTTCAAAGGTGGCTGGTGTTTCCTCCTTTAAATGCAACTAACCTCTGACACAAACTGTTTAGCTGCACCGTTATTAAATTTAGAGAACTGAGCTCACATTATTGAATGCTTCAGCCTGGATGATGAGGAGGCACTTAACTACTTTTTGGTGACTTTATTTTTTGAGTAGAATTTTACTAATTGCATACCTGTGCAATGTTGTTATTGCCTACAACAGCTGAACTTAGTCTGAGTTATATGCACAATAGCAGGCATGAGCAGGAAAAGTGAGGCCTTAAAATTTGACACAAACAAAACATGTGGCTTTAAATTTATAGAAATACTAGTTCCATGTTTAACCATATGCACTTAAAGCACGAGAAGTAACTGGCGGAGACATTTTGTCCATAGAGGGCATTTTAAATCAAGAAATAATAACCATAAATACCATTATTAATTTCAAGAAAGCCACCAGCACCACTGCATGCAGCTTATCTTTAACTAAACTGTGCAGAGCTTGAACCTGGTTTCTTATTGTACGATTCCTCTGTGATTTTAGAGCACCTGACTTGCACACAGAGATGCAGGTAGGCAGTATTCACTTTAGCTTCCACGTGGCGGTGTTGTGTACCAGCAGCCACAGCTTCTCCCTCCACGTTTTCCAAAAGTGATTTCAGTATTCGAATAGTAATGAGTTTTCAATCATTCAAATTACATTTGAATTATATTATATCTGAAATTCATTTCAACAGCCCTAGAAAACTGGTCCTCTATCGTGCTCTTGTTGTTATTTTTAGGGTAAAAATATATCTATATTTTAGGAGTACACGTTCATTCACTATTGCAAGTATTATTAAATACAGTATAAATCAAATATTGAAATTACTAAAAATGTCCATCCCTACTATTAAATATCATCTAGTTCAATATTAAAAAGAATTATTTCACAAGAACGACATACATGATTTACAATATATGCAAGAAGTAACAAAAGTAAAATTATGAGCCCACAAACATTATGGGCTTCCTCGGGCCCCCGGTCTGCGCGCTGCTTCTACTAACGTGTGGCATCCCAACCAGCGCAAATAGTTAAGCTTAACTCTCTTAACTTTCCCCATTCATTCTCTATGGTAGTTCTTACTATGGATGTAACATATTTTTGGCCTCAAGTGGGATTTTTGTGGCGCTGTTTCACCGTTTGACATAAAGTTAAGGAAGAGCTGCTTCCACATTCACTCAGTGAACACAATTATTGCTACTACAATATATAGTATTATAGTAATCTAAAATCTACTACTCCACTGTAGTATTTATTACACTGTCTAGATTGTTTATTGTGTTACCTACAACAGATTTCAGTTGATCTGTTTACATTTTTCTGTGCAATACCAGGTCCAATATTCCCACTGTTGTTTTAATAGCATTCATTTTGCATTTATTTGTACTGTTTGATTATTGTAGGTTTGTGTAAATATTTTGTGTGTAATTTGCTTATAGCTGTTTTATATTCATCACTTGTAGTATATATTTTTACTTATTCTTATTGACTCCTGTATATAGTTAAATATCTATAGAATTATTCTTCTAGAAGGAGGTTCCCCTTGCAGATCAACAAAGCATCTTTGATTCTAGGCTGATTCTATAATTTGGGTTGTATTTCGCTGTGCACAGGACATAATGAAGAACAACTTTAGCTTCTAGCCAGGAGGGAAGAACGTGGTCTTTCAGAAAGGACCATCAGGCCACCTGCGGCAGGAGCCGTGCTTGTGGTCTTCGAGCAGGGAGGAAACTGTGAACCTGTGGGAGCACCTGCACTACCAGTAGCCGCAGAGGGAGATAACATTGTTGGCTTTGGTGCCAGAGCTAGTTAGTAATCTTGTCAGACAGCAACAACTAAAAGAAGATAACCAGGGAACCGTTTGGCCTGTGGTCACTTCCAGTGTCCCGGTAGCTTAGTGATGAAAAAAGTGAGTTTCAAATAGACAGTGGTTTGCCTGAGGAGAGTGGGTCTCGAACCTGCAGCCATTTTACCAAATTAGCAAATAACATGGAGCACAACATACTACTCCAAGTCTAAAAATTTTTGCATGAGAGGATTTGCAATTACTATAGCCTGACATCATTTAATTCATTACTTCTCTGTTGAGCTATGACAACATTTTAGCATTCATTCTACAAAACATTTAAATTGGTTTCATATTAGTCTTCTAAAAAGGTAATAATGGCCAAATACAAACCAGCAGACTTTAAATACGTGATCGGAGCAGGTGTGTCACATCCCAACATTTTGTGGGAGGAGCAGGAAAACCACCTTAATCACACATCTAAAAGCGTTACATAACACAGTTGTATAAAACATTTTGTGAGTATTTTCTTTCCAAATGGCTTACTTAAAAACTGTCAAAGTTATATGACAGATCTGAACACGTTTGATGAGTTCAAGGATTTCTTTCTACATCATAGTAGTAAATATTCAAGATATTGAATGCCTCCTTCATGGGAAACATTTGAAAAACTCCAAAATAAAAAATCATATCACTTTTGCCCCTAACAATCCAGGTAAGCTGTTTAGTCAAAGGTCTGATGAAGAATAAAGTCATTTTTGGGCAGACTTTAAACTGTAAATTTGCAAGACAGTCATTCTCATTCTTGATATTTTGGTTGGTTTAAAGCCAAACTAATCCCCCTTTAGTAATGTACACTTGTGTTGTAAAAAAACGAATTTCTCAGTGGAAGAAACCAAAGCAGTGGGAATGACAGCCACGTTTCGACCAGGGAAATATAGACGGTCAATCTTTAGTGATTTTCATTCCATTCTCCAAACAACATCTACACCCACACACAGCATGAAACCAGCAACACAAGAAGTAAAGTGGTAAAGGTTAGACAAAGAAGAAAAAAGTTTTTTCTCTTTGTTTGCAGAAACTTGTGATCTAATCTAAGTTGTGGAATGATAGAAACATTTGTTACAAAGATAACAATAGAGAACAGGTAGAACAATAACCAGGAAGTGTATTTTGATAAGATAATTTGTTTCACTCCCTTTTAAAGCAAAAAAAACCACACACACACACACACACACACACACACACACACAAAGCATACTTTTTCTTAAATTCATGCATGTAAATATTTTTAAAACTTTAAGATGTAGCAGGCTATGTTCACTATTTCTTAACATTTTATGTGAAAACAATCATAGAAAAAATAATCTGCAGATACTTAACTCTATACAATCACTATAGTAATAAGGTCAGCACCCAAGACTAGTGTTACAACTAAACATCTGACTAAATGTGAAATATGGACACAAACTACCCTTTTATCATTCAGTTTTAAAAATTTAGTAGAATAGTATGAAAAAGTGAAGTTGAACTTTGATATTTTGTCAGATTAAATGGCTTTTTTTCCCCCCATAATTTATGGCAAATTCTGTCAACAGTAAAATTGAGTTTAAGCCAGAGGGTGCCTTGAGCTCTTCAGACAACTCATGGGTGATGACAGTCAACACTAAAGAAAACTTAAGACAGGAATCACTCATTTTACCTTTTAAAATTTTTAATAAGAGCCACAACAGTAGCACATCAAATTAGCAGGATATGCAAAGTTTACACGAGAAGGCAGGACAGAAGCAATATAAAGTCCACCTTACTCACTTGATATATAAAAAATATTAAAAACACACACCACACACAAGTAAATGCATGCATTTATAACACAAACACTAGCATCTGCACCAATAAGCAAATGGTTGTGGCTACCAGTAAATCAATAAAATGTGTCCCACTGGTTTTATCCAAATCACACATCCTCACTTACACTCAGTGAATGAATGAGCATTTTATAGATTTTTTTGTGTATTTTAAAGGTTTTATCTAAGTCATTACATACAGCAAGATGTGACTTGTAAAAAAATACCTGACTCTCCCTTTTTACAACAAAACTACTATTACAAATGATTTCTAAATGTGTTCCCAAATAATTACAACGATGTGGCATGTTACCATACTGACGAAAACGCAACGAAAAATAAAAAATACATGTTTTTGGGCTGTGGGAGGAAGCCACAGGAAGTACCCGTAGAGAACCCACACAGACACAGTGAGAACATGCAAACACCACAAGAAATGGCGCTGCGTCAGGAATCGAGCCCAGGCCCTCCTTCCTGTAAGGCAATGCTAACCACTGCACCCTTGAGCCAACAAATCCTTATCAAGTACTCTAAAATGCTGAGTTACTCACTTTCTCTTCTATTGATGTGGAGGGATTTGCACTGCTTTCTGTCACAATTTCCAGAAATGTATAAAACTGCACTGGCACAGAGATTCCAATAGAGGGAGATTATGTACCGTCACACAAAAAATAGGGTAGAACAACATTTAAAAAAAAAAAAAACACACGGAAAAAAAAGCCAGAGGTGGTGGTTTGCTGTGGTCATTTCTGAATAAAATGTCTTCACAAAGTCATAAATATTAAAGATTAACAAATATGTAACTACATACTGATACAAAGTTGGCACCTATTCAGTTCAGGGAGAAGTGCTATATATTTATCTTACTTTCTGGATTTGCGACTCAGTGTGATGACATCAGAGATGTTTTTGGCACAAGGAAAGTTTTACAAATTTTTAAAATATTTGTACATTTTTAAATTTACAAATATTTTTTTAAGTTTTTGAATATTATTTATAAATTTATAAACCATGTAAACCATATAATCCATGAATCAAACATTTATAATAGAAAAAGTCATAATTTACCTTGTTTGTTGTTGTTTCCTCTCATCTGCTTTACAGATATCTACAATATATGAACAGAAGCACCTAGCCACGCAGTCTCCATTTGCAAACATTTGCGATACAGAATGGGTCGTTCTGAAGAGCTCAGTGACTTCAAGCGTGGTACTCTGATAGGTTGCCACCTTTGCAATATGACAATTCATAAAATTGAATCCGTGCTGGATATTCCACAGTCAGCGGAAGACCACTTAAAATCGCAGAGCGGGGTCAACGACTGCTAAGGAGTATGGTTCGTGAAAATCGCTGAAGAGTTCCAAGATTCCTCTTGCATTAATGCAAGCACAAAAAATATGAGGCGGGACCTTCATGGAATAAGTTTCCATGGCCATGTGGCTGCATGCAAGCCTCACTTCACCAACTCAAATGCCAAGTGTCAGATGGCGTGGTGTAAATCACACCGACACTGGACTGTGGAGCAGTGCTTCTCTATTTGGCAGTCAGATTGGCGAGTCTGGGTTTAGCAGATGAAAACGTTACCTGCCTGACTGCATTGTGCCAACTGTAAAGTTTCGTGGAGGAGGCCCCTTATCTCCAGTGGATGGCAATCTTAAAGCTTCAGCATACCAAGATATTCTGGACAATGCTAATGCTTCCCACTTTGTGGCAACAGTTTGGGGAAAGCCCTTTTCAATTCTAACATGACTGCACCCCAGTGAACAAAGCAAGCACTAGAATCCGAGGCCTTCTTGTCCAACATCAGTGGCTGACCTCATAAATGCTCTACAGGATGAACAGGCACAAATTCCCACAGAAACACAAAAATCATGTGGAAAGCCTTCGAAGAAGAGTGGAAGCTGTTATAGCTGCACAAGGGAGACCCACTTTGCATTAAAGTATATGTATTTGAATGCAATGTCATTACAGTCCCTGTTGGTGTAATGGTCATGCGTCTGAATACGTTTGTCTATATAGTGTATGTTTCAACAGTGGTCTATGAAAATGTTTTTTGGGCTGTTATTCCATGACTGGCCACTGGGCAAAATTTGAAGACAGAGCACTCTCACAATATCCAGGGTCTAAATAATATAATCATTGTATAGATATGTTTGATATGTCATCGTAATAAGGTAAGACTAATGCATGTGCATGCGCACACAGAGTACATTAGAAAGGCAGAATGACCTAGCACTATGGTGTAATCTAAGTCACATGCTGCTTACTGCAAACAGGGCCAGGGAACCATTTCCATGACCCAGTTCCCTTCACTGTGAATATTCCAGCCTGGCCAGAAATCCAGTCAGGCAAGGCTCAGCTCTATATCCATTTAGTGTAAGTCACAGTGACGAAGAAGAGATACTGTGATAAACTGAAAAATATTGTTTTCAGATGAAGTCCTTATACCTAGTGACAAAACAAAATTTTATGTAGTGTACATAAAGAACATTGGAGCTTTAATCAAAGTATAGATTGAAGAGAAAGCAGTGCAGGTGCAAACTGAACTGAACTGCAGTAATCTTCTTAAGTAAATGCATTACACACTTTTCAGGTAAATGAGGGTAAACTATGTATTATAATAGCCTCAATTATAGATTTGTAGATGGATCTACTGTACATGTACTGGTTTATTTAAGAACAGGAATTGGCATCTAGTCAATAGTCTAGCAAGTTTAAGGATGCCTTCTGAAAGAGGAAGGACTGATATGGCTTCTTAAAATGATATATTCTAGCATCAAACATGGGTGTACATTCAAAACCTACAAAGCTGTTAAACAGGATAAATTGCTTTTTCGGCATAAGTTGATTAGAAAAAAAATATATATATATATTAGCCTATATAATAAACCAAAAAGTTATCTGAAACTGTTTTAATAATCCATTATTTCAGTCATCTGTCAAGAAAAAATGCCAGACATTCACTGATTCTAACTTCTCAAATGTCCTAATCTACTACATGAATGATACTTAATTGATTATATTTGGCATATGCGATGAGTAAAATGGCAGATCTAAATGACAGAGGCTTTTCACTCAGACATCTGCAGTCACCGAGATCCACATATCATTGTATCATCAATGTCAATACAGACAAGGAGCTGCAGATATGTCAGGATAACCTGTACAGACAGCACTGGCACCACTTACAGATGTCAACAGAACAAGCCATCTCATTACATCAAACATACAAAAAATTCTACAACCCCATTTGTTCATATTCATCAGCATGCCACGAAACACTTTATGTCCATAGAAAACCACAGTGGGTGAAGGCGGGCACTTTATGTAAGATTGGCTCCTAACTTTCTTTTCATAAGCTGCTGTTTAGTGTTTGGCTTCATTTCTATGATTTATTGAATTTTCATTATTGTGTAAGTGCGCTTTGGGCTACCATGAATCAAATTCCTTATATGTACACTAAACAAATGGGACTTATC
>KV751357.1:1315835-1359143 GCA_001698575.1 Mola mola | reverse complement strand
TTTCATAAAGCCACGGGGTTGACGTTGGTCCTTCACGCATGCCCACATAACCAGTGACGTCAAGCGTTTACCTTTAGTCCCGCCCCCGGACTTCAGCTCAGCCAATCAGCGTGAGGCCAATGTTGACGTAGCCCTCCTTCCATCGCCGTGAGGACCCGAGTGGGAACGCCTTCAAATACTTTTCATAACGATGATTTTTCGTAATCCGTCTTTTATGTCGCCGCAGAGTTACCAAATGAACACGTTGGTCGCCTGCGAAATGTAAGATTTTAGAATCTGTGCCGCCTTTAAGCTTGGCATGCAGCTTGGCATGCTGTGTGAACCTGCAAAGACGGATTACGAAAAATCATCGGCATGCAGGTTCACACAGCAGTGCCATCCGACGGTCGTTTGAATTACCTTTTTTGGCCCAAATTCAGGAACTTAGACCAGCGGTAGCTCTGTGTATTGGAATAGCCATTTTTTAGGACATCAGGGCTAGACAAACAAGTTGCCACATGTCAAAGTTGCATAATATTAATAATGATAATGTCTATAATAGTCTAGAGAACGTTATGTAGTCACTGTCTTTCCTAACTTGTGAAAAATCGCACCAGTAATATGTGCAGGCAGGGATCAAGGATGCAGAGGCCCCGATGAGGGGACGTGTGTGCAGACTTCTGCATTTCTGAGGATATGTGCTGAAGGCCTCTAGACGGGGTTATGACTCGGACTTTAAGGTAGCTTTAAAACATATATTGGTACTGATATATGTTATGGACCATATTAAACAAAAGGTGGAAGTCAAAGAGAGTATTATTTATTCTATTTAAACAACCAGGTAAATGCACTGTTCAGAATAAAATCTCTCAATAAAAACATGCACAAACTATTGCCACACGCTACAAATGAGTGAAAAACTATATTCAGCTAAAACGAAACACAATATTAAGAACATGTACGACAGATAAGAAAATGAAGGGAAATTACTTGTTATCTTTTTTGTAGTACAATGAGTCGTTTTGTAATCTCTATTATTGTATAACACTTGACACAATCAAAACTAGAAACAATGTTGCCTGAAACTTAAGGCTCTGCTGTTATCCAAGCTGTGTAATTTCATTTGCGGCCACTTGGGGGTGGAAGAACTCACGAACAAGCGGAAAAGCTATGTAAGTAGTTAAAAGGATATGTTACCAAACGTTAATCTGTCGACTAGCACACAAGAAACAACATTAGCATTAGTTACATGATCAAGGTCAAATCAACTGCAATGGGGGCCCGGGGCAAAACTGAGCTGTGAGCCATTAATGACGTATGAAATCCCAGAGTCTGTCATCATTGTGTATGCTTCAATAATTAGTGGTATGTAACATAAACGTATTTTGAAAAGCATCTTGTAAGAAAAAATAAAACAACCACAATAATATGGGTATTAAATACACATGTCAACCTGGGGCCCTAAAGCAGAGGGACCCCCAGTGTTGAGAAAATAATGTGTTGCCTTAAATACCTTAGTAGTGCATATTTCTTAAATAAGTAATAATAATATGACATGACAGTGTATTATTATTTATTTATTTTCTTAATGATCAAGGTTCAATGTTTCATTTTCTTACACAGGGTGACACAGGCTAAAGACTTGGAGTTAACATTACTTTTTCAGAGGCAGATAATTTGGGATTATGAGGGATCAGGCTCAGAGTCTATGCAAACACACCGATTGTGCATGCATACTTGGTTTTACAGTAGCTTTGTTACAATGCATACAAACACACCCTTCAATTACCAGTATCACATGGTTTCTCTAACTTACTTAGCTGCCTGAAAACACACTTCAAATATCTGACTGAATTTCATTGAATTCCCGACCAGCTGTGTGATGAACTGTAGACTCTGGAAGCTTTGATGCATGGAAAATAATCTGTTCGGCATGGGTTAGTGTTTAGATCCTTTACTGAAGTAACAATGCTAAAAGCATTAAAAAAATGCTCTTCTACAAATAAAATCCTGCTTCCAAAACATTAAGGAAAATATATACTAAAGTACATATGAGGTACCTGTGCTTTATTTGAGTACTTCCATTTTCTGCTACTTTAAACTTCCACTCCATTAGATCATCAGGTGAAGGCGGGACGTGCATATGGAGACATATACATATGACATATGACATATAGAGACAATCAACCACTCACACTCACACCTACGGTCAATTTAGAGTAATAAATTAATCGAAACAACTGTTTGCATGTTTTTGGACTGTGGGAGGAAGTCGGAGTACCCAGAGAGAACCCACGCAGACACAATCTGAAAATCTGAATATTGAATCTGACAATGAGGAAAGGCTAATAAGTAATTGACCTAATATAAAGTACAATGCATTTGTAAATTTACTTTCACTTGTACTTTTAATATTAGGTATATTTATTTTGATTACATGCATATTAATTGTTATATCAGAAGTAAATTTAATTTCATATACTTAACTCTAGTACGAATTTTGGGTAATAATTTTTTTTCCAGTATCAAAAGTAGTAGTAAGCATTATAGAGAAAAAAAACTGTCCTTGCTAATCTGCTGTATTGCTTTTTATATTGGGTTTCACTGCTAAATTTTTAGAGTTGGACTAATCTTAAGTACTTAATACATTATCAAGTTTATTCATAAGATCACATTTATCTCTGTATATGTTTGTCACATTGCTGTTCAGTGAAAACCAGGTAACCAGGTAAATGTCAATTTGCACCTAATTAAAAAGGGATTTTAAAATGTTTAGTTAGTTCAAAAAGTCTATAAAGGAACGTTCAACGCAGTTCAAAAGAAAACATCATATTTAAAATGACCAAATTTGAAGATATATTTTAATGTAATATTACATGAAAAGGAAGTACACAAAGAACATTTCTTAAATTTGCGCCTAAGTTCCGAACTCGGTAGTCAGTTGAAAGAAGCTGGTGCAAATGAAGGCTGCCATGTACACCAGCAAGAACATGGCGATATATTATAACAGCTGTTAGCCAAGCCGCTGGTGAATGAGGTGATGCCTGAATAAATCAGCTTTTGATTGAAGCGTGGTTTCTGTGCGCTACATTTAGATACCAAAGGGATCAACTGACTATAGTATTAACAAATGAGGCATGTTTCACACCTCACATTTGCTAACCAAGCACCATTTAGTGTTTTGCGTCACTGTTTTCCTGTACTCTTTAGCTCTTTTAGATCCACTTTATCTTTGGTCACCCACAGATTTTACTGTTTCATCATCTGAACGCAGGGTGGATAAGCGGTGAAGGGACATATGAAAAGAGAGCGGCAGCGGTCAACAGCATTTTTAATTAACTGACATCACAAAGGTCCTACTATATTGTACATAATACTGTGAAACTTAAAGTCAGCATGCTCGTTGATACTGAAGAACCAAGAAAAAGCATTCATTCTGCATAATTTCCTATGTTCACAGATCTGTACAGATTCACTTTTGCAATCCGACCAGTTTAACAAAGTTTTTCAACATTACAAAAAGACGTCGTATTTGAATAATGCATTCAATTTCTGTGGAGAAATTTTTTAGACAAGATGTTAAATATGGAGATTTCTAAAACAAATATTCAGTTCTGATACAGCAAGTGGAGCACAGATGAGAACAGTACAACACAGAGTATGTTAGCTATTAACTATACATATATACATACACCAGTGGTGTATCAGGTGCAGGTATCTACAGTGCCTTTGTTGCAGGCGCATATAATACATAGTCACAAAATTTATAGTGCAAGCTAAGTCGACGTCACATCACATATCTGATGACAAACATGCAATAATTAATTTCACTGAGAGTTTCTTTACGTGCTGCTCTTAGTTCCTTTCATCCAGTGTTGTAAAACCCTTGTGTGTGTGTGTGTGTGTGTGTGTGTGTGTGTATTAGTATCTGTGCGCTCAGGTCAGTGGACTATTGGACAGAAAGCTTTATTCCTTGTTATTTCTTTATGTTTGATGGCAAAAGCACAAGAAGCTTGTTTGTTTTGTCACTATGGACGCATGAAGCCCACCAGATGGATGAGGAATTTTACCCAGGAAGCTTCTGTCAACGGCCGTCCTTTCAGTCCAGACACAATTGCAAGACAGGGCTTAAGGTAGCAGCGAGAAATAAAAAACAAAAGTGTCTTCCATCCATTTTCTACCGCTTATCCTGTTAGGGGTCGCGGGGGGGCTGGAGCCTATCTCAGCATCTTCGGGCGAAGGCGGGGTCACCCTGGACAAGTCGCCAGTTCATCGCAGGGCTGACATATAGAGACAAACAACCATCCACACTCACATTCACACCTACGGGCAATTTAGAGCGACCAATTAACCTAACCCCCAGATTGCATATTTTTGGACTGTGGGAGGAAGCAGGAGTACCCGGAGAGAACCCACGCAGTCACAGGGAGAACATGCAAACTCCACACAGAAACGCCCTGACCCGGAATCCAACCCAGGACCTTCTTGCTGTGAGGCGACAGTGCTAACCACTGCACCACTGTGCCGCCCCACAAAAGCGTTGTCCCTGTAACATGAAATTACCTACATAATGCGCCGTCATGTTTTGAGTGTGGTGTTTGAGTTGCATTGGAGTGTGTGGAGTTTTGAGTGAGAGGTGTGCCTGTGGGTTGATATATGAGCAATGACTGAGGACATCCTGGTTTTTTATATCACATTCTCAAACAGCTGCATGGAATTCATGATGTTCTCATCCTGGAAAAAAAAGACAAAGACAACAAGTGTTTGAGCTAAACAAGAATTCAGTTTGATAGGTTTACACATAAAATTATTAAGAAGCCACAGTGAGCATGTCGATTACACTTTTTCCAGACAACAGTGACCCTCCTAATACCAATTATGAATATACACATTCATTTGCATTTTTTGGAGTGTGTGTCTGAGATACTTGCTTCTCACATCTATGTCACGCTTGGTGTATTGTTTTGGTTGTATAGTGTGTCTTACCTACTGAAATGAAATGTCTTACTGAAGCAAGTTCATCTTAGAATATTGTAGAGATACTATTAAAATATGGAATTCTATGTTAAAATCTCTTTCAAATCTCTCTTTACTAAATATAGCAATGAATTGACTCAGTTTGCTCAAAAAGCCTTGGAGAGGAGCTGAATCATTCTTGAATTCATTTGGCCTATTTCTGTGAGAAACATTAAAACGGCTGCAAAGGTGCAGCAGATTGATTTGTTTCCATTTTGTGAGAAAACAGAATTGAAATATTTGCCTCATCATATCACCTGTTTCCTTCACTTTCCAGATTTGTGCCCAAGACATTTAGAAGAGCAAGGAAATATCACTGAGCAATTTACATTTATTGGGACTATCGAAATTTGTCAGTATTTTGCACCCATGAGAGAGTGCAGAAACATGTCAGTACATGTGGAGTTTCAACTGGTGAAGAGCACACATTTAATGAATGAGTCATGGATTGTATGGATTGCTCCATTAGGCATTGCAGGCGTACACCTCACTTGTGTGCATCGAGCCGAAATGCAATAAATTTTGTGATCCCGGTCAAAATGTTGTTTATGAAACGCTAAACTCCTAGGCTGAGCTTGAAGCTATAATTTTCCTCAAATAAATATATGTTGTTGCTGCATCTGCTTTCTTTTCGATAAATTTTGACTTTTTCAAATTATATTAAAGTCCAACAACCTCCAGTGCATTTATTTATTATTTTCATTCGCATTTATATCGATAAGCCAACTTCTCCGCCTCCTTCAAGCATCAAAACTTTTATGCGATGTTTCAGTGTTTGCTGAAACTGAACCCTGAATAGGAAACCATTTCCGTTGTTCTACATTACTGCTACTGGTACTTTTCTTTCCTATACTACACTACTGCTCGGAACAGATGTTTAAAAATGCATCGTTTGAGAGGGGTCATGACTCCCACAGGTCTAAACCACTTGGGGGATATAATTCAGCAAATACTCAAAAATTTACAATTTTTCTTCAATCAACTTTACTAACTGATGATGATCTGAAAATGAACCTGACTGCAGCACTGTTGAAAAAAAAAATAATAATAATTATTGATATTGTTGTTTTTAATCTAACATTAAACTAGATTGTTGTCTTTTAAAGCATGTGCATAATTTATACAGTTCGATGTGTTGGTGGTATTCTGTGGTACTGTTATGAAGCCCCTCCATTTTCCGGTGTGGTTTATGTGTGTTCCAGCTATGTTGCAGTGAAAACCCTGAGAGGTTGGGTTTTTACCGCTGGCTCCACAATGGAGACCAGTCAGTCTGCCTGTTGATGAGGATGAGAAGTGGAGGCAAGACCCTGACTCTACAGAAAAATAGAGCAACATAAGACTATGGCTGATTTTCTTAACGAACAAAACCAGAAATGACTTCAAAAGTCTGAAGTCATTTCTGGTTTTGTTCGTGGCAAAAAGGGGAAAGTCCCCCTTTTTTCTCCCTGCTAATTTGAACCTCGGTGTTTTAGCAAAAGAGAAATTCATCAGCATGGTGTGTAGATTGCTGCATGAATGTAAAAAAATCAAAGAGGAATGCGAATGACAGCACTTAAGGATTTAACAGGATTAAATGAGAAGTTGATTTCAAAACACTTCAATAAAAAAAGGAGATATGACTCAGGAGGGAGAGAGAATGTCAGGTAGTCTATTCCTCAGATGGGGCAGTGAGGCTTAAAATTGTGTGTATGCAGATAAACTCAGTCAGTGTTTAAACAGTGACATTATGTTGTTATTGGCTGTGATCCTTGACCTGCCTCTGTATGAGGAAAAAATCACCTTCTGGCAGGTCTCAATGAACTCTTCAATGGTCACCACACCATCTCGATTTTTATCCATCTTCTGGAGGGATTAAAGAGAAAAAGGGCAGATTAGTCTTCTGCATTTTAAAGCGCTTTGCAATATGAATAGATATTAATAAGAGAGGGCCTCTAGAGCCATGTCCATTTTTTAAATCTTTGTGCATTCAGAACCTGGAAGAACTTGTCCACATGTTCATAGGGTGCTTCATCTCGCACACATGGATAAGTGTACCTCCCCATCATGTCATAAATTGACTTCATAATTGCCAGCATTTCCTGAGGACAAAAGGACAGAAGCAAAGCAAGAAGTTGAAGCGACTAATAATTGTTTTGTGTGGCTATATTTTTGAAGTGCAGTGTTTAGGATTCAAGAGGCTCTCTTAGCAGAAATGGAAGACAATATTCAGAAGAATTAATGCTTTCATTAGTGTTTAATCACTTGAAACATCAAACGTGTTTTTGTTAGAATGAGCCCTTCAAATTTAAAGAGGCAGCAGGTCCTTTTTAATGGAGTTATGGTAATGGAAGATCTTAACCTTCAGGACAGAAAGCACTGGCCAAAAAGTTTTGTTGTTGTAGTTGTAGTTGTAGTTGTTTTGTTGTAGTTGAGCAGGTTGTGCACAGTGAGCCTCACCCCGAAGATTGAGGTTTGTGTTCCACAAGAGGCCAGTTTTTTGTCTTAGTTTTCAACCGCAGTTTGTTTGTGAAACTGGGTTAAGTTTACTAAAATGTTCTTAAAACATAAGCGTTCCTACACTCAACATGAGCAACAGCTTTCTAAAAGAAAACATTGCTGTTTTAACCCCTCCCTGAAGATCTATTAAAGAACTAGATAACAGATTCAAAAATAGTGCCTGTTTAGTCTGAAATCTTCCTGACTGGTGCATTTCCTAAAAACAGTTTCTAGCTTCCAGGTTTCCTTCCTGAGTATGCAGCCAAACTAACTTGCACAGTAGTGTTTCTCCTGCAGGCCACACCCCAAGTTCATCAGATTTAACAGGTTTACAAGTTTAAAACACATCAAAAAAAAAAAAAAGGAATCAGAGTCATAACTGATCTTTTTGTAGTTTGAGGTCATTTTTATAATGACGCTTTTCAGGAAAACTGTATATTGGGCTGGAGGGGAGTTTTTCCCTGCAATACTGTCAGGGGCCACTAGGAAAAAGTATGCGCATTATTCAAGCAAGGGTGTCTTCAGGGTATAAATAATGTATTTATGTCTACATTATTCACATCTTTACTGGTCACCATAGGTGAGAATCAGGCAAGGGGTGTTCAGTTATTTGGATTCTCTAACTTCAACTCTAGGGAGCACTAAACCTGTCTGCCCTACTAGACCTTTATATTTAATCAGTCTGAGATAACATCTGTGCATGAAAGGGGCATGACTGGATAAAAGAAGGATTTTCCTAACATCTATGCTGTGATGGTTAGCAACATCAGAGAGACAATAAATTCTTTAGGTTTGGTCTGAAATTGTGAATTGCATGTTACATTATAGAATGGCTGTTATTGTAAGTGGAGGGACTGTGGTTAAAGAGCAATGCTGTAGGAATGTAACATCTGCCTGTGTTTAATTAACATTTTATCCCATAACTCAGACATACTTCTTTGGTGATGTAGCCATCCTTGTTAATGTCGTAGAGATTAAAGGCCCAGTTGAGCTTCTCAGTAACCGAACCCCTGAGCAACACTGACAGGCCAATGACAAAGTCCTCAAAGCGGATTGAACCATTTCTGTCGATGTCAAAAGCGTTGAACAGGAAGTGAGCGTACGTGGTTGCATCTGTGGACAAAATGAGTCAGATATATAGATTAGCAAAAAAAACAAAACAAAAAAAAGCTCCGTGCACCTCACGTTTTACTGACTTGTTATAGAAAAATATTTTAAACACCTTTCAAAATTTCACCCCTGTTGCTTGGTGGACAAAAAGGACAACATAGTCCCTCATAGCATTTTCACATTGGTAGAACAGGTTAAATTATGATGAAAATGCATTAAATTCTATGTTAACCACACTTGAATGCCTTCTGTACATAGAATCAGGCTTCATTTCTCTGGAAAAGCGACAAAATATATTTGGGACAGGGAAAAATTAAAGTCCCACCCTCCCCTGATGATTTTCATACAGTCCCTAAACAAGTAAAAAGAGGAGAGATTTTTATAATGTCTAACCTCCTTGGGGAAAGAACTGAGAATAGATGGTCTTGAATGTATCCTCATCAACCATCCCACTGGGGCACTCCTGCTCCAGAGAGGCAGAAAAAAAATGGTGTATATTAGATCAATTCAAGTCTATATAAAGCATAATAATGAGGTAGAGTAATGAAGAATGTCTCAGCAGTCGGACATACATTTTTAAAGCCTCTGTAGAGAGATTGAAGCTCCTTCCTGGTAAACTTGGTCTGAGCCTGCAGCTGGTCCAGGCCCTCCGGCTGGTGCCGCACCGTGGAGAGCTCCAAATCGCTGTCGCTGCTGTCTGTGGGAGGAAGAGAGAGAGACAGAGAGAGAAAGGGATGGATAGACAGACAGCAAGCGAAGAAAGAGAGGAAAGTGATGCGGAGAGAGGGATAGATGAAGAGAAAAACGAGGGAGGATGGGGCAGACGTTGAGTGTGTGGATGCAGGTCAACAGGGACGGGGTGGGATCACACACTCAGCAGGGATGCATTTGTCACAGAGCAGGGGGGAAAAGGGGGTTTTATTGACAGATTGAGGAAAAAAGGCAGGCAAACAAGGGAGTAAAAAAACGGAAAGGTACTTTCTTTATGGCGGAAATGTCACAAGTATGGCATTAATCTGCAAAAGGATTTACTTACAGAGTGAATCACAGATTGAATGTTGCAGCATTACTTGTTATCAGTTCACACACACTAAGAGAAAGCACTGCATGACTGGGAAAAAAGAAAACACTCATAAAAAGGAAGGGAGGTTTTCTCAAAGTCCACTGGGTGTCTTCCCTAAGCATACTCACCATCTTCAGAAAGAGAGAACAGAGGAGGAGGAGGAGGAGGAGGAAGGGTGTTATAACCAAGACGGAGTGAAGGAGCATAAATGGAGAACAGCGAGAGAGAGATAGAAGGAGGAGGAAAAACAAAACAAAGAAAATAAGTCAAGTCACACCTGACACTGAGAGGTTTATACAAAGGGAGCGGTGATCCAGAGGAAAACACTCCATTTTTCTTGACAAAACATCCCACAGAGCAGTGAAATACAGTACGCTGTGAAACTTAAATCAAGCGTCCACAATGGAGGGAGGCGATCCACTCTTAAGACTTATTTCTTTAGACTTTATTTAAAATAATATGACAGTTGGGTCATGGAGAAAGCAGGAAGCAAACTCTGACCTATTTTACTAGATCTCATTTATAAAAATAAAAAGCTGGTCACCCATGTGCCATTTGATAATTCACCTTAAAAATAAGTTCATCATCCTTAAAACAATAGTTTGACAAGATAATCCCTCTACTTTATGTCAATTTTTCTTTATCCAGTATTTTTCTGTCTTTTAGCCAATATTAATTCTGTAAACAGGAGGCATCACAACAGTAAAAATTAAAAAAAAATGCCCCCTTTGGAGATATAAACATATTTAATATCTGAGATTACAAACTGTTACTATTCATTCATTTAGCCCAGTCAAATGTTATTGGAGTGTTTCATAATTTGTGATTTTTGTAAAAATGTATTTTAAAATCCTCCAGATTTACACAGTATTTATCAAGTTAAACGTTAAAAAAATCAAATATATTCCACGTCATCTCTGTTAAGTTCTTACTTTTATTAATGTAAATAATAATACTACGATAAATGTGCTCATTTTTTTCATAATATAAAATTCCAAAGTTAAAGTTTCATATACTCTGTATTTATTACACTTGTAGTGAAATATTTCAAGCAATTTTTTGTTTTTGATGAAGAATTAATTGATTGAGGAAATTGTTTGATATTTTGAGATGTTCTTTTTTTTTTTTTTTTTTTTTTCTTTTTTTTTTTTTTTTTTTTTTTTTTTAGCTGTATGCCATAATAGTCAAAATTAAAACAGTCAAACACTTGAAACATTTTAGTTTACAAGTAATGTGTCTAGAATATACAGAACATGAAAAATCTTCATATTCCCATTTTTTGAGATGCACTTAGTATTTCAAACTAGAGTAAGTCCTTTCAGTTACTGGGCGTATATATATCAACTAATCCCGTAAACTAAATTAGAACTGATGCTACCCATTTTACATCAGCTGAATACAAAAATCCAGCTCACAAAATAAATACAATTAGTCTAAGCTAGTGCAGTGCAACTGCTTCTGGTTCTGCAAGACTCATTCAGGACACATTGTGGTGATGAGTGCAGGGCTGTGTGACGCTTTGGAAGGAAACAACCCGGAGAATATCACTCTTTGGTCTGCAGACTCTCTGAGTTCTACTTAGAGGAGGGAAGATAATTGTTGTTTAGAAAATAAGTACTTTAAAGGGACTTGCCGACAGTGAAAAAGGACAAATATTACACAGCATTTCTACTCCTCTCATGATTTACTGCTGCTTTGAGGTAGAACAAAATTCACTAATATCTACAAGTGAAAAAAGAACTCTCCAGCCTTCTTGCTGTGGGACATCCTCCTCCTCCCCTTCCTCCAGGGTGTCTCACCAGTCTCGGTGATGTCGATCAGGCCCAGCAGGTGCATCAGTTTGAGGAACATGATCACTAGGCAGACGATGCCCACTGTCTGGAGCCCCTCCGTCTCCCACCTCACACTCATCTTCACCTCCTCTTCTATCTCTTCCTCCACGTTCCTTCTCGTTATTTTCCTCTACTTCTACATTTTTGCAATGTCCTTACACACACACGCTCGTTTCAATCCATCAGCCTCCTGCAGCGTCACCTTCTTTCTTTCTTCTTCTTCCCTGAAAAGTGTCACTCACTCGTCACTGTTGCTTTTTATTTGACTGTCCTGTCCTCTCGCCTGCTCTGAAGGATCTTTCAGATATTCTCCACAACTGAGCGCAGCATCTCATGAATCATGGTCCATAGTTTATTAAGGTCAACGAATCAGATAATTGACCCAAAAATATCTCTAAAAAGAGAAAAAAAGAGACAGAGAGGAAAAATCCCCTGTCCAAAAAATAAAAATCTGGAATACCACATTAATCCATGGGAAATCTAATCGGATAAAGAAGAAGTTCAGATGCTCTTACATCACACATGAAAGTTTTGGCACCCCAAAAAGGTGGGATTCCTCCTTCCTTCCTCTAGTTGCTGAAAAATTTCTTGCCAAAAGAATATGTCCAACATTTATCCAGACGTGATATGTGTCAGGAAATCCTCCACTGACTGCATGACTGATACTCGGCAACTTCCTCAACTCTTTCCTCTCCTCGTCTCACATCTTTCGCGTGATTGCATGCTAATTAAGGCTCGCCTTTAAGGACTCAGAGAGGGTACGGTGACAAAGGTCAACAGGTGTCCTGAATCCCATTTTCCCAGTTAGCGCTTTGATCCACTTTCTAATTGTTCCCCTGACTCTCTCGGGGTCTGAAACACAGATTTAATACTGTGTCACACGCTCATAACCATGTGATACAGGAAAATAGTGAGCTAATGCTCCCTCGAGTGGAATCTAATGAAACTACAGTGTACAGGCACAGTTGGTGAGGAGAACTGGTCACCATTACTCTTAATTTGTATGCAATGCTTCACAGATTTTGTAGACTAAATTAACACAGGGTAGGAGAGAGGGATTCATGTCTTATGATATCTAAACAAGGAGGAGGAGTATGACTCAAGTGGCCAGTTTCAATATATAACCTTACAACCATGTAACCTAAAAGATAAGGTAATTAAAATTACATTCAATTTTTTTTATCACTAACATTGGATGGAAATTTACATTACTGCAAATGGACAAATGTAATTAATGCAATGAAGAAATGAACATAAAATTAAAGATGAGCAACTAACACTTCGCATACCCTGCCCCATCTCTTTACAGTGTATTGATCTTACTTACCACTAAAGTACCTACATGAGGAGTAAAAATACCAGATATTTGTATTGCAGAAACTCAGAATAGTGCTCCTACATCTCTAAAGACAAGGCCACCTCTGGCATCAGATGTCAGCCCAAAATAGGACCCAGCTGGACTGAACCCGAGACAACATCAGAGCAGAAAGGACTGGACCAAGAAAACAAGCAAAAAAAATCCACAAATAAACCAAACAAAGTTAAGTGGTTTTTATGGGGATATTTATATATAAAATATTTGACGGCATACAAATATGAGGACAAGCTGTCGTGATCTTGGGTTGTATTTTTGCTGAATGTCATGGGTTTGAGTTTCCTTTGTAAGAGTTTGAATTATTGTTCTACTGTTGAGTTCTGGAATTCTAGTGATATGTTTCTCTTGTTCATTCCTGTTTGTTGCCTGTTTTCATTTCTAGTGTTTCAGAGTTTTATGAAATTTTAATTTTATTTTGAAGCTTCCTTTTCCCCCCTCAAGTCTCCTTCCTTCGTGTTTACCCTTGTGTGTTGCGCCTGTATCCAGTTATCTTCACCCTCTTTAAATCCACTTATTCCCTTTATCTCATTGCAGCCTTGCGATTCCCAGTGTTTTTGTTTTGGTTAGTTGACCCTTTTTCTGAACCTTAAGACTGATTGGATCATTTCTCTTGCGACCATGTTTAGGTATGTTCGCTTTTTGGTTATTAACTATTCCTGCAGTCTCATGTCAGTTTGCCTTGTCCCCAATATGGTTCTAAACTGAGCTGGCTTGGGAGTCTGCATTTCAGTTATAGTTTTTGGTTACTTTTCTCAGCACACAAACTTGTCACATTAAATGTGACTAACTGCTGCTTTCCAGCTTTTTCATTAGAGCAATATGAGCATATTTAGACTTTAAATTGATTGTCTTACAAAAAACCCCACACAACTATTTAAAGGTGTCATGTTGACCTCTGCAGTTTTACTTTTGTGTATCAAATTATTTATTGACCAGTAAGTCAAAATAACTGCTTGGTTGAGGAATGCAAACTCCTCTTCTTGACCACATTTACATGCTCAGAATACTAGATTAAGGTCCATATTCTGGCTAAGGCAATATTCTGAATAAGGTGTTTACAAGCACAGCTACTACATGCGTGGCACTACTGCCACCACAATGGTCCTCAACAAGATGGACCAGCCTATCTAAGGCCAGCTGCAGACATCCCTCTTTCTCCCACTCATCACAATCCTAAAAAGATAGTATTGTGTGTGTGATCATTTCAGAGTTTAAATTCATGAGGCAAGCTCAAGAAATTCTGTAGAAACATAGTGGAGCTAGTTTAATTTAATCGTTTTTTGAGGAAGACATTTGTGGTTGTGTTTGGTATTGTTTTTCTTTAGTCCGCATTTGTTGTGTGTGCTTCTTTAATCTTAAATGATAGCTATAATAGTAGGAGAGAGAAGCCCTTTAGTTTTTCCCATATTTCTCCTGTTTTAAGTTTGGAGATTAGGTAAGCAATAGGTCGTTTTGTTTTACTGTTGTTTCTTTGAGGTAAGACCAGGGACCATTAGAATTATTTTGGTCATTTTGGGCAATGCTCTCATCCAAAGCTAATAAAATTTTCTATTTTACTTTAAACATTCAGCATCTAACTGGACTTTTTGGAAGTGGGACGAGTGGAAGCCATTTCATGTCAGATCCCCAACCCTAGGCCGGGGGTTAAATATTCCTCTTTACATGTTAATCAGCAGATTCTGAATGAACCAGTGCATTGCATACACTATTAGCGGTAACAGCGTCATGATGCCAGGCACATTCTTTCCCGGTAACAATTTCCATCCAAGGAAAATGAATAATCGTTCTCTCATATTACTTTGTTTTCTAACTATACTGCAACACAGTTTAATGACAGCACTCACTCTCAATCACATGCTTATGGCAAAAGAGAACACGAGGAAACAGCGAGTAGAGCCATGAGACACATACCGTAAAACCAGGGCAAGCGTTGCAAACTGCAAGCAACTGCCAAAGAATGCTGCAAAAACACCAGTAGGAATATGCAATGTGATTAAAGTGAATATATGTCTAACGTCTTAAATAATGTGCGTGACTAACACATGTCTCGCTCTGAATTTGACCTTACTCCCATTAAGGTGATTGGAAAGTGCTGTTTACTTGGCATTGTCTTAATCAGACTATGATCTTATTCAGGTCAAATATTGTAATGTTGCTAGGCATGTAAACATCAGTCTTTGAACCTTTCAAATTCCAGAAATATTTCTGAGGAGATGGCCTCAAGTAGTAGCAGCTGTGAGCTACAGGACACCAAACAAGAGAGGACTATGAATGAATGAATCACCACTACAGCCAGTGTCTCTAACCCCTCTGTTCGACACAATGCTGATCTCTGTAGCGAGAAATCTATCCAAAGATAATCAACAAGGAGCGTTTGGACTTGTGAATATTGAAAACGTGGTTTTAACAGTTGTCACTTTTGTTTTCCACATGAAGACAGGTGCAAATTTGGCAACTTCCAAAAGACACTTTCAATATAAAAATGCTTGCTAGTAAACAGTTACATATGCCAGGGTTGAACAGAAGATGCTCCAGCTGATCAGATCATGACCTGACAGGTAGAAAATGAGTCCCAAAGAGTAGGTGATGAAGTAATGAAGTGGAAGAACCAGGGTGAAAACACATTATGACAATTTTGGAGGCTACTGATGGATGGCCAGTGTCCTTCAGGTCCTGGTAGCTAAGACTCCATATTTAGGCAGCCTCAGAGAAAGCCTGTTCGATACCGTATGTATAATTAATGTGAAGTAATGCTAGACTGGGGTGTAGGCCCTCCCACAGAGGAAGGAGGGTGGGGAGTTGAAGGAATTGAAGATTAGAGCGATTGAGAGTAATGATAAATTATGAAAGGATATTACTGGTGTTTGTGCAGAATTTATTACTTATGATCCTAAACCTTACGAGAGGCACTAATGTGCCGACTGGAGCCTTCCTGCTGTAATTGTCTTGGCACACTGACTTTAGGGCACTCTGACGAGCTGGCTTTCAACCTGTAATCAAAGGCGGCTGCAGCAGTCAAAGAGCAGTATGTGACGGCTCTTTTACTGTCCCAGATACACACAGAGATTACTGGCCCCTAAAAGGTCTGTATTATATCACTTCGTAGACAAAATAAAACCCATTAACCTTTCCCCACTCTAAAGCTAGAAATAGATTTACAACATGTCAAAGATTTTCAAAAGTCAAAGTACAGAAAAGAAATGTTGCTAAAGCAAAGGTATGTTTAGTTTAGCGACTTAATGAGCTACTGGGAAGTTAAATTTGTTACAATGCTGTGATGTTTTGATTCTGATATACAAAGGAGAGGATATTTTACATGGAAAATTAAGTGAGCTAATGAATTGTCAGTTTTATTTTTTCCTAAATTTACATATCATCCTCTCAATTAATTAGCAAGAATTTAATGAACGTGATCTGAAATGATGATCAGTGTAGAAAGCGGCCAAAAGTCTTGGTGCGCGGTTGAAGGACCCGTGGGCGGCTGCATAGCTAATCTAAACATTTGGGCTTTCCTTGGCAGGCTCTGTGTTAATGTTTTATTTTTGGTAAATCCAATGCACTTTTCGAGTCTCTTCATTTATCTTATCAAGCACAGGTAGTTCCATCAACTATTGAAGGACCACTTTCAGTTGATCACCAAATTTGGAAATGCAGTGACACCAGGTCAACTTAAATGTTTAAACACAAGAATTCAAATCTGTATCCATTTTTTTTAGCAACAGTAAGTGGTGTGGGAGAATTTAATTTAACTAGTTTCTAGTACTCTCTATAATGTGAGAGATCATTTCAGTGTTCTCATCCTGTGGAGGTTGATGTCAAAAGAGATAATGTATGTCTTCATTGGTTCTAATTGTTGACAAATACTCTATGGAAATAAAGTATTTGTCAACAATTGAATAAATGGAGACTTTAACTACGAGCGTTAACCCGTTTGTCAAAGGTTTACATGTATGTCGTATACATGTTAAAGAGGGAGGTTAAAGCACAGTGTTAGCCGCTGAAGTATTGTCAAGAAATACACAACCATGCTGAGCAGCACCAAATTTGAGGAGCCTCAGGTGGGCCCTTACCTTCAAATGAGGACATGGGCTCCAAGATGCCAAACTGCTTGAGAACTGCTATGAAAAGGATGATGACCACACCAATGGCAAACAGCTCCATGCCCTGGATCCCCATGACTTCAGGATCAGGGGGTGCCCTCAGAGCCAAGCCTGTAAGGCCTGGCCCAGGGAGAGATGAAAGGAAACCTAGACCTGTCTGACTACAGCTGTGTGCGGCAAGTCAACAAGTCTTCTACAGCGGTAATCAGGAATCAGTCTGGTTGGTTTGTGACAGCATGGGTTTGGTCCCAGACCCAAGAGACAGCGTGAGAGCTGGGCCAGCGAGCTGGATGAAGCCTTCTCTTAAGTCAACACTTATGCTGACGTGGAAAATATGTGGAAGCCGACATATATGGAAAATCTCCCTCTCTAGACCCATGAGAGAAAACGGGGGTTGTGTCATGAGTCATTTATTACAGCACATTAAACAAGACGTTTAGAGTCAGTTTTCCAGGCTTTCCCCCAGCACGCTCTCTCTGAGGAGCAGGCAAAGACGCGAGTTACTGCTCTCCCCTCCCTCTTAATTGAAACAGCCATTATCAGTCCTCACGTCATTGCTTACGGCCATTAATTACATGTTGGTGTCAGGTGAAAATGTCTTCTGGGAATGTCAAAGTGTCCATTTTCAGGCTCCCTCACTGCAGGGGAAAGTCCTGGTGAATACAACTGACTAAAAGAGCTATGGAAGATCAGGGAACAGAACATGAAATGCAAAAATCTTCTCATCTCCATCCCCTTAAAAAGTAAAACAACATTAGCAATCATAAATTAATTAGCCCATTATACCCATTATAGACGCAGTTTCTGGAAACTCAGCTCCGGAATAAAGACACACATCTGCAAGCTGAGGGCAGTCTGACCTGCTCTTCTGTCGCATCTACTTACAAAACTTAAGATGACGTAATCCTCCAAACAGGCCTGTCAGTCCAAATATGAAAAGCAGCATTCCATGCAAAGTGATTTTGGGTTTAACACAGGCATAATGTTCAAATCATTAAAAACAATCATCCAGCATTTACTTATAAGACTAGTGATGCTGAATATAAAAGCTCAGTAATCCTCTTTTCCACCAAAAACCTTCTCAGCACTGTCTTATATTAACCGTGAAAAGTTACATTTAGGTTCGGAGTTGCTGTCCCGTCTGTTCCGGCTCCACTTCGCTGTTTGTCCAAATCCGGCTCCAGATACGGAAGAGTATGGCTCTGGAGAGGAGGCACTCAGTACAGCAGCAGCAGCGTCCAGGGAGGGAAATCCTAAGAAAACTGAGAAGACTGTGGGGAATGACACCTCCTTCCCTGGTGTCTACCTCCTCCGCAAATACTTTTCCATCACTCCCCTCTTGCTCAGCAGCTTCCTGGATTTATCTATTGCTGTTTCTATTTGCAACGCTCCCTCCCTTGAAGTCAGCGTTCGTTCTGGCAGACCTTTAAAACCGTCTAGTCTATCCCAAAGCTTCCACGACACTGTCCTTCTTGTGGTCTCTCCTTACTTATCTGGCACTACTCCCATTTCTGCATCCGTCCACCTTATTTGCTTTTGCGCTCTGGAACATGCCGCCTCCTCCTTCTCCCTCCATCCCCTGTGTCATTCCATAACTTTAGCCAACCACAGACTTTCTCTCCCCAAAAGCTCAACTCCCTTTTTTGCTTTTCTGCTGCAAAGTGCACCTCCTTCCTCTAATACATTCTGAACATTTAAACATTTAAATATTCCTAAATCAATTAATAACCAACTAGTGTACATCCATGGACAGATCATAAGAATTTGCCTTTGGACAAACACATGTAAATGGAATTCCAATACTTGGAACTGGAACAATATGATCAGACTGAGAGTTACATTTTTGACAGTTTTATTCTCTTTGTGGTTGATCTATGTCAGATTTAAACTATTTTCATCTCAAATTTGACATTTCCTGTCAGTCTGTGGTCACTGTATGTCTCTATGTGGTCATTTTGTTCCTGTTTTGTCATTTTGTCCCTCTTTTTTTAGTTTGGATCTCATTTTGTGTCTCTCTGTCCTCGTTTGACCGATTTGCAAATAAGAAATGTTACAGTTGCTTCATATAGAGGTTCTGCTCCCACCTGTGCTCAGAGATCCATCTATTAATGTTAACAAGACACCTGCTTATCATCTGACTTTGGTAGGAAGACATCGAGGGTTTTAATCAGAAAACAGGATGCAGCTCAACCCTCGTCAACTTCTTCCGAGGCTGCTACAGTTTGCAAATGAGTGGGTGAACTCAAATTCTGCATTTGTAGTGTTACATTAACTAGCAGGGACACAAAACCTCCCCACACTTCAAGCCTTCCTAAAACCTTTTTCATTCATCTGTTTTTGTAAATTCTACAAGAGTAGTATAAATGTATTACCGTACCATTAATGCTTTAAAATTGTTATTCCTGGAATAATTTCTACAGTTTACTACAGTTAACACAGAAAAATTTTACTTAATAATATTCAATGGTTTTTAATAAGTTAATATTACAGCATTTGAGTGTTCATGTGTATATCAATGTGTGACTGTGTGTTTAGAAGAAGCTAAGTGATGACTCTGCACTTGCTAATGCATCAAGATAAGTTTAGGGAATGGTGATGGGATGTGTTTGTGTGTTAATGCATTGACTTGGTTGGAGATAGGAGACACAGATGGGAGGCCAAAGTGAGAGAGATCAATAGTTTTGTGGTGAAGCAGCAGTAGTGGAGCTTCCCCTCATCTTTCACTGCTTCAAACCTTACCAGTGATAAACAGAATCAACTGTCAGTGATAAAAATCATAAATCCACTTTCAGTTACTACTGTTGCTCCTCCTTCATAGGTGAGGCTGTGTGTGGGGTTCTGTGCAGACAATGAATCCCACTGAAGGTCATATTTACATTTCAGTAACCACTTTGTGCTGGGGAGTGGATCATGTGACAGGAGTCCACACACTGAAGAAACACACCCACACACACACCACTCTGCAGGTTTCTGGGAATTATCTGATGCTTTACTGGGGGAAATGTCTGCGTTTTCAGGTCGATTTATGTACATTAAACTTTGTTTCAGTTGTATATTGGCGCTAGTTTAGTGAGTTCTTAGGTCTATTGTTCCATGGTGTGTTTGTGTGTGTGTGTGTGTGTGTGTGTGATTTTTCTGAGCAGACCATTAGGACACTAACAGGTTTTTAAAAGGTAGGCTTGGTGCTGCCTGCTGACACAACAGTCAGCGAATAGAGAGAGAGTCTTTTATCAAAATAACTAGCAATTACCTGCTTCAAATTTAAACCTGAGAAAAAGTGATACATAATTGGTATAAGATGCACTTGATGGATTTATTGTAAATTTAAGTTTATAACTTGTCATTTTGTCTTGAAAGTTGAAAGTATGGTATGAGCAGGGATCATTTGCTTTGTTTGTGATTTTGGGCACTGCTTTCTAATGAAGACAATAAAGTTGCTTTTTTTTCTAGCTTGTCAGATTGTTGCCTGAGCTATTAAGCGGTATTAGAGTTGATTAAGCAGATATCTCTGCAAGGCAACAAAGAGATGCCTTTGACAAAACAAAAGGAAAAAAACATAACCCAGCTGTTCTCTCACATTTTTTTAACATCTAAACTAAAAAGCTTGTCTCTGTAAGTCAGCCCTGCATAAACTGGCGACTTGTCCAGGGTGTACCTCACCTACCACCCAACAACGGTGGGGTAGGCTCTAGCCCCCGCGTGACCATACGTATAAAAAGCAGTAGAAGAAGAATGAATGAATAAATTTAAACTAAAATTATGGTCATATTTTGAAAAACTGCAACTTTAAAATACAAAATTTTGAAAAATTATTAAAGCCTTAAGTATAAGGAATCTTGCAAAATAAAGAGAAACAAAGGTCCGTGTTTAAAAGAAACATTTTGTCTCCATCTATGATCAACATAACCTGAAATTCATTTTTTTAAATTGAAAGAATCAATGTAAATAAATGGATTCAACATAGAGCAAAACTGACCAATTCCATTTTATATTTTCATACATAATAACAAATTTATGATAACATTATTGTTAATGAAGCAGAATGAAATTTTTGTAGCTGGTTGGCGTGCATCTAAATTTAACCATTTTTATTTATCTGCAGTTAAGGTTGATAAAATCATCTTTCTTTACACCGAAAGAACATATATTCTGTATCATTTTGTCCCATTTGTTCTTGAAAGATTCATGATACTAAACAGGGTAATCAGTATATATACTGTATATTACATTTTCCATCATTACTCAATGAACACAGCTCACTGAAACAAACAAACTAAGGTTAATAATTCTATACACACTGACTATAAAGCCTCCTTGAGAAAAAAAAAAAAAAAAAAAAAAAAAGAAGCAAGAATGGGAAAGTAAGAGATGGTGAGAGAGGGATAAGATGAATGAGTACACAGAGGAGCAAGCGGAGCCGTGGGAGCGCCTACCAGAGCGATGGTACCTGGCGGCGCTGTGGCCGCAGTGAGAGAGGCAGCTGGGCCGAGAGAGGCGCCTCCTGGCCTCCACAGAAAGAGCAGCAATCACAGCTCCCATAATGCTGCCAAACGACTACCACAAGGCTAACAACACTGCTAACAAGCTGACTGAAATACTTAAAAGAACAGTGAAGATCCTAGATTACAACACAGTGAAATAAGACTTGAACAGAACACCGGCTCCAGAAGTCTCAGCCTGAACGAAGATAAACAAGTAAAGCTTGTAAATCTGAATCTCACGTACAGTGAGAGGTAACTGCCTGGCACTGTGGAAAAGCTCACCGGTAAAAGGTGAGTGTGTATTTGTGTGTGTGTGTGTGTGTGTGCACATGTGTCTTGTCAGAGGCCACATTTAAAAATCTGTTTGAGTTTGTCACACCACGTCACAGTGTAAGAGCGAGAGATGAAAAAGAGGTCAGGGATCAAACAGCACTGCGGAGCTTCTGACCTTTCACATCACACACTTACACACTACTTTTATGTTGTCTCACTGCCTCGTTCCCTTCTGATTGTTCTACACATGAAAACGTGATCCCTGTAACGTCTCCGAAACTTTGAGCTTTTAAAACATTTCTGGGCTTGTGTGCTTATGAAAGTACATGAAGACATTTCAGTCTTACATCCTGACTTTTCTTGAATCCTTTAGAGTTTCTTTCAAAAAAGGAGAGATGGGCTACATTTACTTTCATCAGGAAGTTAGCACAGGTGGTTTATGTTTGTTTTTACCACTGAGGTATGGTATGTTTAATTGGCTTTAGAGATCTGTAGTTATAGACTAGATTTTCTTATTTGCATACAGAGTAAGTTTAGCTGTTTCTTCCTGTTTCATTTTCATTTACCAGAAGGTTCATAAGACCAAATACTGTGGTCGGCTTTCATTTGAAGTTGCAGCTTGTTTATTTGGCTCACATTTTTAAAGGAAAGGTCAAATAATTTTCTATTCATACAAAATTCCCTCTCCGGGGTGCTATGACCAAACAATTACTTGGTTGTGTTTTGTTATTATCAAGAAAGCGACAGAAAAAAACAAACAAAACCCGGTAACACAAAGCCACCAGGATAGGAAAATGCCATGTAACCCACATCACCAAGCTCTGTGAAAGGAACAATTGAGGCAGACCATTTAGAAGTGCATCGCCCAAAAAGGGAAAATTAAAATGGCAATCAAGGTTATTATGATAATTCTGCTTCACCATTATCATCAAGCCATTAGAAGGAAAGGCAATGTAGATAAATGCAAGGCAGCAATTTCTTGCTTCATGTAAGTTAAGTGAATCGATTGATTGTGTACCTTGACTGTATATGCGTAAAAATATCTTTCCCTCGACTGTTAACACAGCATGATTCCCTGCTGTGTTAACAGCTCCTGTGGAGATCTGCTGCAGTTGACGAAAAATGAGAGATCACTTTTCACATTTTTAATGCTGTTCTGTTTTGGACGATCAGCAAATGGAGAGTAAGTAATTGATGGAGAATGTATTATCAAAATCGTCAAAGAAATTAAGGTTTATCTAAAATATAAATATTACTGTCATTTATGATAGTGTTGGAGAATTAAAACAAGAAATGTAGAGATGCTACTAATGAAATTTTGTCAAAATTACCTTATTTATTAAATACACAAAAAGGATGATTATGAGCTGCAGCCTTACAATATGGAAAATTATTTTTCTTAACATTACTTAATGTAGTGATAAGCATTTACTAACAGTTCATTAATATGCCAACTAATCATTTACTAATGAAAAGAGAAAAGAGCTTTTACACAATATTCAAATTCTATTAGATGCACTGGAATGCACAGGTATATATTAACCTCAGACGTCCACTAGAGGATGCTGTTCACTTTTCATCTACTCATACTTCAACAGGGCGAAGCAGAGCAGCTCACTTTCATTCAATAACGCAATCAGAGAGAGCTTACTTAGCTGCAAACCACTAGGTAGATGCTGCTGTGTGGTTTGTTAAACCATATAATTCACATGCATGAAAATGATCGATTGGGAACAACTAATACATGGATAAAATATGTGACAAAGAAACTTGACATCGAAAGATAGCAGCATGAACTATATGTCTACTGACAGTTAAAAAAGGCAAGGTGAGCACATGTGCTTCTCAATGGTTGGCACGTGCACAGCCGGCTGATCAAACAGTGAGCCTCCAAGAGTCTGAGCACAGTGCAGGGAGCTGATTGTACCCTCAGTGTTTCTAATGCTTACATCTTCCCTAACAACCTGCTGAAGGGACTGACGAAAATAACTTTTCTTTATGTTGCTCTAAGTGTTGACACCAACTCCCCACTCTGAACCGAAAACAACAACCTGATATCACAGCATGATTGTAAATATGACTGTTGTTTTAATACTTGGATGAAAATCCTTTGCAGTCAATGTCAATGTCTCAGTTGTGCCTGAAGTCTGGAGCCCATTGACATCAGCAAATTCTGAGTTTCCTCTCTGGAAATGCTTTACCAGGCCGTCACTGCCACAACCTTCAGTTGCTCCTTGTTTCTGCCATCAGTTTTTTCTTTAGTGACTGAAAAGCTGCTCGATTGGGTTGAAATCAGCTGACTGACTTGGCTACTGAAACATATCCCATCTATCTGCCTCCAAAAAGTAATGAGTTGCTTTTGCCGTATGTTTATGGCCATTATTCCTCTGAAATGTGTGCTGTCCTGTCACTTTTGTAGCTTTTGGCTGAATGTGAGTAGAAAGTATAGCCCAAGAATTCATCCTTAAATAAACACCAGCCTGTTCCACTGGCAGCCATACATCCATAACACTGCCTCCACCATGTTTGAAACATGATGTGGTGCTTCAGATCATGAGCTGTTCCTTCTCCACACTTCTCTCTTCCCATCATTCTGATTCAAGTTTATCTTGGTTTCATCTGTCCAAAGAATCTGATTCAGGAACCAGGGAGGCTTTTTCAGGTGTTTCCTGACAAAGTCTAATTTGGCCTTCCTGTTCTTGAATGTAATCAGTGGTTTGCACATTGTTGTAAACCCTCTGTATTTACTTTCATGAAGTCATCTCTTGATTGTAGAGTTTGTCAATGATACACATACCCTCTCCAGTATATCCTTGACTTGTCTCAATGATATAAAGGGTTTTGTTTTTTTGTTGTTGTTTTTTACCCAGTAAATGATTTCGTGATCATCCACTTTAGTTGTCTTTCCTAATCTTCCAGGCCTTTTGAGGTTGTTGAGCTCACCAGTGCATTCTTCCTTTTTAAGAATGTACCACATAGTTGATTTGGCCATTCCTAAAGTTTTTGCTATGTCTCTGATAGATTTTTTTTTTTTTCCGCCTCATGATGGCCTCCCTCACTCTTGCACTCATATCTCCTTGGATTTAGTGATGGCTCCTATCAAACAGCTGCCAAATGGCAATTCAGTCTGCTTCATTTGTCTTGAAGTAACAAGGAATCAGAGCCAACTTGGCCATGGAATAGCTTGTCAGTCAATTCAGTCCAATTACGTTTGAGCCCCTGATGTGTATAAAATGGCTGTAATTCCTAAACGGTAAATGCCATATCTTTGTGAAAACTCTTAGATTAAAGCTGAAAGTCTGTACTTTGATGACATCTTGATTGTTTTATTTTAAATCCATTGGGGTTTTCTATAGAGGCAAAATGTTAAAAATTGTGTCGATGTCCAATTACTCCTGGACCTAACTGTATGACCACTCCAAATCAGCTTTCAACAAGAGTTTCAACATTTAGTTATTCAGGGAAAGATGGCAGCTCTTTTAGTTTGATTCCATTCACCCCACCTTCGTTTCACCCCTTCGACTCTTAAATGTGTCCCAATTAAACCTGAACCCGGTCTCACTTCCATATGAGATAATCTTCTTTTCATAAAACCCACCTCAGCTGGCCAGGTTCAAAGCCAAGCTTAGCTCTGTAATGAAGACTTCTCAATCAAAGCCATTTTTCTTCTATGCCTCTCCCCTAGTTGTTGCTTTATCCCCCTTATCTCTCTTTTTCCATCACACTTTCTCTCACCTCCCTTCTGTCATGCTATGCTGATGGCAAATTTAGGTTTAAGTGAATGATCGACAGAGAGCAGACCCCTAACTGTACAGGAATCCATTATGAGAATTCAAACTGGGAGTTATAGAGCGGAACATACGATGAAGGGAGACTAACAAAACCTTGAGGCGAGAGATGGAACATTCATCAAGTCCTGATTATGACGTGTAAACGCTGCACCCAACAGATGAACACTGAAATACAAGAAAGTGATGAGCGCAAAGCACATGGCTACCTAAAGTCTTGTGATTAAAAACTAGACCAACAGGGTTGACCAAGCTGACTCTCAGACATAATACTCATAACATAAGTGTTCACTTCAATCTCACTTTTGGCTTAAGGGTGTTGATTTGCTGCCAAACAAACGTAATCCTGAACTCAGTGTAGCAAATTCGTAATGGCTTCCTGTTGCACCTGTTTTCGAATGGCTGAATCTTTCACTCTCTCCATTAATCATCCAGCTCAAAACAAGCCCCAGCTGGTTTTTATTTTAATAGTTTTATATTGTATATTACAGCTATTTTACAGATTTTAGTACAGCGTCTAATACATTAGATGTACTTACTTTCCATTGATTTAGTACTGAAAAGAACAAAATTAAAAATTCCTCGATAAATTACATAGGCAAGTAATTCATGAACCCACACCTAGAAATATTACAGTTTCTATCACATTTATTATGTCTGCTATTTAGCTTTACCTTGCACAAGTGTCCCAGTGATGAAGCCAAAGAAGCAGTGCAGCAGCTTTGTGAGCTCATTTTCACACTCTGCTCTGCAAGCATTCATCCTCTAGGTTTTCAGCACCTGGCCCACCAGCACCGCGTTAAAAAAAAAATATCACAAGAGAGGTAAATAAGAACCCAGTAAAGTCTTTGCCAAAAAATTACATGAATGATTAAAGTCGCTCTGGCAAGGGTGGCAAAATTTTAAAGCTTTAAAAAACTTGAAAAAAGTCTGTAATCGCCCAGAGGAGAGTTTCCTTGGTTTTGGTCTTCCTGTTTGCCCTTAGCAAACAATTGAAAAGCTGTAGTCCCAGTTTGTTTAAGGGTGATGTTCTGCTCCTCTACTTCTCTCCTCTTTCACTAGTTTCTCTCCTCTACCATTGCAGAGGAGGTGAACTGAATTCCGTGCTGTCGGGGCCGTCCTGATGCCCACTTAACTCAACACTGATGCCCGTTAACACTCCTCCTGTTTCAGCCAACGTTAGGCCACAGCACTGGATGGCCACCTTCACACTCTTCCCACTCAAGTCCATCTCACTTTATCCGACAGGCAGAAATCAGTCAGAGACGAGCTGATGTAGAAATGCTTCAGGGTTCAGTGAGGAAACCAAACGTGCTCCCTCCCCTCGTTGCTCTTCCATATATAATCCGACTCATATTACAGATATCAGCCTCTCATTCTGTATCTCTCCTCTCTTTCTATTGCATGAGAGTTAGTTTTAATCCAGAGATCAAACTTTTCACTGGGTGAATTTCATAGTATCAAACAAAAACACGTCACCATACTGGAACACAAAGTACAACCGTGGGGATGAGCTTTTGATAGCTACTATTTTTCTAGTATAAAAAAAATCACACATCATATAGTCAAAAGTGTTCAAACTGTTCAAGCGTTTTCTTTGTTTTACTGTTTCTAGCTTTGAAATTTGGACTATGGTTTGAACAAAGCAACCAATTAGAGGATGACATGATTTTCACATGGATTTTTAATCTAATCATTTGCAGGAGTATGTCCTCAGTTACCAAGGGATACGCAACATGATTGAACGACTTCAGTGAAATGAAAAAGAAAAAATTTTGGTCATCTAAACGAATTACCTACTAAATTTGACACCTGGGCCAAAAATATTCTCATCTGCTTCAAAGAATTTAATTTTAGCAAAAATACTCCCCACTCGCTATATGGGGTTCCTTATATAGAGCACTATAGAGTGAACACACTGGCCATATGATTATAACGCTTTCGGACACCACTCGACCTTTATTTCGGTTAATGACATCATCACTGTCACACCATTAAAGCATATCTGATCAGTATCACCTGGACTGTGGACCCTCAAAAATAAACCTCAGCATGAATTTCATGACAAATGTGTATTAATATATGTTCATGTTAAGAGTAGATGTTATACTTGGTCTTACGTGTCTTCTCAAATTAATATAATTACTAAAAAAAAGTGTGTTATGATCATTTATACTACTCACATTAGTTTCAAGGCACATACCGTGAAAACAAACCATTCTATTGGATATCACCTCTTGATTAGCCTTCCTGCTTTGAGAGCTCTGGGGAAATGCAATATAATATAATGATAATAATATCAATCTTTCTAACTTTATTATGACAGTAATTCAGATCATTTTAGTAAGGAAGAAGAGAATAAAAATGATCAGTAAATGGGCAGAGACACGCTGCTCTTGCTACACTGGCAAGATCTTATCAAATTTTAAATAAAAATATGAAATGATGCTCAGCATAAATGAGATATACATGCATTATTTCTAAATGAAATCACTTTTTGATATTCAAGTCCTTTCAGTGTATCAAAGTATAGCTTCATTTGCTGTTTAATTTGCTGTATGTCCCGGCTCCTTCCATCCTGTACGTTTATGAATCTGGAACTTTTTTAGAACAATAATATTTAGTCGTGCTATTCTGTCTCATTTCACATACCTGCTATTTTTCCTTCAGCGCAATGCATGATGGTCTATATGGGCTGGGTTAGCGATCATCAGATGATGGTTCATGGTGCATTGCGGGATACTTTAAGTGCACTATATAGAGGTTAATATTTTATACTATACATTCAGACACCATTACAAATGGCGAACACCGTATAGGGAGTAGAGAGTGATTTCAGACACAGCCTTGGTTAAGCCACAGTCACACACATCTGCCTCATGTGGTTTAATTAAATCAAAACAAGGTATCTGTTTTACTTCACACAAAATCGGCTTAAAGGTGGGTAGGAGAAGTATACAGCTGACTAGTCCTGAGCAAAGAGGACAGAAACATGATGCTGGGAAAATGACAAGAAGGAAATTTGATAATGACGTAGTGAAGGAAAAGAGAAGCCAGCAAGGGACGCGAGGAGGTGAAAAAGAGCAGGAGGTGGCAGGGAAAGACACGAAAAGAGGTGAAAGAAGGGAGATATTAAAAGGACAGAGGGTAAGGCCAAGATGAGATGAAGTAGAGATGGGAAAAAGCAAGAGTCAAGGAAGGACAGGAAAAAGTTGGGAAGGAGACAAGTAGGAAGTGATGGAAAAAGGAGGAGCGGAGAGAAGAGGGAGGGAGCAAGTACAGAACGAGAAGCAAAGAAGATAGAAGAGCAGGAAAGGACGGAGCAGAAGAAGGGAGGGGGACAAGAATAGGTAAAGAAGGAATGAACAAACAGAAGGAACAAGTAGGGAATGAGCAATGTTGGAGGTAAAGCGTTGTAATTATTACATTTACGTGGTCATGTAACACATTACCAGGGCCGGCGTATCCACATAGGCGTTTGGCAGCTCTCACAAGCTTATGGTAACCTGGCCTTTGGACACCAGTTTTGATTGTCTCCCTTAAAAATATGAGGCTACAGAAACGCTGCAGCATGTCTAAATCGCAGGAGTTACCTGGCTGTGAAAATAAAAGGAAAAAAACGCTCTATTTCTCCACTTGTTTACAGTGTTGCTGATATGTGTGTGCTCACATACATTCACTGTGTATGTGTGTGTGTGTGTGTGTGTGCTGTACAGGATGTCTGGTTGTGTGGAAAAAAGTGAGTCTGTATGCTGTCAGGAGTTTTGCCACAAAGATTGGTTGGGTTATCAGAGTTATCTGCAGGCCCTTTTAGCTGCGTTATTTGTGTCATAATATTGCAGACATTTTGATCGCACTAGCGTTACAATGACTTTGCGTTATGTGACATGCTGGCATTTGTGTGTTTTTCGCTTTACAGAGAGAGAAATATTGAAAAGTAAGCCGTAAGGTGTAATACATTATATTTTGAAAGTAGATTGCCCGACACTGGGAATGAGTAACATATGGGGTTTTAAAGTAAGGAAGAGTTAGGGAAAAAGATAAGAAGAAAAAAAGAAAGAAGGACACCAGAAAAGTCATGAAAAAGTCAGGAAGGGAAGTGTTTAGCAAAGAAATGGAGAGGTTATATAGATGAAGAGAAAGTCAAAAGAAGGAAATAAGAATGAGAGGAAAAAGTGAGGAGAAAAAGAATTATTAAAAGAAAGGACGATGGGTCGGCCAGCAGGAAGTACAGGAGAAAACAGGTAGGAAGTGAAAGATGAGAGGAGCAAATAAAAGCAGAGAGAAATAGCAAACAATGAGATAGTGAAGGAAAGACAGAGAAGAGAGATGGAGGGAAATAAGGAGGCAGAAATGAATGGAAGAGGTAGAGAAAGCAGAAGAAGCGCTACACAGAGGCGCTGCCAAAATAAAAACCTTTTCAAATTGGAGATATTTAGAAAGAAACATACAATTATCACTGAAACTGTCTGCACAGTTTTAAAAAAACATGTTTTTGATTTGGATTTGGTCCAATTTACTTTACATATTTTTATCTTTTGTTTGAGTGTAATATTTGTAATTGAATCGAAAAACTGAATCTAAACATAAAAGCAATTGACTCCACCAGGTCTTGACACAACTCTTTAACACAACGTTACTTTTTCATTGCCTAAAATCATGAGTCCCGCTGTGCTCACTCCTCTTTCAGCAGGTACATATTGGTTTAAGTAGCAGTTTTCTCTCCGCGTGCAGGCAGAGGATTGGCTGTGCACAGTCACATCTGGACCACTACGTGGAGCACTGAGTTCATGAAGCAACATACTGGATACGGGAAAGTAAGGTTCATTCACAACAGTGTGTTTGCCTGCGTGTGTGTGTGTGTGTGTGTGAATGTCTGAAATAAGAGCGGGAAGACAAAAGAGGCAGAGAGGAGGAGGCAGAGTGGATCAGAGTATTTCAGGTCTGGGTAGACCTTATTAATGGTGGACTAAAGCCGTAGAGACAGTTGATAAATGAGTGCATGCAGCTAAACGATCTCTGGGTATTTGAGCCTCTAGTCAATGAGCCAGACTTGCCCACAGGAACCTCAAAGAGGCAGAGAAAGGTCCAGCTGGCTAATCCGAGAATCAATTCAAACACTGTTAGTCCGATCCGTTGCGCATTCACCACAATCGTCAGTCCCAACACAACTCACGCCGCAACTCACGGCCACTTTCTCCTTCTCACCTTTGTCCTGCGGCTGCGTGCTGGCAATGATCCATTTGACCAAGCAGCACTTCATCAACGCTTTCCGAGAAAACCGCGGCTTCTGCCACTTCCCAGAATCCCTCACTCTGCCTGGCGCAGGCTCCACACCATTGGCATCTCCCAGCAGGCCATCGGCCACCTTGCCATCCACCTAGAGGAAAGGGAAGCAACGAGGTGAGAGAGTTCAGGTCGATGTGTAAATATATGTGCCAGGAGAAAATGATCAGCCTCTGACCTGGAGGTTTTCCCTGTGAGAGGTTCAAAAAAGGTTCAGCCGAGCTGATTTGTACTATTTGATGACGTTTTTTAGTATAGGAGTTTGCAAAGTTTGTGTCCAAACCTACAATGTGATGCACAACAATGGTCCCTCCACTCAAAAACCAATCCAAGTCATTCATATTCAGCGTTTATCTTCTCTCGTCAGTGGAGACAAACTCCTCATCATCACTTTTTTGCTCCAATATATTTTTCAATTCCTTCCCTCGCATCTTCACTGTCTTTTAAACGCTGATTTGATCTGATGTGATTCGATTTAACTGGAATCTCTTTTCTTAAATTCTCAAGAAGCTTTATTAAGACGCTCCTGCTGGGCCGCACACACAGAAACACACATTCAGTATATGTGCACACTGGAGCAGGACGATGAAAGAGGTGAATGCAGAACAAACAGCAGCCGTGTTTACTCTGCAGGGAGGAGAGAAAAAGTGAAGGATGACAGAGGAGGAGAAGGAGGGACCTCACACACAGAGGATTTTAAATGGCTATTTGATCCCCCGGGAGTTTGACCATGCAAATCCCTTATTTAAAGGTAGCGAGAGAAAACGGTGAGAGAGAAAAGAGACAGAGGGCAAAAGAAAAATACATGAGGTGAACAAGGTCTGCTCATGTTCCTGGAAGAAGTGAAGCCAATTAGCATAATGAATACTGGCCTATCTGAGAAGAGGCGCAAAGGACGGCCAGAGGACGGACAAATGGAGGACGGGAAGACAGACGAGATGAAGATATGGAAGCACTTTGCCGGGGGAATACGTTGCAAAGCTATTTCTGTGCATCTTCCACATGAGCAGAGGGATAAAAAGAGCTAAAGATGAGAGAGGAAAGAGCGGGAAGGGAGGAAGCCTGCAAGGAGAGAGGGGCGTACACAGAGAGGAGTGAACGCCTACTCTGCATTCGCACAAACATGCAGGGTTGAACCAGCTCGCAACATGATAAAAACACGCTGAAATGGAAAGAGATGATCCATTCATTTACAGATGCACAGTGGCACAGAACTTGAAGTCACAAATTGGAGCGAAGACGACCCGAGACAAACGTATGCAGACAGACGGGATGTAAACATAAGATAATTCAGGTGTCTATTCACTGTGTCTCAGTCGCAAACACGTACAGTCACATGTTTTTTTTTTAGCATGTTCCGCTTAACGTTTTAGCTAACTTTGTCCTGGGGCAGCACTTTCCTCTTTGTTATGTCTGCACAACATCCACAAATACACACACACACACACACACACACACACACACACACAGATACACACCCTAAGGCAAAGCATATACCCAGAACCCTCAAAGCAAACACGCAGTGTACATCACCATGTTCGCTGATAAATTATTAAATATCAGTCACCCTGTTGTTAGTTCAGTGAATGTTGGTTCACGTGAAGCGTAAACCGTGGCCTCATTAAATGAAGTCTGCTCATTGTACTCAACAGAGAGAGAAGCGAGAACAAATACAACATCTGGACGGCTGCTGGAACGAGAAAATAAGATAACGTCAAAGCTATTTAGCATTTAATGGAAAACTGCAAGTGGCAGATTACCTGGCAGAAGCCTTCATTTCTTTACTGAAATAAAACTGAACTACCAGGGGGGTTAAATATGCTCCCAGTAATAACCAAAATTCTATATTTACTTGGGAGAAAAAAACTGAAATTGTAAAAGAAGAAGGAAAATATGTCGATGCCTGAGGGAGAGCGAGCAGAATAACACATCTAACAACACTGAACTCAACTAACAGCGCTTCACCCGATGATTTTGTATCCATCAACTCGTTTTAGGTGTTTACTGTCCCAATCAATCATTCAACGATATCTTATCATTAATCCATTAATTCTTCACATAAGATAAGAGCAGCCGAGAGCTCAACTGTGAGACTGAATTTATACAAAACGTGTTTTTCGGCTCCAACGGAAGCTTGCAGGTCATTAGCACGTCCAGCTAAATAGCTAATTAACTAGCTTTGGCTAAAATTAGCCGCTCCGTTTTATCCTTTATTGTACACAGCTTGAAAACACAAATAAGTTACCATGTAAGCAAAGTAGTTACGGCTGTGTTGTTCAGAGAGAACACTTTGTACTTACATGTTTCCCCATTATATTAAGTCTAATGTTATGTAATTGTAATGTAAATGTTACATAACGTATGAAACTCCCGCTCTTCTGCAACACAACAACAACATCACGGTCTTAAATAAAGAAACACGATGGGGCTGAAGAAAGACGACAAATAGACCGGGGAGACAAACACTCCCAGATGTCCCCAACGGACAGTTGGCTTAACAAGTGATCCTCCACTTTTCACCTTATCTTTCTTCCCTCTTTTGCCTAATCTGTCTGTCAAACGCACGTCGTTTGTTTGTTTGTTTCAGAGAATAAGAGGCAAAACATGTTGCACACTCGGCACCACACGTTTAAAAAGTTACATTTAAGGAAATAATGCCATCTCTTCTCATTTTATCAACCCAACTTTTCTCTTTTTCACTTTTTTGTTGTTCAACACTCTTCATAAACCTCAGAGGAGCTCCGACGGATTCAAAGGACTACACACCCAACACACCTAACAGCAGTCATACACTCAACCAGCTCGTATTTAATGTTCTCTTCATCCTGCAAGTCAGCCCATGTCAGTCCTTCATCCCTCTACCACCCCGCCCCTTCATTCCCTTCAAACTATCTCAAAGTCAATCACCTCCTCTCCATCTGTAGCACGTGTGGAGCATCACACATTTTGAAAGGGGTGTTTTCAATTTATTAAGTTCAATTTGCACCCAGGACGAGACCTTTCCGTTGTCTGTGTGTCGCTCTGGTTTCCTCCCGCAAACACAAGACATGCAAGTTACATAAGCGTTAAGGTCAGCCTCTCAGTGTCTCTGGAGTTGTGAACGTGTGCATGCCTCCTGCACCTCAAACCAGAACCAGAACCAGAACCAGAACCAGAACCAGGACCAGGACCAGGACATTTTTCCAGTTTCCGTGACTGCCTGCCTCTTCTCAGTTTCTGGCCTTTTGTAATACAGTGTGCTTTCCTTGCAATGTCACTCGATTTAATAGATATATAACCGTCTCAGGAGGGACCTGAAAAGCAGCGGCCTGCAGATGGACGTGCGGCTGACAGAGGGAAGCTTTTGGACACGTTCCTCCGTCTCACTGGCAGGACTGGAACTTTAACTGGGGCTTGAGGGGAAACGGAGGGGAAACGTAGAGGAAACGGTTGTGCATTTCTTCACACGTGGCCTGCGGCATCCACAGGAAGATACGCGAGCGGTCGGACGATCGAGAGCTGAAACCCGTCGGTTTGAGCCTCTTAGTTCGGCTGTCAGAGTGAATCGGTGTGTGTGTGGGAGGATGGCACATCCATATGGAAGGCATGCCGTACGTGCGTGCGACTGAGAGAGTGACAGAGTATTACATTGATGTGGGAGCCTTCATGTGGAGAAAGAATTAACACTCTGGGGATGCTCTGAGCAACAGAGGAGCTATGTTTCAATTGCTAGCACTTCCTTTCCCTCTCTCTCTCTCTCTCACTCTCTGTCACACACACATGATCATACCAATAACAGATTTGTTTAGGTCAATAACACATTGACGGATAATACAAACACTGTGTATGCACCCTGCAACACTGATTGATTAGCGGTTGATATTTTACGCAGCATCTTTTCACTTCGCTGCATTTGTCCCCCTCTTGGTCGATAACACACTGATTTTCTGTGTGTTTGTGTGTGTTTTAATGGACACTATCTTACATTATGCTGTTTATTCTCTTCATTTGGACCATATCAAAGGCCATTTATGAGAAAAACTGGGTAAATTTAAAGCCCGGATACTGAGAAAGCTAAACGATGTAAAACATAAAATTAAGTTTAAGGATAAAGGGGTATTTCACTACGTCTCTCCATGCGCTGCTCCTGCAGCACTGAGAAAAAAAGCTCTCCCCTGCGTCTGATTTTGCAGTCAGATCAGTGGTGATCGGTGCCCAATGTTCCCACTTTAAAGGATACAGTTACCAGACCTGCTAAATTATTCAAATATTATTCACCAATCGGCCCACCTATTGAACAGGTGGGTCCCTCACACACGGCGGCTGTGCGTGTGTGTTGTCGTCAGCCTGTCTGGCGAGGTGTCATTGATCTGTGCAGCGTGACCGCGTGCCACTGATTGACTGACCCACCGCTCTTTGGAAAAACCAAAACGCCAGACCGAACCTCAGGGAGGCCAGACCTTCTAATATGAGCCTCAAAGTAACAGCGAGACAACAATTAAAGGTAGGATTTGTAAAATATAGCCGGAAGTTAAAGGTACCGCTAAAAACATAGGGGGCAGCAAATCACCAGGGTAAGAGCCAAGTGCTGTCACTAAACTTTAGTTTTGGACTGTAGCCACTGTTCGCTTCAGTTATCAGTGAAGCTACTGCTCCCTGAAGTCAGATTACTGCGCACCGATCACACAGAGAGTCACAGCTCAGTTCAACTGGGCTCCACAGCTGGAAACAAAGCGGGGACTTGGACCAGCCTGTGGGACTGGTGGAGACATGTTTGAGGATGGGGGACACAGATACAGATGATGGAGAGGATTTACAGTGGTTCAGAAGTTGGCTAATGCTAGGATGTCCAGGGACGACAGGACACTGCAGATCGGGACTGGAGACAGAAGAACAGTGAGATAGCGTAGGACCTTAAGCAGCAGCCAAAAACGGCATATGGAGATGGAATTTGCACACCACGTAAACAGGACCTTGCTATTTCCATGTTAGCTCTCCTTAACGTTAAATACGTTAAATAAATCAAAGAAGATTGGATTTAATGTGATTGAGGCGGATCACTGGTTGCGGTAGCATCCACACAAGATGTTTCTATCGCTGCATTTATAAAATGTTCAAGCACAGCAAAACATCCTGCTGAGGACTGGAAACACTGCGTAACATTTTTTTACTTTTTTAATTTCTTTACTCTGTAATTGCCGATACTCAAAAAACAGGTTTCAGAACCGGTATTGGGAAAGAACACAATGGAACATCTAGAGGTAGGAATCGTGTAGAGACAAATTAGCCGGGGGCTAGCTGATTAGCATGCTAACTTCAGTACGTATCTCTGCGACACAATATGAACGGAGCAAACATCTTGGACCGTCAGGTGACGGATGCTGATGCAGGGACAGAGAGATGAGAGGTTCTTCGTAGCTTGCACAGAATAGAACGCGTCAAACTGATTTTTGAAAAGCTTCTTTCTAATTTTTGAACATTTTAAACAATTTTGGCCTCCTAACAAACGGTAAATTAAAGGCATCCTTATCTTCTGCACAGTTTGGATAGAATTACAATGAGAGCAGCCAGCCCAGAGTCCAGCATTTTAATGCTGAATGTCAGTATGGAATTCAGATACTCTACGTATACAACAGAAAATGCAAAAAAAATAACCCAACACGTGTTGGAACATGTGCGAGAGACAGAGCCCTCTGGATCGTGCAGTAGGTCTATGAGGACAGGTGGAGGTCAGCTGAGGTTACAGCAGAGCAACATTCTGCAGTGGAAGTTGGTTCTCTGGTTCTGACAGTCAACGTGGTCTCTTTAAACGATCAGTTCAGCACGAAACAGCTCCCCTGACCATAACAAAGCTATCATTTTAGAAGAATAAAGACATTTCCCACAACCAAACCTAGTCCTTTAGCACCTAAACCCGACCAAACCTGAACCACCTCACAAACTCTATTTATTTTGGCTCCACGTTAATCATTTTGGAAGGAACAATCACATGATGTCCTGTCAGTCAGATCTTTTTTCACCAACATGCACATACAAGGAGGCCGACATGAATCTTTAAAGCTCGCTAACTCTGGAAAGGAGGAGGCTTTGGAGGATGAAGATATTCCGTGTTTCCGTTCCTGTCTTAAGGAGACCATCAACGTGTCCGTCCAGATTTACGCCTGACACAAAAGATTAACTACGGTGACGTCTGCAGCGCAGGTCATCATTCTCCAGACAATCACAGAGTCCATTCGAGACGTCAACAAAATAACAGACTGAGGGTTTTTCCAGATAAATCTCATAAATAAAGATGCCGTTTATGAAAACGTGAAATGGCTTTGTGACAGACACTGAAAATGGGCACAAACCCTTTTGATCATGCAGTTATTCTGAATAAAGTTCTGTCCTCTCTCAGACACATACACACCAATATCAGGCAGTGGGAGGCCAGCATGAGTGAATTCAAACACCTGCATGTCGCTCCGCAGAGAGAGAGAGGAGAGAAAGGAGAAAAATCTAAACGTTGAAAGGAAAGCAGCACTGCGGATTCCAACGTTTCCTTTCATCTGTTGACACCTCATTCGACCTCAGTTTAAGGTGCCATGTGAGGAGACACGGCTTCGAGACACAAAACAAACAAACAAACAAACAAACAAACAGTTGGTTCACTTAAACGTTAACAGACCGTGTAGATTAAATTGATCCGTGCTGGAAATCACTACCAACAAGTTTAAACATGTGGAAATATGTAAGTGCCCACAAAAATGCTTCCTGAAGCTTCCTGACGCTGAAGCCTGCAGATCTCAGCTGTCTGTGTGTGTGTGGTTGATGATGAGCTTCATCATTCACACACACACACACACACACACACACACAGACACACACACGATACCACCGCTGTGCGCCATGCGTGTGTTTGCTGTCAGTGCTCTGCTGGCACCTCTGGGATGATGGAAGTCGGGCTGTAGCTTCCCCTCCTGATAGAAGCTCCATTAACAGGTGAGAGACGGGGAACCGAGCATCGCCTGGCGAGGTGTTAGGAGTCACTTTGGGGAGGCTGGGCTTCCCCTCCGCAGTCTATTACCTCGGATTCAGACTCACAGGCTGCTTGTTGCAGGGGGCTGGTCTGCCAAAGTCTTTCTTGAATGACAGAATGACAAGCTCGCTCCTCCACACAGAAGTGCGGAGTCGGAGCCTCTCGGAGGCGCACGAGGAGGTGCCGGAACAGAGGTCTCCTCCTCCGTTACATAACTTCGCTCCCAAACTCGGCGGAAAGTGCGCGTCGATGAGTGACGAAAGGAAGGGAAAAAAAAAAAAAAGGTGTGGAAACATCAGCTTGGCCAACAAGAGCAGGCGCAGACTGTCGATTTAACTCTGCACAAGAAAAAAATAAATGCAATATCCCGACGCATGACGACGTCGCGCCTTCTCTTGGCGTGCATGACAACAACAACAACTTCAACAACAAGGCGATTGTTTCTGTCTTACCTGCATGTTTCCTTGAGCTGCAGCGGGGACCCGTCCTCTCCGCGCGAACCCTCAACCTCCGACTGCAGCTCCGCCGGATGCGACGGAGAGCCACACACACACACACACACACACACACACACACACACAGGCAGTTATAAAGACAGGGGGAGGGGGTGGGGTGCAGCCACGGAGGAAACAAGTGGACCTCCGTGTCTTACAGCACAATGATGTCAGTAGATGGATTAGATTAATCAATCAGACTGGGACATTACCTGCGCGCGTGCACGGCGATCACCTGCAGCACCGCTGATCATCCCCCATCAGGATACTTTCTCCCTGTTAAAAGCTCTTTTCATGAGGAAAGACCCTCACAAAGACAGCTAAACCTGATGCCTAGTGAGCATTTAAACTATATTTATTATTGTGCATGTGTGCAGTGTTTGTTTTATTCTTCATTCTTTGAATTGTTTTGTCATTACTTGACTCAAAGAGCCGATGCACTACAAATCATGTACCTGAGCCGTCTGTGCGTGTAAAAATGGCCAGTAAAACCTCTTAAATCTTACATCTTGAAGCTTGTTTATACATTTTTTAATGTAAGCCCTCCATTTTTTGTTTGGGGGGCGTTTCATCTCATTTCTTTTGAATTGTTTGAAATTTGTGCTAAATCTATATGTATTTTCGTGTGTGTTGAGTGCTGAGATTTACAACAATGCCTGGGGAAAAAAAAGAAATCCTTTTTTTACACACCTTCACTCTCCTCAACCATCACTGCAGCCAGTTTCAGTGCTGAGATTTACAACAATGCCTGGGGAAAAAAAAGAAATCTTTTTTTGCACACCTTCACTCTCCTCAACCATCACTGCAGCCAGTTTCGGCAGGTCGAGTACAGAGAAGCCAAGTCACGTTTGTGTTGCGCGGATGACAGTATATGATCGCTATTAGAGAGACCGATACCGAAATGCAGTTACAGCCCTGCAGGAGAATCCATTGGCTCAGGGAAGAAGTGAATCAATTAGGTGACCTTGGCTGCCTGGAGTAGAGAGTGAGAGAGAGAGAGAGAGAGAGAGATGCTAAATAGTAATCAATCAATGCCAGGTCAAGCATCCTCATACATGACGCTGATTGCATAATGAACGGTCAGTCCAAGATGTGAGTGGATGAGTGAGATTTACAAAGAATAAAACCGAATCTCACCGCTGACTATTCCAAGTCACCACTTTGACACAAAACCATCGTTCGATTAATCCAGGTAAGGCATATGGCCCCATGTAGGGCTCAGGCTGTGTGGGGCCTCTGCCACAGTCTGTCGGGGTTTGAATAAATAACATGCGCTGTGTGAAGACAACGTAATAATCACTTCTGACACAGGACGCGTTATATGTGTGGACCAGCGGCTGACAGGATATCAGACGGTGGACTCTGGAAAGGAGGAGGCTTTGGAGGATGAATTGATGATTGATGCAGTCCCCCCCCCCCCAGGATGAATAAGGTAGGCTAATACAGTATTCCCATCTATATTATAATTACACAGTAGAGTATGTGCAGGATAATTAGTGTCAGGTATTATTTTGATTCTTATTCAAACTCACATTTCCAGCTGTCTCCTGATTCAGTTTTCTGCCATCCAGTGACAGTATTTTCATATCTGATCATTTTAAAGTGTGTCTTGGGACACACAGGTGCATCTTTGTGCATCAATCTTTCCATTAATATTTCCTGTCATAACACAGCGCAGAATGATGTGTTGGATGTCCTGTAAAATCTCTCCTCCTCCTCTTACCAGACCTCTGGCAGCAATCACCCCTTTAATGAGCCTCAAAATAATGAAAGTTGAGCTTGTTCTGAAAAGTTTAGAGGTAAAATAATTTGCCATCATGTATGCAGGTGAAACAAAATGTCCTCAGACTCAAGGGGGGTAAAAGTGTTTAAAATGAGCATTACTCAGACAAATGAATGCTATTACAATCCAATTTTGCAGCAGTGTGACAGTACAGTGTTATTTCAGGGCCTCACCGGAGCAGAGGGAAAAGAGGGAGCGCTGACAGAAACACACAAAAATCCAAATCTCTGTATAATGTAATATTTCAGAGGTCATTAGGCTTTTGGCTGTTTTCGTTCCGACGAAGGTCCGATTATTCTTTTCCACACAGCCGAGACATTCCCTCCCTCCCCGGAGAGCGTCTGGCAGCCGGCATGATACAGCTGCTAACTGGCTTTCACCTTTGGAAGAAAAAGAGGAATAAAACACACACACACACACACACATACACACACACACACACTGAGCAGCAGCAGCAGCTCCAGAGTAATCCGCTGCTCAGAAAGATTTCATGTCTCTATGGAGAGGAATGTCTATTTTTAGGAGCGATATAAATAGCTCCAATGTCTGAATTCACCCAGCGGCCTTTACTGTATATGATTTTCTCATCTGCGTGTGTGTGTGTGTGTGGGTTTGTCTGGGTTTGTCTATCAGTCAGAGGTTCGTCTCCTCTCGCTCTCTCTCTGTCAGTGATGATGAAGAGTTTACTGGGCAATGAGCTGCAATCTGTCTCCGTGACATTAATGCTGAGGTGTCACCCGACCTACAAGGACTCAGCGGGAACCAGCACGAGAGTAATTGTTGAATGGAATGTAACATTCATCAATACACTTTGTGCAGCCGTCCTCGGTCCAATAACGGGCCAATAAAAGCTGGAATAACAATCAGGCCTTCACACGGAGAAACACAGAGCTGCAGGACGCCGCTCAGTTCGGTGTCCTGATGTTTTAAATGAAGGTACGTGTGCTTTAGGAGGTGGACACAGAGAGGCACTGGTGACTTCTGGAGGGGGGGGGAGGCAGGGAGCATCTTTGTAGCCGTGGAAACAGTTGCTAAGTAGCGAAGCGAGGCATCCCTCCATGACGAGAGACAAGGATCTGATTGTGACCAGAGGCGTCAAAAGGAGGATTGTTTGAGGACGTTCAGGATGGGGCTGCCATGAAAAGGTCCAACCAACAGTTCAAAAATGAGCAAACAGCTGATGAACCTTTGTGCTTTTTTTCTTTACATTTAAAAAAACAACAAAACCTAGTTGATTAAAAGAAATAGCTTTTTTTTCTGTCGACTGGCTGATTAATTGACTAATAGTGGTGCAACAAAGCACTTTATCTAACGTTTTTCTCTCCCGCTTGGTGCCTCGCAGCAAATTACTGTTGTGTCAGTGTTCGCCAAAAAGCATTAATCTCCAACAGATTTTCATAATCCATTAATCCAAATGATGTCTGTTAGCCTGTTAGCCTGCAGGGTGACGTCATTAAACTGCTTCCTCCTAAAAACACTTTCTTTACTAGGGAGCAAGACAAGAAAGAAGCTGCAAACCCTCGTTACTCATGAATGAGTAAACGGTTAGTCTTTCCGTTGGAATCTGCTCTTTTAACATGAATCATGAAGCATCCAGACTTTACTTTCTGTGGGCTGTCTTTAGATTTTAATTTGGACCATCACTCAGCGGATTACAGAGGACAGAAACGAGCGGTTTCACGTTTCGGAGTGCGGGGCTCCCTTCACAGAGCAGACTATCCTGCTGGTCCGGGGCCCAGGTCACCTGCACCCGCCACACTCAGGTGTGACAGCTCACCCCTCCATCGCTCTGAGCGGCACAGAACGGGGACAAAGACGACGTCTCATTAATATGATAATCCATGCAGGGATGACTTCAGCACGTGGAGCGTGCTCAGAAACACATGCGTGCTGGGGCTCACTGTGAAATCCAAGCTGGGGGGGGGGGGGGGGGTGTGTCTGTGTGCAAAAACAGAGGGTATTCCCGCCCAACGTCTGCAACAAGCAGGAGGAGATGAGAAATGAGAGGGTGGACTGTGCAGGCGCGTGTGACTGGTGTGTCCTTGCCATGCCTCGCTCGCTCTGCGCTGGCATCAATAATCCATGCACTCTGCGCTTGTACAGAGACACCACTGATGGCTTATGTAAGAGACTGTCACTTCTGAGGGCGCCGCTGGGATCGACCCTCCAGGCCCCGGCCGGCTGACGAGCAGGGAAACCACAAAGAAAAATTCTTGCAAAATAAAGGTCTGCAGCATCTGACGTGTAGTTTTGAGCAGGGATGCGCCTGCGTCGTTCATGCCTGTTTTGTTTGCCGATGAGGCTTGACGGCAGTGCCAGATGACAGCATCTCCTCACCCTGGCTGACCTGAGCGGGAGCAAGTTGCCCTCTCTGGGCCTCAGCACAGGCTCAGTGGACTCTGCCCGCCTCGCAACATTCCCTTTATCTCCGCAGCCAAAATCCCCCTGCCACCAGAAAGTAATTTAAAGGCGGCACAGAGACGGGAGGGAGGGAGGGAGGGAGAGAGAGAGAGAGAGAGAGAGAGAGAGAGAGTCATGACAACAGCACAGAAACCAGCTTCACTTGAATAGAACTCTGTGCAGGGAAAATGTCACTGCGCCATGAATCCGATCAAAAGGAACCAAATGCAAATAAAAATTAAAATCAAAGCTCCGGCTGGAGTTGCATTTTATTCATGCTGATAGATACGCTGCTGAAGGCCTGCGAAAAACTATTGTTTTCACACAGAAGCAGGTTTGATGCAGCTGATGATGGGCAGTACGCTGCGGACAAAACCTGTCTGCTGCACACTTGTGTTGTTGTATTTCATTTCACTGAACTTGTTGATAACTGCGGCGCTCAACACTTAAAAGTTTGGGCGTCAAAGGGCCGAGGGTCCCTTAGCATGTCTCAGCACTTTTTTGGGGGGAAGTATGTGTTTTCCCATCAGACCCTTTGCTGCACGTCAACCTGTCACAGTCGTGAGCTTTCCTGACCATTGAAAATCTTTTTGAATCCTTTTGGCTCTTTCATTTGATTTGGCTGTGAAAACGTCCTAACCGATGAAGGCTCCCAGTCCAAGCTCAAGATGTTTCCAGAACCTTTCCTTCACTAAAGTAGAACATAAAAAGTGATGTATTTGAATTCGGAGGGTTCATCGGGATCATGTACTGGTGAGCAGATCCAATGTCTCGCTGTACTGCACGAAGGAATCGTTGACTTCACAATGCAACGGCCATCAGATGATCACATAATGGGTGATCAGCTGTTATCAAC
>KV751357.1:1276299-1315822 GCA_001698575.1 Mola mola | reverse complement strand
GGGCCGCTGGCCATGAAATCTCCCAGAGCTGCGCTCCGGTCAGGACGGCAGCCTGACTCCACGTCTCCATTTTCAGGCTGAATGAGAAGCACAGGTGCCGTGACAGGGACACCCAGAACAACACCACCCATCCACCAGCGTTAGCCTGGAGGAGTGTGGCCGGTTTACACCATATGGTCCAGGTGACCAACATCATTACTAACATGGATTTATGAAGAAGTTCACCATCATATTTGCTTTACATATTGTTTTATATCAGACTTTACAGCTGCAGGTTTTCATTATGGGCTATTGTTTTTTTCTGATATTCATAGTTTGATTAGTAGAAATCCAAAGTAACAATTTTCTGACATTCTGTCGCATTTAAGAGAACAAATCCATTGAAATGGCTTAAATAAGGAGGAACTAGTCGTTTTTTTTGTTGTAATTTGTTTTTTGGGGTTTTTTGTGTTTTTTAAATTGCAAAAACGTCAAAAATGGAATGGCACACCAACTTTGGACCATAATCATTTGTTAATTATATGATCTTGTCTGTCATGTCTTTTAAAGCCTGTTTGTCTAAATTAAAACCTTCCGGATCGCCTTGATGTGAAGAGATGCAACACAAACGTTGTTTCCGTGACACGTCCTGTGTTGTGCTGTCTTTGGCTGTTGGAACACGCAGACTCCACAGGAATAAAGTGTAATTTTCATCACTTTTTTAAAACATATGGATCAGGCTGTATCTTCGTATGCAGACGTCCTGTCTGTCCAGCCTGATTCAGTCTCAGCTTTACCTCCAAACATTATTCATAATTATGCTGCATGTCTGCAGATGTGGTCTGAAATTGCAGCCAATTCAAACACTGACACTGATCGAATTGAACCCCCTTTGCTCTGTTCCAGGAAGTAATTCATGTTAACCTGGATGGCAGCTGTTAATTAAACATTTAGGCATCTTAAAGGACTTCACTCACTTTGCTTTACTGGGGCACCTCCTGATGATGATGATGATGATGACTCCTCTCCACTGGGGCTCTATCAAGCGAGCCGTGAGCTGCAGCACGTTGTGTTTCAGAAACACAAGAACAATTGGAGTGCACAGCAGAAGGCCGGTGAGAGCTGCTGGGGATTTGCACAACTGGAACAGACACGCAGATATCAGAAATCAGTATTTGCAATAAATAAATCCTCTTCCTAAATGCAACCCTTCCCACGGATGAATTTTTGATATTCCAGAGGAGTCTGGGATTACACTGCCAGCCAGTATTGTGAGGTTATAATCTGTTGTCCCTGTGTCAGGCGGCTTGCATCCTTTATTAGTTCTCGGTGACAGATTCTACAGAGATGCCTTGGAAACTGAGAAAATGCCTCCTCACTGGAGTAAAAAAGAGAGAAAAAAGTGAGGGATGTTGGTGGCAGATTGTGAAATATGCTTATCGAGTTACATCAACTATTCTCCTGAGCAGATTACTGAATTTGACTTTGCTATCAGTGAACATTCTGCTGTGTACACTAGTTCACTTCAGTGGTGCCAGATGCGGCTGGCGGTCGGATTAGAGCTTTGTGAGGATTAAAACTGTCGGACTCTAGGCCTAAAACACAGCACACAGCAGCCGGATCAGGTACTTGTGTCATCGCGCTGACTGAGGTCTCATAATGTGAAGCAGTTTTGTTCAGTCTGTTCAATGAGCTGCATGAGCTCAGAAACTTACAGACTCCACCAGAATTCTGCATCAGATGCCTGGAATTTGGTTGAATAAAAGTCCGACAGCGAGGGGACAACAGATGACATGTCCTTGATGCAAAGCTCAGAGTCCCTGACAGGAGATCTCCATCATGAACTGAAGGAGTCTTCACCTATTCTGATTGGATGGACGGTTCTGTCTGCAAAACTGGCAGTATGAATTTACTTTGCGTGTTAACCCCACGTGACCTGAGTCGTTTGACAGGCAAAGAGCTTTGCGTTCCAACTCAAGAAAAAGGCAGTGAGCACCACCTAGCGTCTATACGTCGTTACTGCAGCGGCCGCAAAAAGCCATTAAATAGACGAAGTTAAGAAGGCAACAAATGTGATGCTCGGAATTTTTCATCAGTTACTACAGGAATTAGACCCATATTCACACCTCAGGTGAGCTCTTGGCACTTCCAACAGAAGGATGATGTGCATCCTTTTGTCGGATGGGTTTTGGATTGAGCCGAGAACCACTGTGGCTCTTGAATTGGAATTTCAAACACTTTTAATAATGATGCACCCTCAATTTATCTGGATCACTCAAAATAAAATACAATACAGTATTAGTAAAAAAAACAAAAAGTTTGTGTAGCCACTGGGATGGTTTGGGACTTCTGGAGTTCAGTGGGAGTAAATGTAAACAAGAACCAGCCCACAGGTTTAGGAGGCGAACTAGATTCAGTGAAAGCGTTCTCATCAATAACGCCCAAGTACAGTAACTGACATTCTACACCTCTGACCCAAACTTATCATCTCTCTGGGCCCTTAGGCCACCGAGTGCATATCTACAAATGTCTCAAACACATACACACACACGAAACATTGGAAACAACTTGCACCTTTATTTTGGACTGAATCAGTGAGTACAAAAACATTCTGGGCTGGCTGGCTGACCATGACAAGTATTTACAAAGGCGTTATCTACAAGTAGGAAGGGGATAATTGAAAATTGCTTCTCCAAATTGGGCAGAAATAGAGACGAAGTGGAGTGAAAGTGCTGACATTTGCCGCTCCGAACACAGCCTCTTAGGCAGAGCCGCTGGAGTTTATAAACCAGGCTGATGATGTCATTTGTGTGGCCGACCGCCAATGCAAGTTGACACTGCGATTCTCACGCAGGAGAAGAAACCTCAAAGATCGATGGAGGAACACGAGGTGACTTCAGCCCCTCAACCAACCAGGACAAGTCCCAGCCGCCCGCTTTCTCTCTATTTTCCCTTTCTGGCCCGTTACAAACAACTTAGGAAGCCTCTTCATCGATCTTAGGTGCCAAGTAGTATTTCACGTGTCCCATATCAGCAATCTTGTACTCCACCACTGCAAAAAGACAGGAGCGTCAAGTTAGAGGCGCAATGACTCCAAAGTGCTCTCTTCGAAGAGAACGGCACACTCACCGAGGGGGATGTCAGCGGACATGCTGAGAGTGACGGTCTTGGACAGCGGCGTGGCCTTGGTGAAGAAGTTCAGGTAGTTGAGGGCAAAGATCAGCTGGACTGGTTCGTTCATCTCAATTGTGACCTGATGACAGAGCAGCAAACGTTTTCACATGTGCCAGTAAGATACGCCTAAAACAGAGCCGCAACTTTTAGTGGTGACATCTCGACAACTAACTAGCACAAAGCAGCCACTTGTTTTTGTCTGACACTTGTTACATGCCATAGATTTGGGTTTATAGCATCGTAAAAAGAAAATGAGTACAACCATTCTAAAAAATGTCGAGGACAAATACATCAACATTAGACCTCCAAAACAAAAATGGCACATTGCATCGGGCGACTCACCGCCTCGTCCTCCTTGTCCACGTTGCTGGTCTGGGACAGCTTGACGTTTCCTGTGCCCAGCTCTCCCGTGGCCGAGAACTTGACTCCGTCTTTGGCGCAGGAGATCATGACGGCGTCGCCGATCTGGGACAGGTCGCGGCAGATGCGGGCAAACTCCCCTGAGGGCATCTTGACCACGCAGCTGTACTCCTGCTCCTGCAGAGACAACGTAGGCGGGACGGGTCAGCAACAACGGGCATGAAAAGGCGTTGGAGCCAAACAGCAAAGACGGGCAACAAGTTACTCACTGGAATACCCAACTGCTCCACGTCCAGGTCCATCAGTTTCATCTCATAATCCGACACCTTCTCCTGGTCTGTAAGAAAAGACGGAGATGTCATTGACGCTAAAGAAACAAACAGGACAGCAACTGTCAGACTGTCAAAAAAGAGTCAAAAACTTACTGATGGTCTCAAAGACGAGGGCGAGAGTGTCTGCATTGTCCTCGGCTCTGAGGGTGATGATGTCTTCGTTTCCGGCACACTTCAGGATTTTTGACATACTGCATGGAAATAACAAAACACAACGGGTTAAAGACGACACGTCTTTTTACATTTATACTATTTAAAAGTTCAGTAAAACGACTCAGTTATGCTTATAAATCCTTCTGTTGTCATGATGGATGTTCACCTGATGTGATCCTGAGCTACTTCCCTGATAGATAAAGTTACATCTAATATCTGTCATCCACATGCACTCATGCAGAGTTCACTACGGCCCTACTTGGTCCCCAAAACGTGCAAGATCACGAGATCAGGTGTAAAAACTAATGATTAATATATCACTGTAACAGCTGCCCATAGAGTGATCTATTTATACTTACTGAGCGATCTTGTCTTTGGCATGAGCCATAAAACATAAATACATGTATCAACTCTTTAATACTAGATTCACAAAAAATGTTTTTTAAAGAAAATGTCATAATCAAATCAAAAGCTCAATAAGAGCCAAATCCATTCACCGAAGCGGTGTAAGGGGACAAAGAGGGTCCGCGGTGGAGGGAAAAAAGGAAGTTGCCGGCTTCAACAATTCCCGCCAACCCTCCCTTCGGAAGATTTGGCGCTCAAATGACGTGGCTACGTAATCAGCGTGTGGTTGGCGTCCATCAAACTGCGCCAAACGCACTTTTACATAAACTACTTGCTGTGTGTGAACCCAAACGTGCGATTTCTCGATCGCACGAGCTGGGCTCGCTGTGTCTGACCGCTGACAGTTCAGGCCATCCGGGGCAGAGACATGCCCGGGCAGCACCGCAAAGATGGCGGCTGGACAAATCCCGCTAACTCGCATTAATAGAACATACTGGCTTACGTCTTGTATTTAGCAGAAAAGGCTTAATAATTATTTTTTACACGGACGTTTTTAGACTTTATCGACTCAACCTGTCAAACTACCGTGACGCAGCAACAGACGGGCGGATCAGTGGTTTCCGTCCTGTCATGGACTTTTACTCCACCTGCTGAGGTTGACTCCCATGGCGAGGTTCCTGTCGCAGCGGTACGAGTCGAAGCCGTCGTGCCGCAGGGTGAGCTGGACCAGGGAGACGTGAGACGAGTCCATGCTCTGCAGCGAGATGCCGGACGAGCTGACGTCCCAGCAGGCTTCTGTGATCAGATCTTTCAGCGCTTCCAGCACCTTCTTCAGGGTGGAACCCTGGACGAGGCGAGCCTCAAACATGTCTGCTGCGGAGCTGTTCGTCTGCGTACTTTAAAATGAAGCGTTTCCCGTCGTTAGAGCGGAGGCTGCGGGGCGGAAGCTTCAGGCTTTGTGTTGTGAACTAGCAGAGCCGCAGCACGGACAAGACACTCCGAACACAGCGCGGAACGTTTGAGCTGGAAGCGCGCGCGAACGGCTAATTTTAATGACTCGGCAGCTTGCGTCACTTCCGTATCCTTGCCCGAACGGCCCAACCGCCAATGGGAATGGGCACTGATGTCGGCCATATTGGAGAGGACAACTGTGAATGTAAAACTACAACCCCCAGCATTCAATACCTTCAGGCACAATTTAAAAAAAATCATCAGAAAACAGTAACATACATTAACACAAATGTTACGTATCCAAGAAAATCGATTTTTCTTACTTAAAGACCCTTTTTTCAATTCATCATCTGTATACTGTTTGCTTTTTGTGCTTAATTTATTTATTTTTGATTCTAAATAACGTTTACTAAAAAAAACTACTACTTCTGGTAATAACGCAATAGGACATTGATTTATTTGATGGCAGTTTATGAAACACCTGTGATTTTTGGAAAAATATTAAATGTTTTACTAAGGACGATTCATTTACAACAATGAATGTGGTTTATAATTATTTTATACTTTGAATATTTGATACATCCATTCATTTACAAACTTGCAACTCTTGCAGTTAAACGTTTCAACTGTTACAGGAGGTTCTCTCTGCTATAGAAGCACTAAATAAAATAAATACTTGGCTTGTACATGTGTGAATATGGTCACAATTAGCCTGGGGATAAATTTAGAAGAATCATGAGCGTGATTCCCCTGTGCTTGCGTGGCTTCCTCCCACAGTCCAAAAATATGCAGATTGGGTGTTAGTTTAACTGGTCACTCTAAATTGCCTGTAAGTGTGAATGTGAGCGTGGATGGTTGTTTGTCTCTGTATGTCGGCCCTGCGATGAACTGGCGACTTGTCCATGATGACCCCGCCTTTGCCCCAAGATGCTGAGATAGGCTCCAGCCGACCCCTAACAGGATACGCGGTAGAAGATGGATGGATGAGCGTGATTCATTGTATTTCATGTATATATATATATTTCTCTTGTAAGACGAAAACTTGTGCCATACATAAAATATAGCAGTTGAAACTTTTATTCTCCAAGAAAGAGTATTTCATAATTTTTTCTCTGTAATTGTACGGACTTAAGAAGACGACTCTGACATTTCACACATTTAAATGTTTGATTTATTTATTTTAAAAGGAGTGTTTGGTTTAACTGGCACACTAATCACACCATGTCCTGGGGGTTTGTTGCACACACACACAGACACACAGACAGATGGTAATTTTAATACTGCCGTTTAACCCCCCAGTGTACACTGATTCAGGCCATTGGGGAAAACGGTCTTTTGAGACTTGAAAGTGATGTAACAGAGAGCAAAGGAAATTTTTCCAGTAAAACATTTTGAGATGTTAAAGAATACAGACATGAAAAAAATGCAAGTTTTGTAAGAGATATTTCAATTATATTTGGATGGTTATAAATTTGTATTAGCATTGAGTGAAAGGACTGAAATCTCTTAGAATTGGGTTGTTTAGAGATCGTCAGACAGGATGTAGTTGGTTGCCATGGCGAGGACAGGAGCTCCTGTCGGGACACCAGGGAAAGGACCACTGGACCCGGCAATGTCAATGTGGGAGTACGGCAGAGGCGTGTCAGAGTCCACACCATGCTGTGTTGGAAGTGAAAGTAATCATGCAAGTTAATCACAGCACTTCTCCCATGTTAGCCTTATTAACCGAAAAAACAATTTATTCAGACAAACGGCGAGCACCTTGTCGAGCCCCGAGGCCATGATGAGGAACGCTGCGGGGGTCTGATGTCCTCGAGGTGTAGCTGAGGACGGCAGGTTGTTGCACTGCAAAATATCCTCGTATTCAGACTTGCCCTTGTGGAACTCGTAGTCCTCGCATCTGATTCTGGACACCTCGAACACGTCACCCAACACGTCTCCAGCTGCATCAAAGAGACGGAACAACATATTCCAGAAGCACTGACTTATCACTAATGGTGGACGGCTTACATCCAAGACAACAAAAAGACAGTGGAAAGTGTGCATGTGCTCACTGACATTGATATTCAGCACCAGAATGAGACTTCTCTAAAAGGAGTGTGTTACCTTGTCTGTGTGTGCAATCTAACTGGTCTATAATGAAATGCATTCACTGTATATGGGGACTTTATGTATAGACCACCAAACTGTATGTACTAGATGGGAAACGCAAAAACATGGATAATGAACTTACCTTCATGATATTAAACAGAAAAGCCAAAAACGTTCAATCAACTAAACATTTTGACATGGAACCAAAGGATAATGTGAATATATTTGAGCATTTAACTGCATCTCATGATCTTTATGAGGAAAATGGCATTTGCACAGTTTTCATTGTAACAGTTCTGAAGATGATTAAAAAATTGTTTGATGCAGTTTAAAAGTCACAGTGTAAGTAACAAGACTTAGGATGAATAACCATTCATGGTCAAACTATCCACAGTATTTTCTAACCTTTTTGCCACAGAGCAGCAGTGTTGTTGCGATGGGCTGGGCCATTGTCCATGATGATCTATGGGGAGAAAGTCAGAGCTGAATTCAGTACAGAGTGAGAATAGAACGTGGCATTCAAAAAAAATAAAATAAATTATTGTAGTTTTATACAATTACATTCACACTTTTCCCAGCTCTTTTAATTAAAAAAAAAAGAATTAAGAAAATAAAGATGCACCTCTTTGCTTCACTTCACGTGTGAACCTCACCACTATGTGTCATTTTAAAATTTAAGTGAAACTGAAATTTGACAACACGACAAAAGTACTGCATATAATAGGGAAAAACAATAAATAATGACAGAAAAATAAAGATAAGACAAGGATGTATATTTATGGAAGGATTCAAGTTGCCTCAATGTAATAATGAGGCCTCGGCAGGACTCCACCATTTATTAAATACATCTCAGGGAGAATGTTATTGTTCCATCTGATGAGTTTGCCATCCCATTCCATTTATGATTTTGGTGGATGGGGTTTTAACCTTTAATTGTTAAGTATTTAATTGCTGCTGTCAGCTATTTGTAAAAGCTGTTTTTTTTTGTTTTTCAGCTCAACCGTCAATGCTTTTCTGCATCAGGCCCAGTAACAGATCCACCTTTGGATCCATTGTGATATTTTCGTGAAATACTTCTTACAGTTTCTGGACGTTGTTAATTGTAATTTTAATGTACCCAAAGAAAGGCAGTCGCATGGCCTAAGTGGAACGCAAATATAAAATGACAGTTGGAAGTTTTCACAGTATCATTAAGCATAAACAGATGTACCATATAAATATTGTCTATACGGGGGCTATTTCCAGTCCAGAGTTCAATGGTGTGATGACCTGGAAAGTGGTCATTCATCTTTTGGTGCACATTCAAATGAACCTATGATGCAGTAATTATTTCTCCAGCCGTGGTGTGTTTGTGGTTGTTCTGTATGATACATGGCAGTTGTGTGCGTTTCAGCAGTACTCACAGAGTAGTTGGGTCCCATTGCTCTGATAGCATGACCAGTCAGAGTGGCAATAGTAAAGAGCTCAGGAGAGATCTCTTGTACGGCCTGCACACACAGAAAACACGATCACAGTGAGAGGGGGAAAACAGGCTGAAAACGGGTCAGGGTTTAGGCGTATTTATAGCAGCACCTTCTCCTTCATCTCACAGAGCAGGTCGACCATCACCATACGTCCCTCAGCGTCCGTGTTTCCCACCCTCACCCTGCGCTTGGCACGGGACACCAACAGCTCGTCAGCCACATAGCAGTCTGACAAAACACACGTGCGTGCATTTGAGAGGAGGCTGCTGTGCGAAACATGATCATTTGTGCAAAAGAAGTAAAAAAATAAAAGAAGAGGATGGAACTGACCTGCACCGACACTGTTCCTCACCATAGCCAATGAGCCGACAACCTTCAGGTGATTTGGCTTCAGCTTGGCTAAAATCTAGAGAGCAGCAGGGGCCTCATATCAGGAGTAGTGACACAGTAGCAGGAAAGTATCTATGCTAAATACAAACATAAGTCTTGGGAAATGAGTCTGAAGTGGGCGGATCAACTTTTCCTAATCATGACTCAGCAGCATTCTTGTGTCACTTGCCTGGAAGAAGCCGGCGACAGCAGCAGCCCCACATTTGTCCCTGTGCATCCCAGCCATGAAACCACCAGCTTTGATGTCAGCTCCGCCAGTGTCGTAGGTGATGCCCTGGAAAACACCACATCAGAACCTCCAATTATTATACTATCCAGGCACAAAAGAAAATGGTACATATTTGACCAAAATTCAACCAAACAAAAGTCAAAAATAAACTAGTGCATAAGTATATAAAATGCAGACTCTCACCTTTCCAACCAACATGAGTGTTTTGAGGATGGGTCCCTGTCCACAGTACTCCAGCTTGATAACTCTGGCCTGATGACGAGGTACGCCTGAGAGTCGACCAAACAGCAATGGAAAACATCTTTTAAAAATCAAGATTAAACTGAGGGGAAAAGCTGAGTCAGGCGCAGTAATAATGAGAGGCAGAAACAAAATGTCCTACTGTTGGCACAGCGGTTCACTGCAGCCAGACACGGATACTCTTTCTCCAGAACCTTCAGGTCGCTTACAACTTCAACCTAAAATGAATAAACAGAGACACACCTAAGGCTTAAAACGACCCCGAAGGACCGAACACCCGCACGCCTGTCCTGGACTGGGAGAGACATTTAAAAAACATTTCTCTTTACCTTCACCAGGCTGTTCTTGAACAGCTGCTCCACGTACTCGGCCACGCGAGGAGCAGCCATACACTCCGGGTCCGAGCCTCCGATGTCGCGACACGCCAGCCTGAAGGGAGGAGAGACGGCACACGTTGGTTGAAGCGACCAACCTGAAACGAGGAATCTCGAGCAGGAAATGATGTTTTCTGACCCACCTTCCGCTCTCCAGAGCATCGGCCAGCTTCAGAAACCTCTTTCCAGCTTCCTCCTGTGCTCCCCACAGTCCCAGAACACACACCTTGTAGTCGGTGGGTTTTATGCCGGCTTCACGGACCTCCAGGGGCTTGTGTAAGAAAAAATGTATAACAAGTGAGAGCATTTTTACTGGGAAAGGAGCAAGTACCTTAAATCTCCATACATGAAACTAGAGTTCACACCTGGACTGACTTTTTGAAGCATGTTACAAAATGGATAAAGCCAAAAACCACTCTGAATAGTTTTAATGTGTTTTTAATTGGATCACAATGAATCCCAACCTGTTTTTAAAGAGGTTCTCCAGCAATTTAATATTGCACTTCTAAAAAGATGGCGGGATAAGTGCAACAGATGCGGGTTTGATATCATAATGCTTGATCCCACGTTTCCTATAGCCAATATTGCATGTTTTTATTTGACCCTTTCAGACTGGGAACAGAACTAATTTTATTGAACTGTTCTAGTAAATTAACACTTCATATGGGTCACAAAATAAACAATAACTATTGGAGTTCCCATTTAAAACTGTCCACTTGTTTCAAAGTGTAATAAACGCACGTGTGTCAGCCCTGGAGGAGCCTTTTCTCACCATGTAGAGCGCCTGAAGTGCCCCGAGTGCAGCCACCATGCTGCTGTTTTTATAGTCCTTGTGAGGAGGACAGACCAGCAGCGGGCGCTTCATGCCTGCTTTCAAGGCCCTGAAAGGGGGACACGCAGATGAGCAGGATGACAAAGTAACCTGCTGGTGAACCAGAAATATGAGGCTCTGCAGCATGGGAACAACCAGCTACCATCTTCTGACCGTTTGATGCCCTTGGCTGCTGCGTCGCTGAAGCGCCGGATGTCATCGTAGTCGCGGTTTACCGGGCCGGTGGAGGAAAATATAATGCGGTTACCAGGGAAACCAGGGACCTTCAGGACCACCACCTCCTCGCCTAGACCGCTGTCCACCTAGAGAAGCAATACAGGATAACTGTGTGGATTGGAAGCTACATAAACTCCTCTCCACCTTGTCTTTATTGTCCATCGTTGCTAAGAGCAGTGAGGTTATCAGATCCAGTCAATAAAAGGCACAATGCAAAGACTTCTGCAGGTGAATGTTTCTTTTTAAAACCATTTAGAACAACTATTTGAGTCATTTACTGCACATGTGAACTTTTTCATTACACTGGATAGTGAATTACTCTGCAACACTGCTATTTTTTTATTTTCTTTTACAAGTAAGCCTGTGTTTGTTTGTGAGTGCATGTCGGTTTAGTCTAGTTGTGGAAGACAAATCATGTGAGAAAAGTAAATATTTGACAGGTTGATGAGTCTGACTTACAGAGCTGTAGTCCTGCAGTGGAGCCTTCAGACACTCAAGCTCGGGCGGCAGCGTGTCATGGCTCTGGGTCACCAGCACGATGCCGTCAAAACTGAAACACAAAACCATCGTCTGAGTGTCTGTTCAAATGCACAAAACACAGCAGCCGCTAAAGAGGCAGCAAAGCATTATTTTCTCCCGATACTCACTTCTGGTTCCTGACGTCAGTGGTCCATTCGGTAGGCTGGACGCTGGACAGAGACACAAAAATTAAACTGTTAGTTCCTCTCATATCAGCAGAGTCAGCACGGTCACAGTGAGGCTAAAGTATATGGGTGGTGCAATCAGGCTTCGCTCAGTTTTGATAATGTCAGTTCATGATAAAGAGAGTGGAAAAGGGACCTTTGAGATCTGTCTTCCTTTCAGTTGTTAAACGAGTGTGACAGGTCACTTTCTTGTCTCACTGCAGTGTCATCAAAACTTTCCAGGGAGCAGTACACCGTGTGTGCAGAGAATAATGATCACCTGTCAACGCGTAGGCTTTTCTGGCATCATATGACATTTGAAGAGAATGCAAGCAAGGAAATGAAAGTGAAATAAATGTAGGAAAAAATGAATGCGTAGGCTCCATAATGGAAAATGACTCCAAGAAAGATTAAACCTCGTCTGCAACACGACCGGATCCGATTTCTGACACTCTGAGCTGTGATTTTAAATGAACGGAATCCCATTGCAAACGTCCACATTCATTAAATTACTCAATCAAATGGGTTCGCGGCAGCAACACATAGGTGATGGGGAAAGTATATTTACAATATTCTATTAAACAACCACTCGAGACCCCTCGACTATTTAAAAAACACAAAGTTGATCGTGGTAAAGACGAAAAGCCCATTATTCTCACCGAGTGCTCATTTTGTTCCTCCTCCTCCAGTCTCCTCAGCGTGAAAGAGCCAGCTGACAGCCACCAGCAACGAATCCTTCCGCTCCGACTCCTCACATGACCGCTCATTTGCACTCGTGCTGCCTTCACAGAACACACGCAGCTCGTAAAGACGAAAAGCCCGGTCGTAAAACACCACGGCCTCTCTTATTTGAGAGTTTAAGTAGAATAATAATGTGTATTTAAACATTTTCTGCTATAGGACTATATAGGACTATATGTGGTTGTCCGTTGAAGCTAAACTAATCATATTTATGATATTTGGTTATAGTTGTGTCGACACGCCGAAGTGGCTAAATTCCAATTGCACCTTAATGTGCTTTTAAGGATAGGGAAGGGAATTGTAGTTTTTGTAACTTATCGAACAACCGTGAAAATCAACATTAAGATAAGTTCATGACCAACATAGCAATTATTACTTAATAGGTTAACGTCTGGTTAAAGTCTGAATAATCTCTGTCGTTCGCTTCTCCGAAGTGGCTTTTGACAGAACGGAAATCATGAACGAGCCACAACCGGAAGTAGTAAGAAGTAGTGTTTTCTGTGCAGAACAGGGGAGGTAAGTATTAACCAGACAGTACAAAGGACACGTAGTAAGTTACATCTGCCCTGGTTATTCAATAGTGGGTCAAAGCGTCACAATCCCTCTTGAAATGGTCTTTTACTGAGATAAAATCAAAGCTGCATATATACAGATCCAACTGCAGGTAGGGAGAATCAACGTGCTGCGTTCACCCAATTATTCATATCAGTGTTATGATTCCTACAGTTCTGTCTTCAAAAGTCAGTGGGTCAGTTTAAGCGTGAGTCATTAATAATGCTTTCCCAATGCAGGCAGCTTCGACTCGACAAACCGGTTTAGGTGCAATTCACGTTACTCAGTTTGTCATCGCTGGCTTTTGCGATGTCATTGTTGAAAATTTAAATATTGGAGTAGTTGTTAGAGTTTTTTCAACATGCTTGGAGAATTACACATTTTTTTTTTCATAAGAATATGCTAGGGGGAACTGCGATTCCACCATTTGTTCAATATTTTGTGCAATCTCAGTTGGGCTTTCGAGGATGCCACCTGCCAAACTGCTCTATAAATGATTTTGAATGAAAATAAGGTTTTGTGTGTTAAACTGGGTCAAAACATGCGCGAAAAAGAGAATGTCCTACACCGGATAATGTTAACTCCTGTAAGGTGTAGCACAATAGAGCTTTCTTGTTCTGCTCTCTCACTCTAAATGCTGCCACTTGGGGGCGACATTACAAAGCACAACACTCACTCCAAACTCCATCTGTGTTGGACCAAACGAGGCTGCAGCTACAGACGCACAACTACTACATCTAAACAAGGACAAATCTGAAATCTCACTTGTTGACTCTTTAACAGTTAGGATAAAACTTCAGGAAATTACATCACCGGACCAAATCTGAGGTTACCCATTTTTTCAAAAAACTGATACATGGTTATCACTGTAATGTGCTGGAACTTAAGAAAAGCACTGATACTTCTAAGCAAAATGCCTAATATTATTTCTCTGGTTCCAATATTTCAAAGGTATTTTGTGATTTAATGTATATATTTTTTTATTATTTAATATAATAGTTTTTGGTCTTATTGTTTTGGACAAAGCCTATTATCTGAAGCTGGTGCTTTTGGCTTGAGGAAAGTTTAGTATACACATTTTGCTGTTGTATGGCATCTAACACACTCACAATTGACCACCTAAATATTTGATGCAAAACTAAATTGAAGTCTTAGTTTGTGTGTAGGTGCTGCAAAATATTGTGATTGTCTCTTGATTCAAGGGATTTTACATAAGGCACAAAAAGAGTCTAAAATCACAATAAACAAGTCTTGGAGATGTTGTCAGATAAGAAAATCTCATTTCCTTCTCCTCTGTCACCTTTCACCACTGCTGTCCTTGACAGATGAGACTTCCTCCTGGCTCCTTTAGCATCTTCAGGAGTTTATTTACTCGAAGGCAGAGGACAGAGCCACAGAGACGAGGCTTGAGCGGTGCAGCCATGCGTCTGGTGCAGTTTCGTCGGCATGGCGACAGTGGGGGCATCAGAGTGGGAGTGGAGCAAGGGGAGGGTCTAGGTGTGGTGGATCTGAAGGCATTTGACCCCTCCATGCCTTCGACAGTGAAGGAGCTGTTGGAGCTGGGAGACATGGGTCTGGAGGGTGCACAGAGGTATCAAACACACAAGAAATTCAGTCCTATTATTGATTAATGTTCACATTATTGACATTATCGCAACAGCTTTGCTTAGTGTTTTCACTCTACAGTAGCTCCTAAATCACTGCCTTCTTCCTTTATTATGCCTTTTTTTCCTAATCCTTGTCTTCCGCCTCCTCAGCATCTTCTGAATAAATTAACTTCCCTCTCCCCACGGTTTTCTGACATCTAATAAAATATTTTCATCTTTCCTCCTTATTTTTGTCCCCAATCATCACTGCCTCTATGACCAATCTGCATTCTACCCGTTTAATCATCTTCATAAATCACTGCTCATCATAAAACATAGTGACCTTTGTTAAAAAATTGTTTAATAAATCATCACAATCAGCACTTTCTTCCTTAAATGCCACTTAAGTCACCCAACACAACCCTTCATTAGTGAAATCAGAATTTTAAGTTCCAGGTAACTTGTAGTTACACCTACCTGCAGTGAAGAGTTTTCAGGAATTTAATTAAAGCTGGGAAGTTACTGACAGTAAGAGTTATCACTGTATTGACGTGTCTGATTCCAGTGAATCATTATCCAGTGAGCAGCTGTCTTCAGAAGACCGGTAGAGAGGCTCATTACATGGTGCAGTGAAACCCGAAACCAGTAAAACAAGGCACGTCTCCCAAGATTAGTATCACCAATTCATCTGAAATCTCCCATTTTTGAAATGGTGCCAGAAAAGCGTTTTTTTTTTTTGCAACATTATGTCAGTGATGTTGAACCTGTCATATGTCATCACTTCATTCTATCATATTCAGGTTTCTAGCACTCAATGTTGGCAGGGAGGCATGAAATACTTTCCATGCCTCCTTCCCCTTCATGTTTCAAAATCAATTTTTATCTTTCTCAACATTTTCTGCCTACATCAGTGTCTTTCACTCTACACAACCTCATGTCAAATCCTCACTTTCTTACTTTCTTACTGACTCCTCCTCTTCCTCAGAGCCTTGTCCTCTGGTCACTGTGTGTTAGAGCGGTCAGACATCCAGCTGCTGGCTCCTGTGTTGGCCCCGGAGAAGGTGGTGTGTGTGGGTATGAACTACTGGGACCACTGCCTGGAGCAGAACGCCCCGATCCCCAAAGAACCGATCATCTTCAGCAAATTCCCCAGTGCCATCAGCGGCCCGTACGATGACATCATTCTGCCCCCAGAGAGCCAGGTGAAAAGTTAAAGCCAGAGAAAACAGGACCATGTTGGGGGGTTGTGGCAGGTTTGTGTGGAACACAAACAGCAGAGGCATGATGGGAAGCTCCACGGAGAGTGCATTTACATTAAGTGTAGCTTCTTCTGTGTCAAGAGCAATAATGTCAATAGTAAAAATCAGCCGCATGGAGCCGATAAACAGCTGGAACTGGTCGAAGTTATGATCAGTACTGCTTTAAAGTTTTTGACCAGCTGGAATCGGGTTGTCACGCAATCAAAGGATGAATGATTTTTTTTAGTTTGGGTCATTATTTGAAAAAAAAAAAAAGACATGATCCTGAGATTTTATACTGAATGGAAATTTTAGGTAATCCAAAATTTTCATATAATAGTTTTAACATTTTAGTATAAATGAATGTGAACTAACTGTGCATAATAATCTCTGGGTAAAAATTATTGAAATGGTCTTTTACTGACAGCAGTTTCAATTTTTTCCTTTGTGCAGTGCATTGTGGGACATAATGTGCATCTACAGCATGCTCAAAAATCAAACTGTTTTTTTTCTAAACAAATACATATTGTCTGTTTTGTTAACAAACTAAAAACCTGTTAAAATGTCACATTTGCTTCATCTTCTGCTGGGCTGAAGGAGGTGGACTGGGAGGTGGAGCTGGCATTTGTGATAGGACGAAGAGGAAAACACATCAAGGTGAGCGTCATGACGTCACCTCTGACTGCTGAGTCTCTGTTTCTCTGGCGAAACATCTGTTCCACCTCTGTCTTCCTTCCTCTTGCTCCTCAGGAGGAAGACGCACTCTCCTATGTGGCCGGCTTCACTGTGGCCAATGATGTCAGCGCTCGTGACTGGCAGATGAAGCGCAACGGGAAGCAATGGCTGCTGGGAAAAACGTTTGACAGCTTCTGCCCTCTCGGCCCTGCATTAGTAACCACGGATGCAATGAAAGGTGAGATAATTAGGATAAAAGTGAGGAATTACAAACAGTTTCTTTATTGTCTTTCAGCACCATCACAGAGTTTAACTGTGGTTCTACTGAAGTCTAATTTATTTAGCTAATCTCAGGTGTTTGGTTTGATAGGTTCTGTTATGGATTGATTGTGCATATCCATCCAGAATGCAGTCAGGGATTGAGATCTTCAGGCTCTGAAAAATGACAATAAGGAACATCTGTGTGGAGGCCTCAGGGTTATTCTACGAAGTGGTACTACAAACCCAATAACAAAAAAGTTGGGAGAAATGAAGAAACAAAGAAAAGATTTTTTTAAAGTTCAAACTGATTAAATTTATTGCTTTTTGTGAAATATATACAAATTCTGAATTTGATGCCTGCAATAGGTTCCAAAACAGTTGGGACTGGGCATATTTACCACTGTGTTACCTTTTCTTCATGCAACACTCATAAATCCCAGAAGACACTAATTGTTGTAGTACTGTAAGTGGAATTCTCTCCCATTCCTAGTTGATCTCCATCATAAGTTGCTCAACAGTCCAGGGGTTCTGTTGTAGTATTTTGCGCTAACATAATGCACCACGCACTTTCAACTGGGGACAGGTTTGGACTGCAGGCAGGAAAGTCTAGTACCCGCTCTCTTTTACAGAGAAGCAATGCTGTTGTAACTCTACAGAATGTGGCTTTATTGTCTTGCTGAAATAAGTAGGGATGTTTCTGAAAAGACGTTGTCTGGATGGAAGAATATGTTGCTCTGAAACCTGCATGTACCTAGTGCTGAGAGGTACAGATAAGAGCAAGATAATCAATCAACTGATTAAAAAATGAGGAAAAAAAATCTGTTTTCTGTATCTGATTGACAGTAGTATTTGCTGCAGACTTGGGAGAACTGAACTCACTTGCATCAGTCTCTTGTATAAATTAAGTTTATAAATGTTTAAAGTCTCCTGTTTCTGCCCACTGCAGGGAAGAAAAAACTATTCAATACCTGTTTGAATCATATTATTCAAGGCCATTTTAATGGAACTGAAAGTGTCTTAAAAATACTCTATTGTTCCACCTCCAGATCCTCACAACCTGAGCGTCCGCTGTTTGGTTAATGGAGACACGGTTCAGAGCAGCAACACTGATCAGATGATCTTCAAGACCGAAGCTCTGATCGCCTGGGTCTCCAAGTACATCCACTCTACTCACTTCTCAATTCTCATGTTGACTGTCTGCACTTAACGAGACGTTTTGTGTTTTAGCTCCATGCATACTTTCAGTATATACACAGTTTAACATTTATCTGCTTCAGTAACTCAAGCTGCAGAGTTCCTGTTTAAGAAATTACACAAATCAAATTGTGTTTGAAGTAAATCAACAAAAGGAGCTCTGTGCCAGCAAACACAGACTCAGGGCTGAAATTACACGTTTCATCAGCAGCCTTCTGCCCTGCAGTGCCCTGACCATCTTATCTGATTTGAGATTCTTGGACAGAGAAGCTACTCTGTCCTTTACCTGACTCACCGCTACCGCTGCTCTCTTTTATTACCGCAGCCCACAGCACCTCTCACAGAATCTGTATATACAGTCAGATCATCCACGGAAGTTGCTGTTTTCCATGTCCATTCGACATCTGAGGGAGCGTAAAATCTATATTGCATGATCATAATAAGAAAACATTCCTCTTTCTCCACAGTTGAAAGCAAGTCATGGTAATGTTGAAGCCCAACCTGCTCCTGAAGCTGTTGTATGTTTTCTTCTCTTGTCAGGTTTGTCACACTGAGTCCAGGTGATGTGTTTCTCACAGGCACTCCTCCAGGTGTGGGGGTCTTCAGGAAGCCGCCTGTCTTCCTAAAGGTAATTGAAAATACAAAAGCTCATCAGAATTTTTGAGACACACAGGGAAATCTTCTATTTTCAAGTGTTTACCGTTTTATTCCTTTCAGAAAGGCGACGTGGTGGAGTGCCAGATAGAGCAGTTAGGCTCTATCATCAACAAAGTCGTCTAATCCTTGAATGAATCAACTGCACTCGAAGAATTCATATTTCCAAATGATTTATTTGAAGTTTCTGACTGAATCTGTAAAAAACAGGCAGAAAGCTATTGTGTCCAAACTAGCTGTAAAAATACCAACCTACAGCCACCTACTCATGTTGGAATTCTGACTTTTTCAATATGTAAAAGGTATTTCTGATTATGTTTCTACTAAGAGTTCATATAGCCACTTTCACGTGTTAAGATCTCTAGCGAGACAGAAGTGAATTGAATAAATAAAAATGTAGTCTCTTTAGAGTGTGTCCTTTACGCTGTTTGAAAAAAAAAAAAAAAAAAAATCTCATAATTACTTTCATTTTGACTTTCCACTGAAATGTAATATTTCCACCGACAGGGAGAGTTTCAGGGGAAAAAAAAAAAATCAATTTATATTTTGCACAAGTGTGAGGAGGTGCCATGGACCTGCTCATTATATTTACCCAGTCATTCACTTAATACTGTACATGAGGTATAATTTGGAATAAATATCTTGTGTAAGGACAGTGAAATCGATCAAACCATCGACCGCCCATTAATGACCAACTCTACCACCCACAGCCGCTCTAGTCAATCAATTTGTATTCTTCAAGTCAAATCCTGATTTTCAGAAAACTGTACCTATTGCTTGCAATACAATTCTGCCATAAATCATTATTTTGTGACAGCTGAAATGTTCAGTATTTATTTAAAATGATGAGGATTTACTGTATCTGGCTGCATTAATTTTAGCTACACTCGACCGCATATTTTGTGCGGACACCGTCCAACGTAGAAAGTGTAAACAGCACTAGAAAAATACTTGCGGTATACTTGTACACTGATTCTGTATTTGTATGAAATATCTTATTATGAATCTCCATTTCCTCTGTGCAGTGCATTCTGGGAGAACATCTTAAATCAATAGCACGCTCAAATTCATTAACTATAACATTTTTAAAGAGTGGTTAGTGCTGTCGCCTCATGGCAAGAAGGTCCTGGGTTCAATTCTGGATCAGGGCGTTTCTGTGCGGAGTTTGCATGTTCTCCCTGTGCCTGTGTGGGTTCTCTCCTGGCGCTTCCTCCCACAGTCCAAAAATATGCAGACTGGGGGTTAGGTTAAATTGCCCGTAGGTGTGAAGGTGAGTGTGGATGATTGTTTGTCTCTATATGTGAGCCCTGCGATGAACTGGTGACTTGTCCAGGGTGTATCCCGCCTTCGACCGAAGATGCTGAGCTAAGCTCCAGCCCCCGCGACCCCTAACAGGATAAGCGGTAGAAAATGGATGGATGGTACTCACTTTTTTCACTCCAAGTCTGCTCAGAATTGGTGTTTAATATATGGCATGAGAAATTTTGAGACTGTGACAGTACACTTAGTTCAACACTGGGTGGCAGTAGAGTTTCATGGTCAAGGAGTAACGAACAATTGCTTCTTTGTAATCTGGATTTAATTAATAAATAAATAGCACAAGTCTTGAGTTAAACTCCAACATATTAATGCCTCCCACAGAATGTTCCACTCAGTAAGGTATTGTTGTGCTTGCACCTCTAACAGACTCTTCAGAGGTTTAAGTTAAGACATGACAATGTACATTCAAGAGTGACAAGCTGTCGAAAAAAAAGCATACTCTAAACCAGTTTTGAAGATGTCCAATGTATTCAGTTAGAAATGATATACCCATACTGAGTAAATTAAAGAATAGCGAAAGTGTGTTAATACACACATGATTTGATTCTGTGTAAATATTCCAGTTCAAATGTTGGAGCTTTTATTGTGCCTTTTAGGCCGTGATAATAAGGAAAAAATGTCTTTGCCAACAAGAAAATTGATAGGTACTGAGTTGATGATGAAATAAGCATACATATTTTATGCCAGTGTGAACATGGGCTTACTTTATTGCTTTGGCTGGTGAACTTGTGAAAAACTAGGGAGCAAAGTCAGAGTTCACATTACAAACACAACTTCTGTGACCTTCATTCCAACAAGAACACAACATAACACGAGCAGAGGGCTCACAGCTGATTGCAGAAACTTCCTAATCCTCATCTCCTGTGGCTTTATGCTAATGCTATCGCTACAGATAAACTTAAAATCAATGTCTCATCACTGAAAAAAAAAAAAAAAAAAAATCAAGACTATTAACGCAAAGGCTCAGGCGTCCTGGCTCAGTGTGCACCTTCTTTAATACTTAACACAAGCTTCTCTGACAATAGAGGATTAGATCAACAACAAAAAGAAGCCAGAGCCCAGATTTCAACACATTAATTGTACAGGTACTGTGAGATGAAGCGGGTCAGTTTCTGCCTGTTTTCTGACAGCTGGAACAAAGGACTGACACCCAGGAAGACGCTGCCCTCTTTCTGATGCTCCTCCAAAAGGACCTGAAGTAAATAGAAACGCAGTGCTGTCAGGTGACTTTCAGCCACTAACCTTTATTTGAAGCTTTTCTTATCTGTTGTGATCTGGGTATTTTTTCCGTAGGCCAAAAAAAGGAGTAATAACAAAGATAAGACTTTTAAAAAAACACTTTAGACGTGAAGGAAAAACAAAGATAAAGATGTTTCATAAAACGCTGAACTACCCTATTCACTCAGCGAGGTTTGAAATAATGAGCGGAAAAGAGCGAGCTGAGCAGTTTTGTCCTTTTGATTCTGCTCGCATAAACACGAGAAGCACATATTCCTTTTAGTCAACAATTGGATTTTAAAAATCTAGGCGTCTTGACATCACGGACTGGAATCAGCTAACAGCAAGTTCGGACTGATAACCTTGATAAGAAAGTTAAAGATTGCCTCATGAGATTTTATGCTCAGATATAGGTCAATGGTGCTCTTTAAAAAGACAACAACTTCCAACTGGCAGACTGAGGGAACTGATGGGTGCAGATGTTGTCTGCTTGACTGAGTTGAAAGGCTGAATGGTAAACTGTGAGCATGGAGTTACGCAGTTTACGCAGTTATGGATTTAACAGACTGTTTAAGAGTTGTTTCTCCCTTTCTCTTCAGTGCTGGATTATATATTGGTTGTGATGGTCCAGCTCACTCTTAACTATTCCTCACTGGTGTGTGCAGATGGAAAAAATAGAAGTTTAAGTTTATATCTGCAGGACAAGCCATTTGTTGTCTTCTACAGTATGAAAAATATTTCACAGACTCGAAAACTGCTGCAGTTTGATCATCCATCACAGTGAGCCTTTATCTGGCCTCATCGCTTCTCTTTGGTTAATTATGCCTAAGTGGAGTGTTTTTTTACACCTCAAAGCCCACAGGAGAAAACGTCACTGAGCAATCCTCACTTAGCAATATTCGTCCTGTACCTGAAATAACTTATTAGGCATTAAAGTGTATTAACGTGCTATCAGCAAAACAATTTCAGATAATGCATTTGCAAACATATAATCATAACATCTCATCAGTGGGGAATATTTTCTGAAGTTCATACGTAAATGTAGTTTTTGGATGCAACTTTTAATACGTATGATTATGTGTGTTGTGTCAGTTTTTTTTACATGTAGTACTAACAAAGCCACATGGCACCCAGGTTGAATTAGGCTGGTTTAATCTATAAAAACAAACAACAGTACTTCTGTTTTTATCGAGCAGCTGTACAAATCCCTCTCAATGGTGCTTCATTTTTATACTTCAAAACCACTTTTTCCTGTTTTACGTGCATACTTGTAACAGTTGTTCTTTGGCTGTCAGGGCGACCACCTCTGCTGAAGAGACACACAGCAGAGGGAGAGGTTTTGAATTTTTACCCTCAATAATCATTCATAATTTTAGTGCTGTGATATTCTTTTGTGATGACAGAAAATTCTGATCTGTGTAAGCCATGTGTATATTATGCAAAACATAACACTTGCATGTCATCTGATGAGTGTGTCAAATGTTGTGAATTCCTGCGTATTTGGTGTGGGATTGCAATTCTACAGTAAGGCTCTATCATTGTCTGTATGTTTGCTCATTACTTATAATGTGCAGTCAATTTGCAGTCTTAAAACACCAATAATGCTTATAAATTTTCATTAAGAGCTTGACAGAATCATCATATTTCTTCAATTGGTTATATTTTGTCAGTACTGAAATCTACTATTATATAGTACATTTTAACATGTGTTTCATATATTGTTCAAATAGATAAAATAATAATATAATAATATTCATAATATTAATATTAGATGCGCATGTGAATTGTTCTGTATATAGACAACAGTAATAATATTAAATGTTTGTAGGATATCAGAGGAAGATCGAAACATGTTGCCTGAACCACAATTTCCTAATTTCAAGTTTCAAATCACTTGTGCCCTTGGCCTAGTGAATTCTCTTTTAAGATTAACCTTTGTGCCTCAAACATGATCAGCTATGGCTGGCACAATTCTGGCTCAGCTTCTCTCTCGTTGCATCAAAATTAGGTTAATTTCCTGTTCATGCCGAGCTCCATGCTTAAGAATATTGTTAAAAAACAGTCAGCAAATGGCCAATTATTAAACTGCAGGCTCACATGGGAACTTAGTAATATTAAAACCAAACTTCTTGGGAGTTGGATGACTTTCAGTCAAGGCCCGAGCTTTAATTGTCCAAAGACTGACAGATTTAGAAAAGCACACTCACACATAAAGGCTGTCACTCACCCCCAGGTCTATTAGTGTTCTAACTGCAGTGCGTGCAGCCTCCTCTGAGCAGCTCTCTGTGAGATATTGCACATATCAATAAAAAGAACAGATAAACACACAGGTCAGATTAACAGAAAAAAGACAAAATATTAGCGAAGGCTGTCATTTTAAGAATTTTTGATTTTTTTTTTTAATTAATCATAAGGGTGAATGTGATGTAAGTAGGGGTGAGCTGCTCTGTGTTTCTTCTCCAGTCTGTGCTGACTTATAACAACACAGAATAAATCAGTGAGAAAGGTGACATGTTTTTGAAGACACAATGAAAGGAAGATCTCTGTGTGTGTTTTGGGAGGGGATGTCAAGCTGAGCTCACCATAGTGCTGTTTCATCTTATTTGCTGTGTCACACAGATGGGAGTGTATCCGAGCCAAAAACTCTGCTCCTGCAGCGGGGAAAATTATTATATACTATGTCTATATATATACTATGACTACAGTGGACAATCCTGCAGGCCAGTGCAAATGGCTTAAGGTGAAGAACATCAGCATTTATTTTGATGTGGCATGAATTTGTGAGCTATTCTTCAACAGTTTTCTGCTTTATATATCAAATAAAAATGTTAATCATACAAAGCAAACTTTAAGTGACAATGACACAGTCTCACAAAACACCTTCTTTTAAATATTCGGTAAACATACCCGGGAGAGGTGTGGGTAAAAGGTCCAGCATGGAGGTCGTCCAGCACAGCGCCCTCAGATGACCAGCGAGCATACTGCAGAGAAAGAACAGCATCTCTGGACACTGACTTGGCTGGCTTATCTAGGGAAGCAGAAACAGACCAAAATGGTCATATGGAGAGGGAGCAGGGATGGAAGAGTATGTTTCTCTGTAGAGAGACGTCACTGTCGTCATCACTTAGTCGGTCATCCCTGCTGTGAGATACAGAAGCACAATAGTGTAATACTAACATGTCTGAGAAGCATGCTTTAATGTCATTGTCCAAGGTTCAAACCCAGTACTGGTAAACTAGGTATTACATTTGATTCTCATTTTCTTATGGAAACTAAAACATGTAAGTGAGAGACAAATTATAAAATCTATGTACGATTGTGACTTCCACCATGTTTTGTGTTTGCAAAGGTAACAAGTGTATATAGATCATATTCCTGAAAAACCCAGCACTGTCCCATTTTCTTTTTGATTTCCTCATTTTCTCTTCTGGGAAACTCCAGCTTTGATTTTAATCCTACAATTACATTACTTTCATCTCAGGATTTATTCATGGGTATTTATTTCCCAAGCGCCATCTTGGTTTTGGTTGTCTGGGAGCTCTGTCATATCCATGATTTTATGATCTGACTCCCTTGAGATCATGACTCCCATCATGATCACAAAGCTATCATACATATTGTAAAGTAGGATAACTAAAAACACACGGATAAAATAGACCTGTGTGATTGCTGAACACCTTCTAAAAACATGAATATTGTCTGCAGTGGTCACACCCTCCGCACCCCTGCAGAGGCTTTGCCCAAGATTTTAGAACATGGCTTCAAGGAATAGCTCCAGTTCAGTTATACAAGTGTAAGCGTTGTTAGGTGCTGGTCTTGGGTAATAAGTTTGGCTCAAATTTGGGGTTTGAAGGTCCTGGATGAGACTGAGGTCAGGACTCCGATAACTTCATCAACAACAAATTAAAAAAATCACTCCATTAATGGATATGATTTTGTGCATGGCTGCTAAACAGGAAAATGCTGTTCCTTAACTGTTCGACATTAAATATGACATGTCTAGAGCTATCAACCTGTAAGTTAATTGCTCACATACAAAGGACAGCAGCAAGCAGCATAGAGCAGAATGTATATCTAAGGTAGTTACTTTTTTTTTTTTAACCAGAGTCACAACAACGCTATGTACCCCGTGAGTATAAAAAACATTATGTCATTATCATCAATCCAGTCATCATCAGGATAGTCTTTAATTATTGCACAACGTCAGCTCTGGGGGTGGTACACATACCAACAGGGCATACTGGACTAGCTACAGCAGTTACAACATTATGGCTTCCTTCAACTATCAACACAAATGCACTCATCCAAGTGAAGGACTCTTATCAGATCAGTTTGTACCTTTCAGTGCTTAACTCATTTTTTTGCCTTACATATGAAGTGATGTTTCTTTCAGCCTGACATACTGAATGGAGCTCATCCAATTTTTTAATGATTGCTCATCATTTAGTCGATAAGGCTAGTTTAATTACTATGTGAATGTGCAGCATCAATACAAAGAACTTCAAAATAAACATGGGAGGGCGAACAGAGAGAGCTGTCAGAACAGCAACAACTATAAATATATAGTATATAGTATATCAGTGTATTTGTTACCTCCACCAGTCTATTTTGCAATGTTATGCAAAAACTGCTGGACAGATTTAGATAACACTTATTGGGACAATGGAGAATACACCAAGGAGGAGGAACCCATGAAATTCTGATGCAGATTAGGTTAAAAGCGCAGATCTAGGAATTTTAATTTTAGGGGAGTGTGGGGCCTTGGCAGAGATATGCACTTTACTTCCATTCTAGTTGGAGAAGTAACAACAAATTATTGTTGAGGAACGTTGAGGAAATGTTTGATGAAATTAAAGCATTACAGCATTGGATAATTTGGCCAAAATGTCTAATTAACCTGCTCAGTAGATCACTTTATCTTGGTCTTGGTTCTTTCTATTGACAGAAAACCAATTATATACTTAAAGTACATTCTAACAACCTGAAGGAATGTATTACTATGGCTTGCAGGACTAAGTTAACTAAACAACTTGATGCAAACAAACGCAAAAACAGAAATGTAAGTGCCTTTAGATTTCTCTAAAGGCACTTTCTATACAAAAGTTTGCAGCCACAAGTCTCTGAACTTATTACTGCTGGCCTGCTTTGTGAGACCACCTGAAGGAAATCCAGCGAGGCTAACTGATTTCTGGCAGTATTGGAGGGTGAAAGGAAATATTGTTCCTAATTTGTTATGGAGGTGTTTGTTGTCTTCATTCCACATCTGACCTGAGGGTAGCCAAGCAGAGGTGCCAGGAGAAGAAGAGTGGGAGCACTGGCTGGAGATTACAAGATTAGAGTTGAAATGAGTAAAGCACTACAAACATTGCTGAGGCTCTTCCTCACTGGACAAAGCTGAATTCAAAGCGGATTTTAAAAAAGTGTGGAGGATACATTAGTATACTGCAAACAAGTCGACTTACTTGTTGCTCAGGTAGATGTGATATGTCCTTTATTGTTTACCATAGCTGCATTAACTAAATTATTTCTTAAAATTTCTTATAATATCAGGGTGTTCTAAATTGGAAAAATGATGTCCACATCTGAACCCAACTGCTACAGCTTAGAAAACACCCTGTTCACATCAACATGTGAAGAGAAAGCAGGACACAAAAACAATGAAATGAGCGAGCCTTTGTCCAAAATGTGTACTTTGAATTGCCCTGCCACCTCTCCAGTTGCTTTAATTCACATGTAACTGAATGTGAATATGTGTCTATCCTACAGCGTGCTATAATACAATTACATTACATTTTTTTTTTATATTAGAAGTAAAATTATTTCATTTCATTCATGGGCTTTGATATATAAATTTTGATATGCCATCTCAAAACCATGATGACTGATGTCCCTGCGCTAGGTGTTTGGTCCCTCTGGAAGTTGTTTGGTTGCCTTGTATTGCTAATCAAATACAACAGTTATAACAGAAAGGCTTCCTTTAAAGGTGACACATACAACTAATTAGCATTCTGGTTATGTGACTCAACCATATAGCTTTTGTAAAGGAGATTTAGTGTTTTTAAAGATCTTCTTGTGATATTTCTGATATTTTTTGAACTTGCCCTGCAAGCAGTCAGCTCGGGTGCCATCTCTTGAAGGTCACGCCAGCATAGAATATTTTTCTCTTCATATAACATCTGGTACTTCTCTAAAGCCCATTTTACACTGCCTGTTTAAGGTGGGAGTGTTGCTCACACCAATGTCTGTACACAAGGAGTGATCAGATGAGGCAACAGGGCAGGACAGGGGTGTGACATGTTTGTCGACATGTTGTGTGTGTCATTCATAATTGATTGAGATTTAAAAGTAGCTAGCAGTTAGCAGCAAACAGAATAAACAACCCAAAATTTCTGTGAATCGGAGAAAATCCACAAGTTCTGGGAGCTTTACACCCTACCAGCAGGGAATGACATCATCGCTCACTTAACAAAGCTGTTTAGAAACCACCACTTGCTGTACATGCAAAACATTACACTAGATACTAACACTCATGTTACATGTCACAGCTCTTTTGCTTGTGAAACGCCAGTTTTCTGTCTGAAATCACACAGTGGGTACAGGTTATAAAGCTATTCATTTTGTTCACGGTAAAGGAAAAAAAGATGGGACTGTTACAGCAATGTTGTGAATCTCTTAGTAAAAGAAATCAGAGGAGCTAGCATTCTGCAGTCTCATTCTGTACCTTGTAAGAATGCAGCTCCTGCTCCTCACAGTCAGAGCCACTCTGATAAGGGTCGTCACTGGCAGTCCAGGTCAGCATTCCCTCCTTGAATAAGTCACAGATGGGAACATCCCTGGTAATCTACACAGCACAGAGGGCAGCAAACAGCAGCAGTCCGACTTTAATTCTTTCTGTCTGGTAAAGACACGTGTGACTGAATTTAAAATTAACCATCCACATCTTGACACCTGATTTTACACTATGGACTGTAAAATCCAAAATCAAACAAAGAGAATATAAAGCTAACTTGAACACCTCGCTGTAACTTTGACGTCACTGTTTTTAATCAAGATCTGCCTACGATTACTTTGACTGAGTATGTTCATGGTTTCTAATTTATTGACTAACTGTTACTATTACTATTTACTATTACTTTGTTTCTGGTATTCTGATTAACTGGTAAAAGTTCTGAACGCAACACTAATATTTAACCACTCTTTAAGTTGCTTATTGACACATCTAGTATTTAAAAAGCAATGTTTTAATTCATTTAAAGTCATGACTCTATTCCCCGGATGGACATTAAGTTCATCATCACTCTCATTTAGTTTCATTTTGGAGAGAAAAAATCTAATTTCTAATAGCTAAATGCTGCTACATATCCACGAGCTACTCGCCAAGTGTGTAAGCCTGCTGTTTAGTGCTGTGCAGGTACTGAGCAGTGGCTCTTTAGTGAAAACAAATGCTTGCCGCGACCCAAAATAATAAAGCTTAACAACATACTCACTATGGAGCTTTGCAAAGCTGTTTTCATGTTTTACATATTATTTAATTAGATTTTAATCTGTTGGAAAACCCAAGCATCATCTTTGTGACATATGTGAAACTGTTATTTTCAGTACTTTCTGTAAACTAACTGTATAAATTGTGTTAATACACCAATTGGAAAAAAATATTTACAATAAATAAAAAAAAAAAAAAATATGGGAAAATATGAAAAGTTGTCTCAATAAATTCAAAATAACCAAAAAGTATTATGTTAGGAGTTTATGGCATCCTAAAAAGAGTAAAATGCAAACTAAATGCATATTTTAAATAATACGATAAATTTCATGTGGTTTTCAAAACAGTGAATCATTAAATTATGTAACATTTTAGAAAATGTAAATTTATCTTACTTCTTCCATGACTAAGATGCCACAGCGGATCAAACTGTCAACAGCATCCAGAGCGAAACTCTGGCATGACTGACAGGGCTGGGGAGAGAGAGCAAGAAAAAAGGAAACTCAGGAAACTGAAGCAAGGTTAGAGGCACAAACAGCTTCAGCCTATCAAATATCTAAAAAGACAGCTGACAGAGGGCATAAGGTGTGTAGTAGAGCTGTAGTAGAGATCAGAGGAGCGGAATAAGAAAAGACCAGCAGGAGGATGAGAGCAAAAGCGATATTTTTCGTGAGGAATGGGGTGAGAAACATAGCTGCAATTTATAGAGACAAGAAAGAATGGCTGCTGAAATGAAAGGTAAGCAAACAGAGGAAGGAGCAGCATTTCTGGCTTTGATTCTGGATCCTGAAAGTCAGTCTGATGGAGCACGCACATACTCACACACAAACACACACAGATACAAAGCACACACAAACGATTTGAAGACCCTCTCTGACAGAGATAGGGGCACTAGAGCAGGTTGAATAGCTGTTCAGCTCCATTAAACATCCATTGAATGAGACACAGGGTTGTGTGTGGCTGGTGTGATAGGATTTCAAACTTACTGGCATGAAGCCTGGAGGCAGAAGATGGCAGAGTTGCAGAGCTCTCTCTGTTAGCTCAGACTGGCACAGCACCACATCAAACTCCATGTCACCTTTCACCTCCTCCTCACCCACGATGCCACTCCTCATCCTGCTGCTGACACCACTACTGGCTACCTCACACAGCATGGCTGACACCGCGCACGCTACGAAAAAACACTCACACACATTAACATTTGAGAATTTGCCACAGTTTATGCTCCATTTGGTCATAAAATAAAAACTTGAGAATTGGTGAAAATTTCATTTATTTTGTTTTATTATATGATCTATACAACAATGTAGGTAACAAAAAAATGTTACTATCTTTTATTAACTGATTAATTTTGTTTTTACTACTTGGTTGGCAGCCATACAATAATCTGCTACATGGCACAATGCCTACCAACCTAACATCTTATCAATCAAAACAGGCCCAGGAGCAATAATAGATGATGAAGGAGAAATAGCTTTCTATTCTTCAAACACCACCAACAACCCTAAGAGGCAACAGTATCTACAGATTCACCCCAGTCTGTTAGCATAACATCCCCCCAAAAAACAGCACACATTTAAATACAATTTCAGCTACAACTCTTGACTCTGGTGAGAATTTAGAATCTAGGCTGTCTGTCATTAGATGATTAACACATATTACTCAGACACATTAGACATATAGATTATACCAAAAGTTATGTTTTTTTTTAAAAATTTCCTTTTTGCAATATCTGTTCCAAACACTTTAAGTGTGGCTAAGGTTGGGAAAAAACATGGGTAAGTTTAATACAAACAAAAAAAAACATTATTGACTGAATTGTCCAGCAACCACACCAACCTTTTATTTGACACATCAAACCCCCCTAGAAGACAATACAATTTATTATAGGATTGTTGTATTAGACTGCAATACATTTATGAAGGTGTTCCGGATTAAAAAGCAGCCAAGTGTGCCAAACAATTTGGTGACCCAGTCATGCTTGTTCACACCGAACTTTTCAAGTTATGATATGTATCTTTAAACTTAGAAAACATAGCTTTGTGTATGAAAATATGGGTGTGGTCGTTGTAACTAATCACCACCTGACCTTTTAATTTAAGTGAGTGCTGAGTGCCATTAGGTATTAAATGGAATGGCAATGTAGTGCAGCATTGTATAGCACACAAGATATCTCTATATTATAATAAATACAGCATAAAGCTTTACTGTTTTTAAAGGGGAAACAAGCATGATTCTACTGTTTAATAGAATTAAGGCAAGGGAATAAAACTATGTAGAATTGATTTGGATATCTCAGAAGGGACAAAGCACATATTAATACAGTCTATAAAATGTTGTTATTCAATACCATCCAGGACCCGAAATGGTACTATCCCATCCAAAAACCACTCCCACATCACTTGTTTCTTTTTGATGTTAGATGGAAAAGAACTCTGCTCCATGTTCAATAGAGTGGGATTGCTCAAGGCTCAATATGCCTGAAATGTTCAGACTACTAAGTACCTAAACTTTTAAAATGTCATGATTCAAACTGATTTTCTTTACTGATATACCAGCATATAGAGTAACAGCCAAGGCCTCCTACGTAACATAAGGTGCCTGTAGAACATGGGCTCTCAAGATGTTATTTAGAAATTATTTTGTTATCTAAACCAAATAAATGCATAAAAAGTTTCTCACCACCGACTGCCTCCAAAATAAAGGTGTGTGTGACAATCTGGGCTTGAAAGGAGAGGTGCATTGTGGCGGCAAGAGACGGACGGGGCGCAATAAAAGGGTCTTTCCTAGATGGAGGGAGACACGAACCAAAAGCAGAAGAAGGGAGAATGGGTGCAGAGGTTTTACTGAAAGGGAAAATGGATTTTTCACAAAACAACATGGTTTTGCCGTATAGAGCCTATTTGTGTTCTTTGTTTTTACTTAGAGACAGAAAACCAACCTAGATGGCAATGCAGCTGTGATGAGATGAGGGGCAAGCAGAGAGAGGGAATAATGGACAATCTGTACCAGACTACCTCCAAAACCAACATCTTTGTTCCTGAGCAAGACTTCCTCTGTGAGCCAGGCCACATCATGACACAAAAGAGATGCACTCACGCCCTGCGGAGGACATGGATGGAAATGTTTGTTTATTATTATTATTATTATTTATTATCAAATTAGATGTGAGCAATAACCATTTGGTGATGCTAGTTAGAGACCGGTGGGCAAGACTCAGAATATTACTGCCACACTCTAACAAACTAGTACAAAAACCCATTCTGCTTATGAGCCTCCTGGAGTACTGATGGATGCTCGGAGGGGCAGAGGCAGATTTTAAATGTGACAGCACCAAGGAGTAAACAGTTCAGCAACAAATTTACACAAGGATGGTGAACTTGCCTTGCAGTGCCTGTACAGCAAAAGACTGGAAACCAGACTAGTTGACATGATAGCCTTGCAGGAGGTTGCAGCTGAAAAGTGGAGAATAACCATGCACATGCACGCACACACACACACAGGAGAGGGATGATAAGGAACAACTTACACGATAGTGTAAGGTTTTTAGAATTCAGCAGAGATACATATACTTGGACGTACTAAAGATGAGGTGGAGGATGATTGCAATGCTGCGATCTCTCTGTGGATGAGTTGGTTCTATGAGTTCAGATGCATAATGTAAACAGGGTAGGAGCCACGACATCCTTCTCCGACCAAACACACTGTCAGTTCTTGAGAAAAAAAACGAGGATGTCGAGATGTAATTCAGATAATTTTTTTTTTAGTTCTTTAAAATCCCAAAAAAGTTCTCAAAATGTATACTTGCTTAAGATTTTATCAAAATAAATGAAATCCAAGTTTAACACTGCAAAATTTAGTAATTGTAAGCATTTTAACAGCATATAAATTTCAAATATTAATGGACAGTAATGAAACAGGAAGCAGCTCCCAAAGTGAGCTGTTAACTAAAGATTTGCCAGTGACAGTCTGCATAACTTTCCACAACAAAGTAACCAACTATATACATGATGCTCAATAAAAAAGTTACTTTTCCACTACTATATTTGAGAAAAGTAGCGGCTCAAAGTGTTGCTGCGTTAAACCAAAACTGCTGACATCACAGTAAGCACAACTGTTGAAAGACCAACTGACACAGTGTGTGAATAAAACAAAAAAAAAGATCTATGGCCTTCAACTATCAAAATGTGTTCTGCTGTAGTAAACTGTATACAATTAGGTCCATAAGTATTTGGAAAACGACATAGGGTTTAGGGTTTTAACATTTTGCCTCTATACACCACCACAATGGATTTGAAATAAAACAATCAAGATGTGATCAATGTGCAGACTCTCAGCATTAATTCATGGGGTTCCACAAATACTCAATTTAACATTAGGAATTACAGCTATTTTATGCAGAGTACATCCATTTTCAAGGGCTAAAAGCGTTTGGAGATTTGTAAATATAACTGTAGTTTGTAATACTTGGATGAAAATCCTTGACAGTTGATGACTGCCTGAAGTCTAAAGTCCATGGATGTCACGAAATTCCAAACTTCCTCCCTGGAGACGCTTTGCCAGGCCCTCACTGCAGCCAACTTTATTTGCTTCTTGTTTGTGGGTCTTTCCGCCCTCAAATTTTGTCTTCAGTAACTGAAAAGCTTCCCTACTGGGTTGAGATCAGGTGACTTGGCCATTGAAGGATATCCCATTTCTTTCCCTTCAAAAATCTTGAGCTGCCTCTGCAGTATGTTTACTGTCATTATCCATCTGCACTGTGAAGCACCAATCATTTTAGTAGGATTTGGCTGAATGTGAGCAGACAGTATAGCCCTATACTCCTAAGAATTCATGTTGCTGCTTCAGTCAGCAGTCACATCATTAATAAACAGCAGTGAGCCTGTTCCATTGGCAGCCATGCATGCCTCTGCCATAACACTGCCTCCAACATGTTTGACACATGATGTGAAACAACATGTTACTTGAGTTGAGTTAATCCTTTCCCTCTCATACTTTTCTCTTCCCATCAATCTGATAGTTTAGTTTAGTTCGGTTTCCTCTGTCCAAAGAATCTGATTGCAGAACTTGGAAGGCTTTTTTGGATGTTTGGAAGTCTAATCTGGCCTTCCTGTTCTTGAATGTAACCAGTAGTACGTGACACCTTCTTGTAAACTCTCTGTATTTACATTCATGAAGGCATCTCGATTGTGGATTTGACAATGACACGCCTACCTTCTCCAAAGTATTCTTGACTGGTCTTGTTGTTGTGAAGGGGTTTTTCTTCACCAAGGGAAGATTATACCACCATCAACTTTAAGCATCTTGTGTGGTCTTCCAGGCATTTTGACGTTGTTGAGCTCACCAGTGCATTCTTCCTTTTTAAGAATGTACCACATAGTTGATTTGGCCATTCCTAAAGTTTTTGCCATCTCTCTGATGATTTTTTTTTTTTCAGCCAATTGATGGCCTCCTTCACTTGCACTGACATCTCCCTGCACTTCACATTGATAGCTCCAGTCAAACAGTTGCCAAATGCCAATTCAACAACTGAAATCAATTCCAGATCTTTAATCTGCTTCATTTGTCTTAAAATAACAAGGGAACAAATCACACCTGGCCTGAAACTGCTTGTCAGTCAATTGTACAAATACTTTTGAGCCCCTGAAAATTGAGGTGCTCTGCATAAAAGGGCTGTAATTCCAAAATGGTAAATGCAATATTTTTTGGAAACCTTTTGAATCAAAGCAGAAAGTCTGCACTACGATCACATCTTGATTGCTTTATTTCAAATCCATTGTGGTGGTGTATAGAGGCAAAATGTTAAAATTGTCATTGTCCAAATACATCTGGACCTTACTGTATATTGTCAAGGCAAATGCAGATCAAACCAAGTATGTCCCCATTTAAGTATTATTTGCTTTAGCTCAAAAAATCTATTTTATTATATAGATTACTGAATTTTTCAATAATTATCAACTCAGTCTTGCAACAGTAGTCTTTCCGCCCTCAAATTTTGTCTTCAGTAACTGAAAAGCTTCCCTACTGGGTTGAGATCAGGTGACTTGGCCATTGAAGGATATCCCATTTCTTTCCCTTCAAAAATCTTGAGCTGCCTCTGCAGTATGTTTACTGTCATTATCCATCTGCACTGTGAAGCACCAATCATTTTAGTAGGATTTGGCTGAATGTGAGCAGACAGTATAGCCCTATACTCCTAAGAATTCATGTTGCTGCTTCAGTCAGCAGTCACATCATTAATAAACAGCAGTGAGCCTGTTCCATTGGCAGCCATGCATGCCTCTGCCATAACACTGCCTCCAACATGTTTGACACATGATGTGAAACAACATGTTACTTGAGTTGAGTTAATCCTTTCCCTCTCATACTTTTCTCTTCCCATCAATCTGATAGTTTAGTTTAGTTCGGTTTCCTCTGTCCAAAGAATCTGATTGCAGAACTTGGAAGGCTTTTTTGGATGTTTGGAAGTCTAATCTGGCCTTCCTGTTCTTGAATGTAACCAGTAGTACGTGACACCTTCTTGTAAACTCTCTGTATTTACATTCATGAAGGCATCTCGATTGTGGATTTGACAATGACACGCCTACCTTCTCCAAAGTATTCTTGACTGGTCTTGTTGTTGTGAAGGGGTTTTTCTTCACCAAGGGAAGATTATACCACCATCAACTTTAAGCATCTTGTGTGGTCTTCCAGGCATTTTGACGTTGTTGAGCTCACCAGTGCATTCTTCCTTTTTAAGAATGTACCACATAGTTGATTTGGCCATTCCTAAAGTTTTTGCCATCTCTCTGATGATTTTTTTTTTTTCAGCCAATTGATGGCCTCCTTCACTTGCACTGACATCTCCCTGCACTTCACATTGATAGCTCCAGTCAAACAGTTGCCAAATGCCAATTCAACAACTGAAATCAATTCCAGATCTTTAATCTGCTTCATTTGTCTTAAAATAACAAGGGAACAAATCACACCTGGCCTGAAACTGCTTGTCAGTCAATTGTACAAATACTTTTGAGCCCCTGAAAATTGAGGTGCTCTGCATAAAAGGGCTGTAATTCCAAAATGGTAAATGCAATATTTTTTGGAAACCTTTTGAATCAAAGCAGAAAGTCTGCACTACGATCACATCTTGATTGCTTTATTTCAAATCCATTGTGGTGGTGTATAGAGGCAAAATGTTAAAATTGTCATTGTCCAAATACATCTGGACCTTACTGTATATTGTCAAGGCAAATGCAGATCAAACCAAGTATGTCCCCATTTAAGTATTATTTGCTTTAGCTCAAAAAATCTATTTTATTATATAGATTACTGAATTTTTCAATAATTATCAACTCAGTCTTGCAACAGTAATTGTAGCTAAAAACAAGCCAAATCTGATGAATTTTCATTAAAACTTTTATGTAGTTTAGTGAATGATTTAGCCATATATTTTGGAGAATGAAAGTGCACTAGAAGGTGAATAGACAAAATAGCATTATAGAATAAAGGACTTTTAAGCCATAAAAGCATATAAAATAAAAGCTCTCAAAAATTAAGATCTGTGCAATACATTTTCTAAGCTGCTTATCTTAAAGGCTATATTTTAGAAACATTACTTTTTCTGCACCTTAGTTGTGCATGTGTCAGAGAGAGATAAACATAAGTGTATCACTGAATGCACGAGTCAGACATTTACAGTTTTCATCTCAAAAATGAATAAACTATAAGTATCTACCTCTGTTAAATAAGAGGCTTTCAAAGCTGACATTTTAGCTGATGAGGACATTCAAAATGAGGGCAACATCAAAAACACTCTTAAGTGCGAGAGCACAATAATGATGTAGTGTGCATACACAAAGAACTAAAACTGAAAACAAGCTGATAACAATCCAATCTCAATATCTTTCCTTCTAGGTATTCATTTATGACTTCCTGGCTCTTTCACTCATGCTGTTTATCAGGTTTCTCCTCTCAGAATATTTAAATACATGAAAGAAAAAGCCACTTTGCTTGTTAGAAGCCAAGCAGAGATTGAGTTCGGATATTGTTTTCTTTGTTATCTTTTTCACTGGCAGACTATGCAAGGATGATGGTAAATGAACCATATCTAAGAGGATCAAAATTCTCATTGGAGCTTGCATTGCATGTGTGCCGGATTCAAGATTTACCAAAAAAGTTATAAAGTTTCGGAGAAAACAACTTTTTGATTTCACAGATGTTTGATGAATTACAATCTAAATCCGATTATCAGAGCGGTTTGTTCATACACTTAGTTATGAATACAGGTATACACACAGGTGGTTTAATTACCTATCATTGAGGATAACAGGCAGCAACAGGTCCTGAAGAGGGAGCCATTTATTTACTCTCCACCTCTCTGATTCACACATCTCCTAGACACCCAAACAAAAAAATATGGGCACAGATGTGCACTTTCATAGAAGTGTAAAATTGTCTATCTGAATCATACAACACTGAGGTTCTATCAAATCAAAAATAGAAAAATTAGACCATTATTATCAATTATTATTACCTCATTTGCCACTTTACCGAGTACAGCTAAGTAAGCGTAATGTACTTCATAAGGGTTCATTATATTCAGGTCAGGAAAAACAGCTTTCCTACCATACCTTTGAATATGAATATGGGTTCCCAAAATTAATTAATATAATTCTGTGATTTTTTTTCGTAATCATTAAAAATTCATTAAAACTGCAGTCAGTAAGATTGAGCAGAGAGAGGACTTAAGCAAAAAATTGAATGAGCAGCGCTCTATTTCTGCCTCCAAGCCATGTACAAGATCTTGATCTGTCTATATTTTTAATAACAACGAATTACAGCTACTCTCTTGGCCGCAATTGGTTGTTTTGAGCAAAGCAGAAATTTTTGATAAACAAAATTAGGAGCAGTAGGTGAGGCCAGGAGTCTGGCTTTTTTACAGACCATCTGTCTCATGGGTTACTGTCAGAAAATAGTGATAATTAGTGATAAATAAAACTGCAGCTTTAAAAGAAACCATTAGTGTAGAAAACTTTTTGATGACCCTTTCACAAATCACATCATTACAAGGTATATGCTGTGATGAGATGTCACATGTAACTACTCTATTGCTTCATTTTAAGGGGAAGATCCATGATGGTATCTATCTGCTGTGTACCTTAAGGGAAAAAGGCAGAGCAAAGTGGATCCTCACACATCCTCTTGGATTTCTCCAAAGAAACGACCAGAGCCACTGCAACACAGAGCTTAATCCAACCTGGGAGGATATGTTAAACACACATGCACATTCACATAAGTGACACATGTAGCGAGTTTGCCATTATATCATAAAGAGGCTATGCCTTTATGACACAAATTACAGAAGCAATGCTATAAATAAGCAGGTTATACTATGAGCATTGGACGAATGACAGTAAAATTATGTGATGAGCACCTTATTAGACCAATTGACCACATGCAACACCCACTCCTCAGTATCATCTTAAAGTACAGATAACGGGGGGCTTTTATCTGTACTGTATATATGACTAATGGAGACTAATAGCAATCAATTTTATTTTGAAAAAATAAAAAGCAAACCTCAACTAATGAATGAAAATTTTAGTCATTAATAATGCTACTGTACTACTACTACTTTTTATTTTGTAATAAAAATCAAAGTGCAATTCATAGCTGTTCAATTCATAGTGAAATTTCATAGCTGTACTCTGATTCATTATTTTCAATTCTAACACTGTACCCTCCAAGAGTTGAGACAATTTGGGGGGCATTATTTGGGGACACACCATGGTCTAAATTATTGGTGAGCTACAATTACCATTTTGTTTTGAGAGTATAATGTAATACAGACTGGTATTCAATGAGTTATGCAGTTGCCAAAAAAAACTTAAGCACGTTTTTTTTTTTTTAAGATTGTTTTTTTGGGGATTTTGTTTTGTTTTTGTTTTTCTTTAATTTCCTCCATGAACCATGTCTCACAGGCACAGCTGCTGCTCAAAATGTTGACCAAGTAAACAAGCAGACCAAAAATATCTTGCTCAAAGATGATCACCTATAAACAAGGACATTGCAGTTGTCTCTTGCTTGTGTGAGCTTGCAAATGTGTGTCTGTAGAGCAACCTGTATGCTAGTCTTGGGCACACAGTCGTAGGAGATGCCTACAGGGACCAGAATGACATCAGTAACAGATCCCTCTTTGATAAGCTGTGTGATGTGAGCCAGCCACTGGCCACCTTGGTCAGACTCAGGGGATATGCCAACGCTCATTGCCTGGCCCTCCTGTAGCAGCTCACGTACCAGCTGAAAAAGTAGGAAAGGGGAATTGGAGAATGAAAGATGGCATGGAGAAAGGTCTGAAAATTGTTAGCAGTAGGGAAACATAAAATTTCAACCATACATTTTTAAAATATACATAAGCAATATAACAAAACAGACATTGGGGTTAATATAAGGAGGCAACAAAACAAGAGGAGCAGAGGAAGAAGTCAAAATGCATACTTCATGACATCCTGAGACACTTTCCTTGCCCCAAGTGCGATTTTCCCCTTACAGAAATGGAAAATTCAATTACCACTGAACAACAGCTAAGCAGGCCTACACTCAGTAAACAAAGGTTTATTAACATTGATATACAACTAATAAACAAGCCCACTTTTAAATGTGGAGCAAATATGTTTACTCAAATAAATGGTTAATGAAAAAAATAAAAAAACACACTGAATCACTCATAAACAACCAGTTTATATTCCACTTTAGCTATACTATAATGCCAGAGTGAGAAGTGTTATTGAGCAGTTTAGTACAAACTGAT
>KV751357.1:1248210-1276278 GCA_001698575.1 Mola mola | reverse complement strand
CTTGCCAAGATACGCTGAGGTGAATCAAGAGCAACAAAAAGCAAAAAATAGCAGACAATTCCATACCACAGCTCATAAGACCTGCCCCTTTAAAATTCAAAACACCTCAATACAACTGCTCATTTTATTTGTAAAGACCTGTCTTCATATACTGTTGTGGAAAACACAGTTTTGAAACATGATTTACAATTTGGAGCCGTGGTATGTTATTCCATCAAGGAAGTTTTTTGAGAGACGGCCGTTGCTGAAATCTAAAATGATGTGATGTCCGAAGCCAAAGAAAAGTTGAGTAGATGTGAACCACTCTAATCTGTGGCACATTTATCGGTACAGCTAAATTCTAAAGTCTGACTGACTGACGTGATGTGCATTGTTTTTGGAAATGACTTCATATATTGTCTCTAAAGGTGAATTTGTATAAAATTCTCTTCTGAAGCCATGGTAAACATTGTAGCCTGTTACGCACATGTAGCTTGTTTTGTTTGGACTGTACAGCTTGTGATTAGTTTCCATATCCCCTCACCTGGCCGCTCTGTTCTTCAGTCTTGCTGTTTCAACAGTGCTTGTCTGTTTGATGGGCACTGTTGTTCGACTACCCAGTCTTGTTTTCCATGGCGCTATTGTGATAGCCATTCATATAGCCCTGTTTAGAAGTCTACTTGTGATTCGTAGGTTATTAGCTTGCCAAGATGCTTTGTAGCATGTTATTGATAGCATAAGGACTAAATAAACAAGTTTAAGGCAGCTGCACTGGTTTGGCCGCATAATGACTTTCTGTTTAGTGAAGCCAGTTCAACATACATTGTCTCATGTCTTCCCAGGAGGTTATGTTTTTTTTTAGTTTATTTAGTAACAGGATAACTTCAAAGTTATGGACAGATTTTCAGGAGATGATAAGATTTAGGTGATGATCCAGGTCATCATCTGGATCTGGGATTTTTTTTAAGGATAGGGGTAAAGTTGCAACCGGGAGGTATTGATAAGACTACAGACTTGCATCTAACATGACTATGAAGCAACATGTTGCCACTGTCAACATTTCTATAACACAAATGTTGCACTGTGAGTAAAATTTGCAGGTCTACTGACATGTGGATGGGGACTGTTTGGTGTTAGTGGTCATCTGTGGTCTCAGATTGCTTTCTCTCTAGTCTCTGTTGTTTCCTTTGTGTTAATGCCCTGATATTTTGTGTTGAAGAAATGCTTTCATGACACTGATAAAACTAAGTAAATTCAGGACTGCCAATGAATAGTATTTATTGTTAACGTATTGTTTACTTAAAGATAACGGCACATTGTTTTTAACAGCATGTTGAAACAATTCTGCACCGAGAGAAAAATAGTGGCTACAGCCATCGGAAATTTGGCCAGCTAGGCAAAGCCAGATTCACCGAGGCTGTTGTTAACAGTATGATGTATGTTATCTTTTTTTAGGAAAGGAAAGAAAAACACAATAACCAATAACCTCAAAGTGCAATAGAATTACAGTAAATAAGAATCAAATTCAGACCGAAGTATCGAGATAGAACTGAATCAATATAAAATATCAGCATGTTTGCATTGTCAATGTGAACATGTTAGCATTTAGCTTATCGCACTGCTATGCTTAGGTACAGCCTCTAAGAGCCGCTAGCATGGTGGCACACTTTTAGTCTTGTTAAAACATTTATGAACATTACTGATGTAATTCTTCCATCAAACCTCAATGAATTACATTAATTATGAATATTACCATAATCTACCTCATCTTAACCAAAACCATCCATTTGTTTGTTAAGACTTACAGAGGTAATGACAGGTGAGTGTAGACTGTCCATTTCAGCAAGCTGCTCAGTCAGTATAGAGGGTGGAAGGAGAAGGACACCAACTTTCTGTAGGATTGCTCTAGAGGAGAAATAAAGGATGCCGTATCTTAGACATGACTATGAAATAATATGATCTAAATATAATTTTGTGAATAAAAGTGCACAGGCTCATTATCTTAAAGACTGCATAGTGTCATTCAGTGCAACTGGCCAGGCAGCTCCTATGTGATTTTGAGTGTATATAAGATTTACCTTAGGAAGTAGCTCTTACTCTGGAGGGGACAAACAGTGTATGGGACTCTCAGGTTGTGAGAGAAAAGCACCAGAGCGATAACAGCACAGTCCACAAGGCTCTGACGCACATGCACATAGAGCAGCAGAGATCCCTGAATCCAAAAACAGGAGGAGCTTTAGATAAACAGGATTCTTCACATTGTCAGTAATTATGAAAAACAATGCTGGATTGTGCAGAGGTTGGGCTCAGATTAGGAAAATGTATCTGGGGCCTTAATTTAAATAAATCTTGTAATCAGAACTCAAGTCCCAGATAACATTATCAGAATGGAATGTTGGAGAAAAGTATTTTTACCTCAAACATGAAAAAAAGTTACAATATTTGACAATTATGTTATTTGAGGTTTTTTTTTAATTCATTCATAAAAGATACATGGATGGATTATTTATAAGAGGAATGTGTTAAGTGGACTTTATCCAAGGTGAACAACAGCTTTATTATTCTGTATGTGTAGCCTTTTGGCTTTTGACAATCCCATAGGAAACATTGAACCCCTCTCCTAACCCTGGAGTGGAGAAGAGAGTTGGGTACCCGGAGGCTTTTTTTTGGCTTTTTTATGACTTTTTTTCATTATAGGAACAAATAATATGCTACTATTGCAAACTCAATTAATTCAAATCAGAGAGCTAAAATATGACAGTGCTTTTATAGATGTTATAATGTAACCGCACTAAAAAGGTAATAAGTATTGAAAAAAAACAGCCACAACAAAACCACACAAAAATGCTAATTACTAATTTCTTTCAACGTTGCAATGATCACTCTTTAATATTAAATTTTTTTGGTAATAGAAAAATAAAAAGATTCTTAGTATCATCATATCAATTTAATATTTATTCTTGTATCTTTAATCTGTCAATGGATGATATAATTATCATAAAAAGGTAAACATATTGCTAAAACATTGATCAAATTCTACATTTGTACAATGTCCTCTAGTTTCTCAGTTTAAGATTTAATATAATACGGCAGAGAAGACATTATTCACATAGTTATGGGAACTGAAACGAACAACTATTGAAAATCATAGGCATTATTATAATTTCTTTTCATTTTGCCTTCATTTACTGCTTTTGAGATCGAAGCTAAAGACATACTTCACAGAATTCAGTCATGTCCATCTTGAACTTCTGAAAAAGCAGCATAACACAGACTCATTTACTTGTATTTATTGTCAACCATGTAATTAGAGCTTGTAGTCTTCAGTAAAAAAGTGAAAATAATCAAGTATTAGAAGGAAAGTAAAGAAAGAAACACATTCAAAGTTTTACAGTGCTGTGAAAAAGTATTTGCCCCCTTCCTGATTAAAATTTTTTTTGCATATTTTTCATACTTCAGATCATCAAACAAATTCTCATATTAGACAAAGATACCCTTAGTAAATACAAAATCCAGTTTTTAAACGATGATTTCATTTATTAAGGAAAAAGCTATCCAAATCTGCATGGTCCCATGCGAAAAAGTAATTGCCCCCTAAACCTAATAACTGGTTGTGCTACCCTTGGCAGCAACAACTGCAATCAAGCGTTTTCAGTTTTGGCCCACTCCTCTTATTAATAAAAACATTAACTGTTTAATGCCACAGCATCTCAATCGGATTTAAGTCCGGACTTTGACTAGGCTGCTCCAAAACCTTAATTTTTTTTTTTTTTTTTTAAGCCATTCATAGGTGGACTTGCTGGTGTGTGTTTCGGATCATTGTCCTGCTGCATTTTGAGTTGGTTTGGATAGCTTTTTTCCCTAAACAAAAGAAATCATCATTTAAAAACTGCATTTTGTATTTACTCGGGTTATCTTTGTCTAATATTAAAATTTGTTTGATGATCTGAAACATTTAAGTGTGACAAATATGCAAAAATATTAGAAATCAGGAAGGGGGCAAACACTTTTTCACTACAATCTATGTGTTTTTAGGTTTTTAGTAATTATACTTGAAAAACACAGATTTTTTTTTTTTTCATTTTTGTGTGGTTTTGTTGTGGCTGGGGTTCTAGATGTTTATCACTGCATTACACACTGATTAGCCATAACACAATAACCATTACAGTTACTAACAGTTAATAACAGTTGTGAATAACATTGATGATGTCACTACAGTCCAAAGACCTGCTTGGATGCCACTTGTCTCCCAACACACAATGCTTGCTGTGACATCACAAAACTGCTCAGGAACTGCAAAAGGAATGTGACACTGAGCTTAAAGTGTCAATGTGGCCTCAAAAGTTTCACAGCAGAACTTTGCACTGTAGCAAGGTGATCAATGTTATTTACTTCAACTGTCAATAGTAATGCTATGGCTGAGTGGCAAGGGATAAAGGCATAGGGGACACTACTGTGTACTATTTTGGGGTTTGGTTTTTTAGTTGGATAAATCTCATGACATTTGTAAAAATGCACACTATTTTATCCTTTTGTTGTTGTTTAAATTGTAAATATAGGCACTATAATTCCCCTTTTTTTGTTTGTACTTGTCTTTCTTTTTAATGTATACATGTTATACATGTCAAGTCACATCAATGTATATTTTGTTTGAGAATTTTGATAATAAAAAAATATATAATAAAATGTGTACTTGTGTGGAGCCAAAACATCTTAGCTTTTCAGCAAAACATGATTTTTTCAATATTTTACAGAGAGTGTTGCAGTAACATCGATGGGTACATTTAATCACCTGCAAACATAAGCCACTTCATCTGAATATGTATGAACGTGTTGATAGATACTTGTACCTCTTGTGAAGCTCTGTGTAAAGCTGCCAGGTGGTTGAGGTTAACTTGAATATTATCAAACATGGAAGAAAACATCTTCAGCATCAGCCAGCCCATGAATCTAGTCAGGAGAGGATAGTGGGTGGTGAAATATATAGAAGTCAGAAAGAGGAGAAAAATTAATGTGCAGAGGGAGGAGAGGGTGACAATATACCCAGTAAGAAGAAGATAGTGGGGAGGCTAGGAAGCGATAGTCACCAATAACAGAATCTTAACATGGAGGGTTAACAACATGTAAATGGGATACATGGGAATGGGCCAAAGTGGGAAGAGGATAAGGATAAAAAGGAACTGAAGACGTAAGGAAAAACACAAAATAGCAAGAGACAGTTTGGGTACAAATGAGAGAAAGAGAGAGAGAGGGAGACATTTTGATGACAGTGTGGAAAAGCTAAAAGATAGATTTGAAGGTCATAACCCTTGATTTACACTCAACACGCAGGAACAACTAAACAAGTGTTATACGCACTGGCCATGGACAAGTTTACCTTAACAACTCTCAGTTATCCTGAAGCACATGATGGCTGAGTCACAGCTTGTAAAGCGGGGTAGTGAAATATAAAGGAATCTGCCATGAAACATCCCACATGTCTAGGAGCACACTATATGAACCACATCTGTATGTCTCCTGCTGGAAACACCAGGCTTAAAAAAGTGGTCTCTTGCCTTCTTTTAGAATATTTTGATGGTTTCTTCTGTTTTGCCACAAAATAGTCAAGAGGAGGGAGTGACTATGAGAGTAGAAAACAAATGAAGCATTTATCAAGATAAATTCCACTCTGCATGAATTTGGAAACCATAGTGTTTTTCACATCTATGATTCTCCTTTGGACCAGATCTTCTCCAAAGCAACAGCAGCTGAGGATTTTGGGTGGGTCAGTACTTTAGGGATAAAGCTGGTAATATTCCACTCTTTTATTACAGTCAACAACTCCAATCAAAAGCAAAGGTCTGTCTCTTAAACCATTCAGCATCTCCAGCCCAAGCACATTTGTTGCTCGTTTTGTTTGTTTGTTTGTTGGTTTATGTTTCTGAACATACCATTCAAAGTTGGATCCTCCTCACCAACTCGATCAAGAAAGAAAGAGCAGTGTTCAAGCAAGCCATAGAAATTAAGAGCACAGAGGGTAGAAGGTAGACTCTCTGCAGTAAATACACTACCAGAGACATTATTTTTAGGGGTTTGCTTTTGCATGAGCCTAAACTGTTTTTTCCACCTTCAGATATCTTGCAAAACAAGCCATGAATTTAGACTTTCCTCTAAAACATTTGGACAGTGTACTTTTTAACACACTTAAAGATTGCAATTGTTGGCTATAACAGTAAGTCATAGCTCTGACTCTATTATAAGCATTTATGGAAACATATATGCAAATGATTCAAAATAAAATAAAAGCATGTCTAACCCAAGGGTGATAGGCTCACCCATGTTGAAAAAGATTAAACAACCAAGGAAGTGTATGGCACTGACGAATAAATTGTGGAACCGGCTATACAGATAACACATTCGATCCATTGTTTTTTCATTGTGACATTTGTTGACAATAAGAAAAGAAAAAGAATATCAGAACTCAATCCATTAACTAGCAGGACTACATTTACTGTAAGGCAAAAAGACATTACTTAGAAACAAAACTGTAGTAATTTAAACTACATGCAAAGGCTTTGCTACAATTTTGAGGAATACAGAAAACAATTATTTAAAGAAAGCTTTCTATTTATTTCTTGTTACGTCAAGGTGAAAGCCCAATATAGTGCATCTTTAAAATCAATGCATGAAAAGAATTTGATTAATAAAAAAAACAACAAACAGAAAACTTTGAACTTGCCCTTTGCCTATCGATCGACACACAGACACGCACCGTAAGGCACCTGGGACGATGCAAGTGTTAATGAGGGGGAGGAATGCTGAGAGGCGGTTGATCTGTCCTTGGCCATATACCCCTTTTACTTTATTCTCTGCTGTAAGCACCTCCTTCACCCTGAAACACATGGTCACAGGACAGTTGAGGTAACATTACACAAAGGCCCTTTTCAGCTATACACAAGAAAAAAAAAAAAAAACATCCGGCAGTAAAGAGGTCACACAAAGGTTACACTCAATTACAGTGAGGCCGAGATAACAACGAACACAACTACAGATTTAGAACAAGAGAAAGGGAAAGTGTGACAACATTCTGAATTTATCCCATTTCTCTTCATTCCCTCTGCACAGGCTCAATAATCGCCTTCATTTTCTATAGCTTTCTTTGTGTGTCTTATCTCCTCCCTTCCTCTCTCTCCCCTGTCTCATTTTCTGTATCTCTGCCTATCATTTATTTACTCTCCGCTAGCATCTTGAGTCTTCTCTTACTCTGTCTCTTTCCCCTTAGGTACCTGTTGCTCTGACAGACTCTCTCTAGTCTGTTGCTAGCAGGACTCGGGTAAACTTTGCATCCCATCACAAACAGTGCGCAGCAAACCCTCCGCACAAGCCAGCCTCGGTACCTGCAATAGCAAACACACAATGCAGAGGAAAAGAACATACAGTATGTGAGTGTGTGTTCTGGGACTGGAATCTCATGTGTTTGTCAGAATGTTATAGGATATCATTAATACCTGGTGTTCGTCTCGTTAACACTCAGTAAGTTTTGGAAGCCAAGGGAAGAGTTTTGTCCAAGCTTCTTGTGCTATGTCATGACACAGAGACAGATGGCAGGTGTATAAAAATCCATCCAGAACAAGGTCTATTGGACATTATCCAATTCACTGTATAGAAGATTGATGCAGCATTATTCTGAACGTGCACATCTATTAGTGCATCTAAATCTACTAAATAAGCTTTATGTTAAATGTGAGCTTATTTTCAGTCAGTGAAATAGCTTGCTTCACAGTAATATGGACTTGGAAACCTTCATGGATTGCAGTAATAAAATTTGTTCGATTGGAACCAATATTAAGTGTAATGTACCTCATTTTATTAATTTAATTTTCAGCTTTCCTATTCCCTCCTGCCTCTCTTACTGTGTCATGTCTAAGCTGCACACTCACCAGACTGTCTGGGGTGCACTGGTGACAGCACTGGCCAACAATTGGCCTGAACTTGCCCAGACAGGGAGGCAACGTCTTCAGTTTTTTCTTTATCTTCAATTCCCAGGAAAGCTGAAAGGAAAATGCAATTACACTAAAAACTGTCAAATACACCAAAATTACAGCCACATCCATTTCTTGAAATTACACCCTGTTGCCAGTTTATCAGGTAGATCCTTAGCAAAAAAAAACCACAGTCACATACAATGGATTTACAAAACATTCTGTCCTTAATAATGTAATAATGTTCAGTTTTTCTTCAAACTGTATCAAGGAGTTGCTGATTAAACTTTCCATTCATTCTGGATGATGTATTTAGTGCTGCCATTTTTTTTTTTGGATTGTTTTGCATTTTGCAGAAAGGGTGTCGCTCTGATAAAGCTAACCCTTATGGATATCACACACTACATAATTGTGGTAGACAAAATAAAAGACAGACCTTCAGTACATGTAGTAAACCTTGAAAATTAGACTTGCTCAATTAGATTTTTAACAAGACACAACAAAATAAGATTTAAATCTTATTTTGTTTTAATTGATTGATTTAAATTGTTGAAATTGAACTTTTACATGTTTATGCAATTTGGGCAGAAAACAAGAGAAACCATGTACCATCAACTGCACTTTTCTTGCTCAGCCTAGCCTTTGTAGGGCTATTTGAACGAATTTCAGGGTTTCAATATAATACAAATTGTTGAGAACTCATTAATATTCAATGCTGAAATCACTATTCGAATGTGTGTTTTTAGTTTTATAAATGTGTTTGCTACCATTCCTGCATCTCACCTTACTCATCTTGGCCTCTAATTTACCCATACTTTGGAAACAAAAAGTTTTTAGGCCACCTGTAGTCATTTCAATGAGGGACGGGCAAAGATTTTGCTCTTTCACTCTGAATTTCTGGCTGGGTATACGTTACGTTAACTGCAGCAATAATAAACCAGGCTCAAGGCCTGCACAGTGAGTTTGATTGTAGATAAAGTGTGTGCAATGGGGCAGGTGGCTTTCTTGAAATGCCCTCTATTGGACAAAATGTGCAACAATCGTATGCTCATAAAGCCATTGGCAACTGTTACATAGCAAATAATTATAATAAAATTAGAACATAAAAAACTGAATTTAATTCGAATTGGATTATAGATTAGGTTGACAGCACTAAACCTTTGGTCTTATTACATATGTATGTACATATATACAGTATGTACAAGTAACAAATGTTTAGATGAAAAATCAAGAACATAGCAACTTGTTATATAGAATAGTTAAAAGAAACATTTTTATCTAAACTGAAACTTTAATCTTGCATATCTAGTTTTACAATTCAAGTAATGACAAGTTCTTTCTTTAAAAATCTGTCCCCGACGGCTCCATAAAGACAGCTTTGTGTATGGAGATTGTCTACATGTGCAGACTATCACAAAGGATAATTGGGGCCCCTAAATTTATAATGAATTTAAGTATCACATGTATTCTAAATTATATGACATTTACTCTAAAGGCTAAATGCCTACCTTTCAATGCTAATGAAAATAAAAAATAACTTGTTTCTGCATTGTGTGATTTGGGTTCACTTCAAAATTTCATGGGCTTTTTCTTAGATGAATGAAGTTTGTTTTTTATTTTTTGTCTGTGATCCTGGTGTAAACCTAAATGATGAGCTGCTTGGCAGAGGGAATGAGCAATGGTTTCACAATGAGGTTGGAGTAGAAGAAAAATCTATCTGACGTTCTGCATTTATACACAGATGTAGAGTAGCCATACTATTATCATTGCATACAAACGTTCTCCAACTACCTCATTTCTTCCAATAAACTTGTCTTTTTTTACATGATAAGTTGACATGATCAGTCAACTGAAATCAAGTGTGAGTTACAGCTAATGAATCTCAAAGTCAATGACAATGATGGATTCCAGAATACTGAGGGGTTTACTGAGTCAGTCACTTGCCAAGAAACTGTCAGTTTAAAGACAAAAGATTACATTTAATAATGCATGGATGTATCATTACACTATCATTCAAAGCATGGATTGAACTGTCGCTAATTTAAATGGTCAGACTACTCGAGAGAAAAAGTAATGTATCAGGAGAGGAGGGAGAGTTAAACAGTGAATGACATAAGCATAAAGGCATAATTTTAGTATTATTAGGCTAAAACCACCCATCACCTCACTATGTTAAAGGAATAAACGACTTTTAGTAAGACCTTTGGAGCCTTTTGACAGAGGATGTTCACTACACGTTTGTGTGTCAAAAGCTAGGTTCATCAATTTGTCTTCAAGAACCATTCCAGTAAATCCATCCATCCATCCTTCCATTTTCTACCACTTATCCTGTTAGGGGTCGCGGGGGGAGGCTGGAGCCTATCTCAGCATCTTCGGGCGAAGGCGGGGTCACCCTGGACAAGTCGCCAGTTCATCGCAGGGCTGACATATAGAGACAAACAACCATCCACACTCACATTCACACCTAGGGGCAATTTAGAGTGACCAATTAAACTAACCCCCAGTTTACATATTTTTTGGACTGTGGGAGGAAGCCGGAGTACCCAGGGAGAACCCACCCAGACACAGGGAAACTCCACACAGAAACGCCCTGACTCGGAATCGAACCCAGGACCTTGTTGCTGTGAGGCGACGGTGCTAACCACTGCACCGCCCCTCCAGTCTATCTAAATCTAATGTCCTAAGTAATAACACTATTGAAAACAATTAGCCAATTTATGCAAATGATGCTGCAATATCTAAATTCTTTTTATGGGCCTCGAAACATAGTGCATAGTGAGCATATTTGTCCTATTTTAGCCATCCTCCACTGGCTCCCTGTGAACCTAGGAATAAATTTCAAAATCCTACTGTTTGTCTATAAATTTTAAATGGTCCTGCTCCATATTATCTCCTGATACAGTATAAACTATTGCTTGTTGTGGTTCATGTTCAATATTGTCTTCTCAGCTTGTCTTTGACTTCTTGTATTTTAGTTCTACTGGACAACACATTACCCAACTATGTTGATTTTTTAAAAGCGCTACATATAACTAAAACTGGATTGATTGGCTGCCTCAAAGCTCTGTATTTTACCGCTGAGGGGTTTGAAACTTAACAGGCAATATAAATAATAAATGTGACTGCAATTAGAGCTCATAAAATTGACAAGCAGTATGAAATTGTCTAAACTTAGGCTGGAAGACAGTTTTAGCTCTGCATTATATTGAAGCTTTTACAAACAATGCTTTCAACAAAATCTGCAGAGAAGATGATTACATTGTTCTACATACAGTAAGTTCCCTGTCACTGAGATTGAAAGTGCAGAGGAAGAGGAGATCTCTAAATTGCTAATAAAATTACTGGATGATTAGATGTTGAAATAATTTATTATTATTTTTATTGTTATTTTTCTTTCTCTGTACACCACACAAATGGCTTTAAAAAAAATGAGGTAGGTGTAGACCTTCAGCTTTGAAGGGTATCACAAGTGTATTGCATTGATCATTTAGGAATTTTATTTTAACACAAAGTCCCCCATTTTCCAAAGTATGGACACTTAAATTGCCAACAAATCCCAAACAGCATTTGGTAGCTTTTGTAGAGTTGTTGCGGCAAGTTTAGAAGGCCATCATTATGCTTAAAAATGAACTGGAATTGGGTTACTGGTATTTATCATTTATGCGGCTGGAGCTTCTGCTCACAACAAACCAAATTCTGCAAAACTGACAGGACAGTGCCTCACAGTGCAGATGGATAATGACCCAAAACATACTGTGAAAGGAACCCAAGGAAAAGGAATGGGATATTCTTCCTAATAGAGCACCTTTTCAGTTATTAAACACAAAATCGGTGGCAGAAGACCTATTAATCAGCAGCAACTAAAGGCAGCTGCAGTAAAGGCCTGGCAGAGTGTGTCCAGAGAGGGAATTCAGCATTGTTTATATCTATGGGTAACAGACTTCAGGCAGTCATTGACTTCAAAGGATTTTTTAACCCAGTTAAAAAAAAACAGTCCTTACATTTAAAATTGTCTTGATTTGTCTAATTACTTTTGAGCCTAAGAAAATAGGGGACTTTGTGTATAAATGACTGTAATCCTTAAATGGTGAAATAATTTTGTGATACCCCTTCAAATTAAAGCTGAAAGCCTACATATCAATCACATCTTTATTGCTCATTTTTCAAATTTATTGTGGTGTACAGATGCATTATAACAAAAATTGTGTTAATATCCAAATACTCTAGAATTTAAGTATAAAGAAAGGAGAATTAGAGTTTGAAAAATCCTGAAATTTTCCGTGCTTTGGTGATGCACCAATATGCCTCCCTTTTTTATGTATGTATATTGTATATATATGTATGATCTTGTGAGTTGATGTCAATCAAATTAAAACACATGGGATCATGAATGATCTCTTGTGATTGTGAAAACCAAGAGTTTTAGAAACTGTATGTGCACGTAGAGTAAGTGGAAGATGACAATAGGATAGAGTCATGCATGCTCTTACAGCAGGTCTGTTTTGCTGAATCAGTGGAAGGACCATGTCTTTGTTAATCCCGTCATGCTTCTCCTGCACCATGGTGAGAATCTGCAAATGGCAAAGATCAGACTGGGATAAAACAGTGTATGATACGGCATTGAGTTAAAACAGTGCATTCTCATATTGTTCTCATTAAAAGGATTGCTTTTAGGCACACATGGATGTGAGTGGGTAGTAATTTTTGCACCTTTACGACAAAACACCATTTTAGTTAACTGTTGAATGGCAATCCACCAATTTGAAAAATAAGCAAACATCCAGTTACTCAATATCTCAAATATCTCAGAGTCTCTTTCCATCATTCAATTTTTTCTCATGTGTTTTACTTTCCCTTCATTATTCTTCAGGTAAAAGAAAATAGCCTCTTGGTGCTTGTTTTTGCCAAATTCTCTTTTGTTTTCAATTTTAAGGACTTAAGTGTAACTTTAGATTTGGAGAAACTCGAGGCTAGCTTTGCTCAGAAATGGACAGTTGCAGTGGGGCAGACAAACAAAAGTGACATATAAACTATTAAAAGCAAATTACATAGCAATCAACTGAATAACAAGTATTATATAACTGATGCTGATCAAATTTTTTTTTTCAAATAGGAACCCAGTAATGAGAGTTGGCAACAAAGGTTAGTATGTAACACAATTTAATTTAAATAGGTTACCTAATGTTAATGGTGGTTGTGTCTGAGCTCAAATGAGTAATCACCTGAGATTACGATATGCTGAATACAGATCAGCAGCAAGTTCACACTCTTTAAAGAGAGATATGAGCAAAGCCACCATCTTCAAAGAGCCTCCATTTGGGGACTTTGATTCTACTACAAAAAGGATGAAGACATCCCTGCTCTCATCCTGTCGCACAAGCTCTCTTTTAATAAATCTTCCTGTGCTCACAACCACCACTTTTAGGACAGTCATTAGGGTCAATGGGAGATCTCTTTCAATTCCATTTTCTCTGACTCTGTCGATCATTACATTCCATTAACCATGCTAATTAAAAATCAAGCCTTCCCCCTGTGGAAATGGGAAGCATTTCAACTGACTCAAGTTCCCACATTCATTACCAACTCCAGTCTCCGGAAAAGAGGAATTGATAAGAGATTCCCAAGGTTGGTGATACTTCACGGGTGCAGAGGGTGATGGAGGAGGACAAGAGGCAGCAAAAAGGGCAGTAAAAAATATAAAACTGTAAATTATCCAACAAATGCTCTAACGGGGTTGGATAAGCCACTCCAGAGGGAATACAAGACTGGTAATATTTACAGATAGTAATATACCAAAGCCAAAGAGTTGTAAGGCAACAAAGAGCTTTATTTTTTTTTGTCAACATACAACATACAGTATCTGTATGTAGTCCCACACTAAAATGAAGAAACATTGCAAACATTTAGAACTGAGCCATGCATCCTTCCTCACACTTATGATTGCTTTATCAATCCTATCCTCTGAAATTCAAGTGTTACAAACTTTAATTAATATGAACTAATCTGCTATTGTGATAGTGTAGATCTAAACGAGCTTGTGATGACAAAGGATTAAATAAAACAAAACACATTAGGAGCTGTCAGGTCAAATTTGATTGACGTGTACCAGCCAAAATCATCCACAGTGATATTGGTTTGTGTCTTAACCGGAACAATAAACCAAATGGAAAGTTTGTTTGTGTTGAACACCAACATAAAATAATACTAATAGTAACAGATGGGGTACATAATTTACAATAAATTAAACAGTCGCATGAATGCAAAATATTTTCACTCTGAAGTATTTAATAAAAAGAAAAACAAGGACATGTTAGCTGCATGTTACCTAACTACAACTTAAAAATAAATGTTTAAACTAGAATAAACTAACTAGAAACCAATGAATTTGCAGTTTAGAATCATGGAGATCCAGACTAATATTTGTATTCATTGATAGAGGGCCTGTCACACGGTGCAACAACAATCAGATGTTCTGTGAATGAATTAAATCTGTTATAGTGCACTGATTGAACATTGGATGTTGCTGTAAAGCGGTAAGGTGCTACGGAATTTAAGCGTAAGGGTTTACAATAGACGTCAGGTGATTGACCTGGAAGGGCAACAGGTTTTTTGACTGGCGCTGAAGTGTAAGCTGAATGTTTTATTTTGTCTTCACATTTACATATTGGGAAGTATAAATCGACTTTTTTGCAACAAACAATGGACTGTGGATTTTGTGAGCAGCAATATGTGGACAAATGCAGCTGGTTGGCCAAGTAACTCCTCGGTCAGAAACTTCACTAGCTAAGTAATGGACTGGCTTCTAAACTGGTGTTGGTCTAAAAAACTTTAAATGTTGCTGTAACATCTGAAACAGCAGTATTTTCCCAATGTCAACCCAGCAGCAAAGAAGATCAACAAAATTGGCACAGGTTGTGCAAAATTTTGTCATTAATACATTGCTGCTAGGGCTGGGTATCGTTTAATGATATCCACGGATGGAAGTAATTAATTACATGCACTTACGTTATTGTAATTATGTTGGTTTTTTTAAAATATTTCTTTAAATCGGTCATTGTACTTACTAGAACAATACTGTACTTCAGTACATTTCAAGATGACGCCTTTAATGAGTAAAACAATGATGCTCTAAAATTAAAAGATGACATCAGTGTAGTCTAAGGTTCAATTATTGATTTAATATTGATTTTGACCTGGTACGCTTGTTAAGTGGGGCATATAAAACATAACCCGTTAATATTTTCAACACAGGCGATTAGGCAATGATATTTATAGTAATGCTTTCTGCTCTTGATTTTTGTCAAAGCTGTGACAGTAGAGACTCCTATAGCTCAAAATATCAAAGAACTCTGAAAAGCATAGGGGGTAATAGCTAGAGTGGCAAAGAGAGGTTAAATTGACTTATTTTAGTAGACACTGGACTAGTTTATATAAGCAGTAAGAATGATTAAGCAGAGAAGCTGAAGCAAGAGCAGATTGAGGGTGGACAAGGCTTACAGATTTACAATCAGACATCCACTAGTAATGTAGTGTTTATGCAGGACAGTGTATAAAAATTGTGCAGCACTAACTGCAGAATGTTAGCAGCTATTTAATTTATGTATATTATTGTTTTATGCACCTATGGAGGTGTCCAGAGATGGTTCTATTTATTTTGCCATGTGTACAATTATCCCAGTTTTGTGAACTCTTCAGGTGTTCTATGTTGAGACTAAACAGAAAAAGGCTATTGTATATTTATAGTTTATATAGTTTATGATCAGGTTGAACATAAGCTTAGTGGCTTGATGTTGTTGCAATTTACAAAATGTACCACGATAATGTTTTAACCGTTTACTTGTACCTCTATATATTATTCTACTACTTTGACTTATCCTTATAAAAGTCAGTACTTTGACATTAGAATAATACATAGAATAGTAAAGTAGTATAATATATTATTATTTAGCATATAGTTTAGTATAACACTGAACAAGTTTTGAAAGATTTCCATTATTCTTTTCTGTGATTTCTATCACCCCTCTGTCCTGCTCACTAACTTTTAAACCACGTTTCCACTGGCGAATATACCATTACATGGTGGACAGATTACCCTGACCATGATAGCTACAAAGTAGCGTCACATCGTAGAAACACGATATATTGTATCTTGACAAAGAAACGGTGACAACAAAAAAAGAAAACAATGGAGGAAATTCCAGCATTCCATATTGTCTTTTGTTTGCATGGCTATTTATCACACAAAGTAGACATGCTCTGTTTGAGAAAAAGCTGCACGGTGTGAGGAGAAAGATGGCCTAACCATTGCAGTAAAGTGATGATTCTGTCGAGCAATCAGCAAATACAAGTGGGTCTAGCCCCCTCTTTATGGTAAAGGTTAGCTCTGGTTGGTAACCCAAGTGAAGGGTGACAAAACTTGCATGGAACATTTCACTTTTTAAGGATACAATTCACATCTTTTGATAATGGAAAGGCAAAAAATACGTACCATACTGTACCGAACTGAGGCGTACTGCTTGGTGGAAATGGGGCTTTAGCTCCTTTCACCGTGTACTTTAAACGAGCAAATTCCTTATTCACTCTCCCTATTGCATTGCATCCAAGTTAGATTTCTAAAAGACGTGTTAAACACTGTTGGTCCCTATTATAAATAGCTGTCTCCTCTGGGTGACTCCTCTGACCCACTTTTCAACAAACCAAGCCCTTAGATCCACTTCTTAACTGCAATTTTTACTAAATCTTGGAGAAAACTATACATGCAAATTAAATCATAGCATTAAACATGCTCTCATCAAAGTAACAGATAACTTTGTATAGCTCGGGGAGAACGATATATCAAACATACTCAATATACTTGTAGCTTGTTCTATGATAGATACAGTAAATGACTATATCGCAACCATCAAGAACAAATTGTGAAGTGATTGTTTCAAGCCGCTGGCTTTTTCATAAAAAAATCCAAATGTCATTCAATCATGTTTTTTTTTTCATTTTTAAATACCTCAAAAATTAAGTCTTGTCTTTCAATGCTTGAGAAGGTCATACATACTTTGATCTCTGAAGTTATTGAAGTTCACTGTATTAATTGTATTCTGGGGTGAATCAAAAAGCAATTTCACATGTACAGCTAGGTCAAAACAAAGCTGCTTGGCTTTTAACAACAGGAGACAAGACCGTATCAGCACTGTTTTGGCCTTGTTTCCCTGGATGTCAGTTTTAGAATTTATTTTAAAATGTTTCTGAAAATCTCTATAGCATTTTATAGTTTAGCTCGCAGCTAGATCACTAAATTATCCAGGGCGCAGGCAAACGCAATAATTTAGTGTCTGCATTCTAAATCTTTCATAAGACTTGAAAAGATTGAGAACTGGAGTAGACCACATAATAATTAACAACAATCATCTTCATTTCACTGTTTGCAAACAGTCAAGTATAAAACAGTAGGTGTGGTTTCAAAAGCACACGTTTGACGTCGTTTCCGATGGGTCCCGAGTGAAGTTTCTCCTGAGCAGGAATTCAGATAAACCACAATGACAACAATTAGGACCGTAATACCCTAAACACAAAACTCCTCGACAAAAATTTAGCAATGTTGTTTATGCAGTCGAGTGCAGTGAGGAGTGCACAGATTTTTACACCGGGGAGACCAAACAACCTCTCCACAAACAGATGGCTCAACATCGAAGAGCTAACTCCTCCGGCCAGGACTCAGCAGTCCACATACATTCATAGGAGAAGGGACACTCTTTTGAAGATGATAATGTGCATGTGTTGGACAGGGAGGATAGATGGTTTGAGAGAGGATGAAAGGCAAAAACATCTTCAAGAAACTACAAGTCCTCCAGTTGCCTTCAACTTAAACACCAAGACCATTTAAGGATACCGTTCCTATAAAATAGGTCTATACTGTGACCTTTTATTCAACAAACTAAACAGCCTTATGTCATTTATCTTAATTACACGACTATGTAAATAATATCATTTCTGTCTCTATATTGTCGAGCGTTTACAATTGTCCAAGCAGCAAAAGTTCAGTCACCACCGGATGAGAGGTTTTGATCCAGCCTGGCTGTCAGAGGGGAAATACTCCAGTCAAGTGTTTGTTTCTGTGTCCATCTGCTCTGCACCCCCTCCCCAAAGCTGTAAACCCAGGGGAAAGACTGGGTATAAGTATAAGCAAGAGGACGTTAAAAAAAGTGTTACAAAATTATCACTAATTGCAATGCAATCTGATTAGATATGGCATTTTCACATTTATGGTTCATCAGTTCATGCTATTGTTGTTCTGAAAAAAATTTCACATGATTTCTTCAAGACTTAAAAAAAAAAACCTGATGTTATTAATACGAGAATCCTTATGAAATGTCTTTATTTAGGGCTTATGGATATGGCCTATAAATAATATAGTGATATTTATAGGCTATATCGTTATATTTCGAAATCTCTGCTAAAGCGCTTAAAAAATGTGCAATTTAACATTTTTATGCATAAGATGACACCAGTGTGATAATTCTTTTTTTTTTTGACACGCAAAAGGGAGGAAAATACAATCAAGTTTAAAATCCCTTTAATTTTAACTGTTTATTTCGTACAAAGTAATTGCAGACATAATCTTTTAACAAATGTAAATTAAATAATGGCATTATGTAAGCCCATTTAGTAATTCAAACCCATGCCACTGACACATGATAACTGCATGGGTTAAGTTTTTAACCCATGCACCACGCACCCAGGAGAGCTTTCTGGATGGACGGGGGAGTGAGCTGTCTGCTGTGAGAGTGCATCAAGAGAGAGTGAGAGAAGCAAAATTCCAAAGTGAATTTCATACCGACGGCTTGAAACATTTATGTCATTATTAGTACTCAGTGGTCGCTATATAGTCGTCGATTGCATCTCACGTCAAACAAGCCACGAGAATACAGATTATATTCCATATTTCACAAAGCCCTATCTTTAAGTATCATCTTTCAGTGAACGTGAAGTGAAAATCAGTTCCCTTACGATTATGAAATTGTTACATTTTTGGCCCAATGATACAATCAAAATTTTGAAAAAAGTACTTATTTCACTGTAATGAAGTTTAACAAATGTTTAACCAGAAAGAATATCTTTCCATTCGTCTCTCTCTCTGCTTCCTTTTCACATGACTGTTGGTGTATCTTTTTCTTCCTGGCAGCTTCCAACCAGATTCTAATAAGATTTAAATGTATTGTACTCAGCTTGTGTCAGCTAACAATTACAGGAATTTCTGTGACCCTCCTCTACCCCATTTTCCTTCAGTTTTCCAAGCTCAGAGGCTCTGTTCTTGTGGATGGATCGAGCTTTACTTCTCATCACCAAAACCAGTGTCTCGACTCTGCCAGGGGGATTTTCCTTTCCTGTGCATCGTCATTATTACCTTCTCTATTATCATGTCATCAGAATGACGTCTAATTAAGACACTGTTTTCACTTTCTTGTGCACATGGCAATTAAGGTTTATGTGACAGAATGAATACTCAAAAGACATTCAGTATTATTTTTTTTCATTGGACTCATCATCCATAAATCATTATAAACCTATTTTACAGTTTCCAAAAACTGACTTCAAGACTGGATTACAAAGCTTAATTTAGAAAGCTTTAAGGATATTGTCATGGAAAAAAAACACCACTGTCTCAAGAACACAAGGGTTTCTTCCGAGCGACAAAAGTGTCTTGCAGGCAGTTCAGTAGATATTTATCATTACTAACATTATGTCATATGCAACTTTGTCAATTCCAGAGATCAGTTTGTTTTCATTCAACACATTTAACATTTAACTTCATCGTACAATTTGTTCACTTATCTGGTGGGGACACAACATAAATACATAAATTAGCATCATGGTGCAGTATAAACTTCATTCAACAGGATTGGGTTGGCAATAGATCAATGACATTCAGTATGTCTGATTTCCAATAGGTGAATTTCTTCTGGACCTCAGTTCAAATATTTAACCAGATCTGTCCAATCAGTACATAAAAATCCACCAGACAAGGAACGAATGCTTCACATTAGAATGAAAACACAAAACGATAAGGTTCATAACTTTGGTTCAGCCGTAGTGGAATCTACAGTTCATCTCTATCAATAATTATAGGCTGTTTTAAAGATTCCTGATTGTAGATTAGTGTTATGTAATGTGTCTATATCTTAAGTGTTAAAACTGGTATTTAATGCATATGAGTACAGTTGACTTTCTAGCTAAATCACATTAACAGAAAGTGCCACTTTAACCAATATTTTGAAATAAAATGTCAAAAAAAATGAGGGGCAGGAAACAAGAAAAGGAGGAAAAGAGATTAAAATAGTTTTCAAATAATGTCTGAAGAAAGACACATTGATTATTGTGTATTTGATTAACAGTATCTGATGATAATTGCACTGATCTGAGACTTTTCTATTTGATACTGTGAGATAAAAGTGTTCACAACAGATTTAAAGAAAAGAAAGGCCTAATAACATGTCAGATACCCATCATTTCTCCCCTTTTACACCTCAACATTTTAACCTCTCTTATACAATAAACAGATTTTCTGTCTCTACAGCCATGATGTTTTATTAAAACTATGGAATACAACACACCTGAGCCAACCCAAGAACAATATGAGGTAAGGGTTAGAGGTGAGATACATGCATCTATGATTTTTTAAATTAGGATGCTGTGGGCCAGATAAACAAATTCATACCTGAAACTCTGAGGTTTTCAACATGAGAAAATGCATGAACAAAACCCTGAGAGTCACCTCAAAATGCAATGTATAATCACTGTGCCATGACCTGATGTCTTGTGTAACTGGCCTATTTGGTAATGTCATGGTAACTGTCCTCTTCCTGTGATGACAAAGAGAACCTGAACACAGCAAAAAAATATACTGATCCAGTGATACAGAGAATCCCCCGCAACAATCCTAGCAGTGTATATTTCATTACTGAAAACTATGATGACAATTGTTTGTCAGCGACCTTATTTACCTGACAAAGCGAAGGTGTTGACAAGCTAAAAACAGACAATTGATGATAGAAAATGGGCCAAAATGTATGCAAAATTTTGTTAACAAAACAAGACTAAAATATTAGATGTGGAGAATAGACATTCAGAATGATGATATTCTCCCTGTCTACTCTGTCTGTAAGAATCTGAATGATGAATGCAGACTAAAAGCCAGTGTTAGCATTTTCCTGCTCTGAGTTTGTGGGAACAGGGGATGCGTTTCAGGATCCCTTTCACTCTCAGCAGCAGTAGTATGCAGCAAAAAGCAGACTCCACCTTGGTCTGGAGACACCGGAGTCATCCTTTACTGACTTGTTACTAAACATTTACAACACAGCTAGACAGTCAACTAACCGCTAACTACTAATTCGCTCTCATCCAACTTTGCTGACACTCACTCACTCTAGCTCTACCACACACATTATACATATCACTGAGACGAGATGAAGACAAACTTGTTACCTAAGGGAGGATTTCTGTCATTTGGTCATACTTTGTTCTTTTTTTTTTCCCCATCCTGAGGCGGCTCATCTCATTTGGAAGTAACCATTTTTAGTTTGGGAGCCTCTCTCTGCCGTCCCACCGCCCCATTGGGACAATGTCGTATTTCAAAATTTAGCTCAAAATCTCTGGACCCAAACCAAAGTACAGGTGGGGAAGAAGGGAGAGGGACAAATGTGGGGGAAGGACTGAAAGATGAATTCGGAACATGCCCATTGTCTCTCTCAACTCTTGGCAGAGGGGCTAAAAAAATTCCTAGGCGAAACACTAGATATACACTACATATACAGTATCTCACAAAAGTGAGTAGTCCACTCATATTTCAGCAACCATTTTAATATATCTTCTCAAGGGACAATACTACAGAAATGAAACTTGGATATACTTTAGAGTAGTCAGTGTACACTTAGTATAGCAGTATATATTTACCCCCCTCTGAAAGAAGCTCAACATAGCCATTATTGTCCAAATAGCTGGCGTGAGTACACCTCAAAGTGAACATGTCCAAATTTGTGCCCAAAGCATCAATATTTTGTGTGTGCACCATTATTATCTAGCACTGCCTTAATCTTCTTGGGAATGGACTTCACCAGAGCTGCAGAGGTTGTTACTGGAATCCTCATCAACTCCTCCATGATGATATTACAGAGCTGGTGGATGTTAAACACCTTGCCTTCTTCCACCTTCCTTTTGAGGATGCCCCATAGGTGCTTAATGGGGTTCAGGTCTGGAGACATACTTAGCCACTCCATCACCTTCACATTCAGCGTCAGTTCCTCAGGAAGGCAGTTGGCATCTTGGAGGTGTGTTTGAGGTCATTATCATGTTGGAAAACTTGTCATGCGGTCCAGTTTCCGAATGGATGGGATCATGCTCTGCTTCAGAATGTCACAGTACATATTGGAATTCATATTTCCTCAATAAACCACAGCTCCCCAGTGCCAGCAGCACTCATGCAGCCCCAGAACACAAGGATACAACCACCATGCTTGTCAGTAGGCAAGAAACAATTATTTTGGTACTCCTCACCAAGGTGCCGCACAACATGCTGGACACCATCTGAGACAAAAAAGTTTATCTTAGTCTCGTCAGACCATAGGACATGGTTCCAGTAATTCATGCACTTGGACTGCTTGTCTTCATCAAACTGCGGGCTTTCTTGGGAGCCAGCTTCAGAAGAGGCTTCCTTCTAGGACGACGTCCAAGCAGACCGACCACATGCAGTGTGCGGCATATGGTCTGAGCACTGACAGGCTGACCTCCTGCTTCCTCCTGTTTTTTGAAACCAACATCTGGGTATGACGCAGAGCATGAGGACCCTGGCGAAGCCTGTTCTGAGTGGAACCTGTCTTGGAAAACCGCTGTATGACTTTGGCCAACGTGCTGTAGCTCAGTTTCAGGGTGTAACGAATCGTTTTATAGCCTAGGCCATCTTTGTGGAGAACAACAATAGATCCAGTGGCTAGTATGAGAGAATTAGACTCAAAGCACCAAATTTAAGAGCTCTAATCCATGATACACAAATTTGTATTGTCCAGTCAAGCAGGCAAAAACATGAACATCATGAATAGGACAGGTGGCTTTGCATGTTTGAACGGCACGTACAGGTATCACATGTGTCACCAGCTAATTAGATAATAATGGCTGTGTGTTGAGTAATTTTCAGTGGATAGTAAATTTATACTTATATACAAGCTGTACACTGACTACTCATAAGTATATCCAAGTAGTTAAGTCTATAGAATTGTCTCTTTTGGCTCAATTTATGAAATAAAAAGTAACTATGTATTAATGGTTACTGGTAATATTGTGCTTTTTTCCATATCCAACAGAGACTGGTTTGCATCTTTTTAAAAAAAAAAAAAAATCTAAATATGCTATCTGTCAAGTGCTGGCCAAAAAGACTTTCATACAACTGTAGAGGCAATTTGTATTAAAAATAATAAAAATAACAAATTTTTTTTCAATTGATTCTATTTAACTAAAAAAGGCTTTATCTATTTTGCTTCTTTCCATCCATTCTTTCTTTCCATTCTTCAGTTGCAGTTGCAAACAGACAATTGCTGTGTTAGAAATCATGCCCCTTTCTCTCCCCTAGACCACTTAAAGTATCCCACAATACATAATGAAAAGTAGTCTAACCCAGCAACACAGACCTTCATGAATTGCACAGCAGGAAAAATGTTGGTTATAACAGAAGAGGGAAAACAGCACCTAATGAACTACAATAATAAGTAATTAATTCTGTTTAACTTCAAATGGTAATATGAAGTTCTACTACTTTTTTGGCAATTTAAAAAAATACAGAATACAGTGCAGGCCCAAAAGCAGATGGCAGAGGCGGAGCATATGCAGTACGGAAATATTTATTTGGGATAAGGCAAAACTTACAGTAGGGGAGCAGGCAGGGGTCAAAGTAGAAAATCAATCCAAACAGCAAAAAAAAAAAAAAAAACATAAAAAAGGCACAGGCAAAATCCAAAGGCAGAAAGGGTCACAACAAACAGGAAACTATACCATGTAATCACACAAAGAAATTTTCCACCACAAATGTGAAAGTAATCGATTTTGCCACATGGGTTTCGAGCCTTGAGGAAAAGAAAGAAAGCATTTTATTGAGGTCTCATGATCACAACTTTAATAGCAGATGAATCTATTATAATCAGGGATAAGGGAAATGTGGTTACATGTCACTAAGAGAGGGGAACATGTGAGGGTCATTAGGTGGGCTCATAGAGCAGCCTGTGGGATAACAAGAGTGAATATTCAATGTGAATTTCTCCCTCCCTGTCGTTCTTTGTCTAGCTATGACTACATGGTTTAAGGAATACAGTGGTGTCACTGTCTAACTTCTTGCCGAACTCATCACTTATCAGCAAAGTGAAAAACAACAAAACGTCCTCCAGGGCTAATTCTCAACACAATGTACAATTTATCTGTGTCTTGTAAAAACAAGACAACTTAGGCCAGACAGAAATGTTTTCAATCCAAAAGCAAAGGAAATAGGAGATAGATCAAGTGAGAACATGTGAGATGGAAGGAAAGAAGGATTTTCTGTCACACAAATTTAAAATTAATGTCAAGTACCCTTTAATGAAGCTTGATTAAGTTGAGCGTAAATGTTTCAATAAGACCAGGTGAGACATTGGAAAATCAAGAAAACAATTTACAGTAACATATCAATGACAAAAGACAAAAAGTCACATAAAACCAAGTCAGACTGAAGTCTGGTCATATAGATAGTCCGTATTTGCTAGTGACTGAAAAAATTTCCTCAACTGAAAAAAGGTTCCTTTTTATAAAAATGGATTATTAAGTTTATTAGACAGAAGAACCATCAGGGTCAATTACATAATACCCAATATGTCAAAGCACCATGTGTTGGTAAAAAAAAAACCAAACAAAAATAAAACACACACAAATGCATATTTTATTGTAAAAGGGGTTCAAGAATAAGAGGTTAATCACTCCTCTTCAAGGTATCACAACCATCCCAACACAAAAAGAAAGGTTATGGCCATGTTGTGAGACACAGCAATATCTTCATATTATATCTGCAGACTTCTAAAATCCCTAACAACAAACTGTACGGGTGGCACCTCAAATCGTGCAACCTACATACGAGGGCATTGTGTGATGCCAGTAAAGTTAGTGACAAGATCAGTCACGGGGTGGGCAATATGGCAAAAATATCATATCACAGTTTTTTGTTTTTTTTTTTGCATACAAGATCACAATTCATGATTTTATCATGGATCTTTTTCATGTTAGTTTTTAAGACTATTTTGCATGTTACACAGAGAATCATTTTTCTAATTAGAAAATTATAGAGTCCTACAAATATACAAAACCACTTCCAGCTGTTAAGCTCTAACATCTTCACCACGTTACCTCCTCTGTCTGTGGTCATTGCAGTCAATATTCTCTTCTTTCAGTTGCCAAAATTCAAGCACATTCCTCAGGCCTTGTTCTATGAGTTTCCTCTGTGGGAATTATGTGGATTGGTGACAGGCACAGAATAGCTTCTGGTCTTTAATGTAATGAATGGTCAGAATCAAATAAAATTGTGAAGTGCTAGACCATACATCACTTGTAGCAAAAAACACTCATGCGGTATTTGGAGTACAACTGTAGAATGGCCATGTTGGAAAAATATTTGCAACTCAGTATCTCATAAAACCTAACTCAACTATTTTGAGCAGCTTTTTGAAGCCTTAATTTTCCATAGTTTTTAAAGGGTATCGTATTTGTGGCCAACTACAATATTGTTGCATTAGTCACATATTTCCATCGCTTACTTGTCCTGTCCTGTATGAACATGTCAAGTGCCTGTTTCAAATGCCATGGTTAGATTTGTTTGTGTTATTCTTGTAGTGTCTGGCTGTGTAGTTATCATCCCATTGATCAAGTGAACGTTATCATTGCAAAATTTGATGCTGGGTTGTGTCGGTTGACGCAAAGCTGAATCAGCTCCATACTACCAACATAGTGTTCTGTATACGAGCGGTGGAGCTGAAACTGATATGCACTGCAGCACAATATAGTATAAATGGTCTCTCTGTGGGCGGCACAGTGGTGCAGTGGTTACCACTGTCGGTTCTCTCCGGGTACACCGGCTTCCTCCCACAGTCCAAAAACATGCAAACTGGGGGTTAGGTTAATTGGTCACTCTAAATTGCCCGTAGGTATGAGTGTGGATGGTTGTTTGTCTCTATATAACATAATACTGGATTTTAGATCAGCCTCTAGTAACAAACTGAGAAGCACAATATAGTGCATAGCGAGGCTCTGAGGCGGACGCTGTGGCCGCGCTTGCCCACGTCTTCATATTTTAAAACAAAGCTTGCAGTAGACTAAAGGAATTGCTTCATTTTGTTATGCACATACACTAGCTAATTTAAGGTCTTGTTGATAATGAAGGCTTGTTGTCCTGTGGACATCTATCTGACCAGTCCAAAGTTTTATGGCGCAATGCCTTCAAAGTTATTTTATACAGATTTCAATGGCAATAGGGTAAGATGTAGTTCTTATGTTTAATGAGGTATATAGGAACAGCATTGGACACTGGCTACATCTTTACTACAGTAAACCTGTAGTAAAGGCTGGGCACCATCTTTTTCACTTTTCATCAGGTTATTCCCAAATTAACAAGAATAAAAGGGAAATAGATAATTAAAAGACAAGAGAAATGGAAAGAGAAAACTAGAGGTGGTTGGAAAAAAAATAATTTCACAATTGATTTTAAAAATCTATAAACTCCCCAGAAATGCAATATTTCTATATATTTAGTACTGCAGACAGTGCCAATGTGATGCTTGCTTAAGTTACTTAAAATCGTAAACAGAAATCGGCAAGTATTTACTTATTTACAGTTACTGGACATGCACTGTATTTCCTAACCTGATCAAAAATCTTTCTGGCACGCCACCCAAGGTGCTATGGAAAGATCAAAACTAAAAGGTGATTCATTTGTGTTGACAGATGATATTAAGATGATGCAAAGTGCTGCTAGTGTTTCTAGTGCATAATCATTAAAGAAAACAACAGTAGGCATGCGTGAATTGAGGTGTGATGTAACAGTCATCCGAAACACTCTATTTTAAATGTACACCTATTAAAACAGTGATCGATTGTTTTTTTTTTTTTTTTTTTAAAAATCCACTTTAGAAAGCATTTTTGTATTACAATATAAGTATATTGCTTGGACACATTTGCAAAATAAATTAAGTTTGTCTAGTAAGATTGTGTTAGACGCATGCAGTTCAGAATTTTATTTAAAACATTTAATTTAAATTCACTTGGACAGCAGAATAATTTAGAGGAAATTATATTTGATTCTGAAACCGGTTATAAATCAACAGTTAAAGTTTATCAAAAGTTGCAAAAATCATACTTTGACACCCTGCTGCAGAAATCTGCACACATGTCACACAATACCGTGACTTCTACTGACCTATTAACATTCCCTCTCTCTATTGTATCCCTCCCAAACTCTGCTTACTTCCATAATCTCTGCACCAATACTTGTTTCACTCTTGAATTTTTAAAAACCATGACAAATAGATGAAGATTGATTTTATCATATAATTTGTGATGTAAACGATTATCTCAGACGCATCCATATTGAATGTCCTTTCCATCACCACCAGCGCTCCCAGCGCCATTCCGTCTTTTATTACCTGCTGTCATCCTTTTCATTATATATTCCTCTTTGCCATCCTTCTTATCTGCTCTATCATCGACTGTCTGGTCCCATAATATGCAAAAAAGCCTTTGTCTAATGGGAATGCATTCTGAGGTATTTTTAAAGTTAGAAAAACTACTATAAAAGATTTCTTGTTCCTGTCATGTTCTGATTAGCTAACTTTGGTAAAAGACTTTTCAAGTTGACAAGTGGTCGAAAAGCTTTAAGTCAACTCATCATTACATGTTATGATATTCATTTAAACACATACAAAAATCAATAAAAACAACAATTAAATTGACAATTGCACAATACTGAAAAAACATTTTCTGCAACATAAGATGAGATTTGAAATAATCTTGAGAATTTTATTCTGTGTGTTTTTCATATATTGAAGCACAGGCCTAATTTTCATAATTTTGGGTACTT
>KV751357.1:1214330-1247606 GCA_001698575.1 Mola mola | reverse complement strand
GTATTCCCAGGAGCTTATCTAGCTGATTGATCAACTCATCTCATCTACATTTGAGTGTCAGAGGAAAAAACTATAGCATTAAAAAGAGCAATAAAACTGATGACGGTAATAAAAAACCACACTAGCATTATCTGCACTGCTGATATAAGTAATGGCAAACAAGTTATCTTGGGCAGATCTCACTTTCCGACTCCCCCTCTCTCATGAGAACGCAAATAAATAACAAACACACACTGCCGATAAAGATAAGCTATTTTAAAATTACAATTTATGCGATTACTGGGTCAGTCTTAAGCTCTTAATTGATGAAGTTTCATTCTGAACACAAGTGATCACATTAGACTGAATTATAGTGGCTCTCCATCATTGAGACTCCCAAAGAAAGTGGTAATTCACTAAGAGCCGCACCCTATGTCTTGAGTCACATAAAGTGTTATGTATTGGCGTCTGTAACTCGCAACTGAGGCTCTCTCTGAGGAGCTATCAAAAATGCATTTTTTCACGATTTTAACTGGTATTTTATTACTAGTGTTTTAATACTGTTACTTTTAAATACATTCTTTTTACCCAGATAGTGTTTCGGGTTAAAGGGAAGGGATCAGTCCCAACTCCTGAAGTACATCTCTCTTGCCCGAACTACAGAAGGAAAAGACTAACACTGAGATTCAGTCTACACACATTGTTCATATTTACTGACTAGACGGGGAGGACATCATGCATTTTGAATATCCCGCCACTAACATCTTGTCAGATCGCATCATGATAGTTGTCATTATCAAAGATATGGAGCTTTATTTCTATCACGTTCTTCAAATATTTGCCTTGAACATTGACTTAACAGTAAAATTAATGTTAATAATAAAAAAATTATAAAAAACCAAAACACAAACTATGAACCATGTGCACCTCTAAACCCCTATAGATATATATATAATAAAAAAAAAAAAAAAAAAAAAAAAAAAAAAAAAAAAAAAGTCAGAAACTTTCTTGTGCACATTGACTGCTGTTTGGTTCCTTTGGAGTTGCTACCGATCCATTTCTGGGCCCTGTACATATATTAAATCATGTGCTTACTTATCTTGACTGTAATGATAACTGACATGAGTTTTCATGCTGTGGAGAGGAAGGTTATGGGCTGGTAGTTGGATGGAATAGTACAATTTAACGTGGCCAGCAGCAGTCCCATTGTAGAGACGACGCTACCGGCATCATGTGCATGAATGACAACACACTGCCGTGCACCACTGGAGGCTGCATTCTCACTTAAACACTACTGCAAAATCCAAGAAATATTAAGCAGTGCAGTGTTTATGCTAGCTTTAGCATGGCCCAATTCTCTTTGAAATCTCCCAAAGAGAATTGCACGGATGGGAAGAATTAGAAATGAGCGCATCAGAGAGATCACAAAGGCTGGAAGTTTTGGTCACAAAGTCAGAGGCCAAATTGAGATGGTTTGGGCATGTGCAAAGGAGAGCCAGTGAATATATTGATAGAAGGATGCTCAAGATGGAACTACCACGGAAGACGCAAAGAGGAAGACCAAATATTCATGGATGTGGTGAGAAAGGATATGCAGATGCAGCTAGTGTGAAAGAAGAAAATGCAGAGGACAGGGAGAGGTGGAGGAGGATAATTCGCTGTGGCGATTCCTAGAAAAAATCTAGGTTAAGCCGAAAAAGAAGAAGAAAACCTAAAAGACTCACCTCATATAAATTTGACAAACATTTTGCATAAACATACGGTGTATGTGTCTGGGGTTTATCTATCAAGTAGGTGAAGTGACTTTCACCAAGTATGGGTTTGCTTAAAAATACAAAATTCCTTCCTAGACTATTATAGACACCACTGATCTTCACACCGCCTCCGGGGATAATGGAGCAGCTGAGCATTAAAGTCAAAAAAATTTATAAGATACTGAGAGAGCAAACTCTATGCAAAATTCTACACCTGCACATGCCAAGATAAAGTAAAAAATGGAGTGTTACACTCATATAACAGTTGTCATGTCAGTCAATTCCACCTTCATGTGCAAGGGCAAATTTCTACTCCACTCAGTTTTTTTGTACAGTAATACAGGGCAAGATAGTCAGGTGAGACAATTTAACTTTGTAGTGAGTTCTGCATCACCACAGCATAAGTTTAAAGCAAAGTGTATAAGCACAAAGAGAAGGGCGGGAAAGAAACCCTTAAAATCAGAATAAATTTTCAAAGTAAGTTACTTTTGGCAGAAAATAACAAAAATGTGGTGGTCTGTTGAGAATTTGGGGTCCTGACATTAATGTGGATGTTTCTATCCACCCATGTAGACAACAATGGAGACCAAGTGCATGCTTTCATGGCAATGCACCTCCTAACAGCAGGACTCCCCCAGCATGGTAACACAACATGAGAAATACATTTGAAAAATAGTTCAAGCAACATGACACACAGCTCTAGGTTTTGACCTGGCCCAAAACTCTCTAGATCCCAATCCAATTAAGCGTTCATGGGTTCAAGGGATCCATTATAAGAATAGAGGCCAGAAACAACAAGATGCCAATGTTTCAGTGCCATATACCCAGAGCTTGAGATGGTCCACAATGTTACAAATGTTGATGTTGCTGCAAACATGCTCTAAATTCTGAAAAACTGATTACTCACACCTTTTCAACCAAGCGTCACAGTCCAAGTAAGTTTCTCCAAATTTGGAGAATTTACTTTAAGGTATAACGTTCACAAGAATGGGATGGACATATAGTATATGCACATGGATGGAGAGGAAACATGAAAGCTGTGGCAGCATTAAGACATAACAATGGAATAGCATAGCAATAACAATAATTTACCACATCTCATTAGGGATGTCAAAGTTAATGAATTCCCCCTGTGGTTATTCAGGGTGGCTCAATATTGTTTTATGCTGTATAATTGCAGACAGATTATTATTATAACTTTTGTAGTTTACGATTATGAACCTGTGCTGTGGGATTTGGAGTCCCAATTGTGCATTTGCCAGTGTTTTCTCTCTCCAGCCAGCTCTGAGAATGCAGTTATTATGGTGTGGCCCAGGCTCATTGCTGGGGCTGGATTTTTGATGCACTGATTTTGTCACTGCTAAATGTAGGTTATAACCAAAGCAGTTAAGCCGCAGTCAGGTCAACTGTTCACTTCTGCAGCAATGGTTGTCCTTTTTCCAATGTTACCTCAGCATGACCTGCACCACAACTTGATGCTGGAAGTTCCAGATTTTCTTTTGGTAGCTGGATGGTATCTGCAAGGTGGGACCTCAATTTTTTTATATTTTACTCGTTTAACAGGGATATCTTGGCATAGAATTTACATATTGCCACATATAAATTATCTGACTTTCTTTCTCATTTGGCATAAAGCCGAAATGCTTCCAAAGAAGCAAAGTAATGCCAGCCCACATACAGTATTGTAACTCTTTGTTCTCTTGCAGATTCCACTTTTTATGCCTAAACATAAGATGAGGTGAAATGATGTCATTGTGAAAGCTGCTCGTCATCCTCCATGGATGCCTTGTAAATATTGTAATTATTCATTTTCGCTGTTACTGCAACAGCTCTACATCACACAATTTATTGCAAAAGTCAGGTTTCTATCCTGTCTGGCCACATTGCTGGCTCAAAGTAGATGGTTTGGATTTGTTAATTTCTTTACTATTTGCTCTAAGGCAGAACCACAGGAGTCCTTCAGTAGCTGATTTCAATACAATACAGGCACAGATTGAAGTCATTAGTGTAAGATTCTGATTTTAAAGCAGCAGTTGTCTTCACCCAAGTTTTAATTTCAGTGATGCTTGCGAACACATTGACCACACACATACACAAACACAAACACACAGTAATACAAATCTAATGCATCTTCGTCTGGTATTGCTCCAATAGATATAATGGACAATGGACTAGATGCCACATATATTCAATTCTTTCTCTGCTCTTGCATAGATTGACAGAACATACAGCTTGTAAAAAATTATGACAAACACAGGAACTTTCAAGGGAATCAACTTTGTATGCCCCCCAAGCAATATTGACTCACTTTTTATAGTCTAAGGTCTTGAGGTCTCACTTGTTCTCTATCTTTCACTTTCACTTAGAATCATACATAAATACTCTCTTTTCCCTGCTCCCTCATAGGCTTCATAGGAAAAAGCCTTTACTTCGATAATAACAGTGTGTCACTCTTTTGATGTTTGCTGACTGACAATGGCAGGGCTACAGCATTGCTCTTTGCTTTCTTGTATGACTGTTGGAGTTGTTTTAATTTTAATTAATTATAAGGTTATGACATATTTTAGAATTAATAACTTTTTGCTGTTCATTTTTTGAGATGTTTTCAAAGCTAGTTAAATTTTATTGGGAGGGGGGTTGGGGTGGGGGATAGGGTTGTTTACAACAAAACAATTGAATTACATTGCGTCTTGTTTAGCAACAATGAGACTAGATTGATATAGGCATAATCTTAGGCAAGTCAATAGCTAAGCAAAATTGATTACATAGTGTAGAAAGTCCACTAGGTCAAGTGGTTGATTTATGAACTGCACTATAAGCAATAGCCACCATTATTGCAGAAAAAGAGCTGAGCTGAATAGCATGTGGGTCATAATATAAGCAGAACGAACACATATAACAATATTTAATATTAATATAATATTTTGACGATTCATTTGGACTATTTTGGATTATCTTTTGTGAAAAATGCTTTTTTGGAACTCCACATGAGTGTATTTTTTTTTAAGCAAGTAAAAACATTTCTGTGGAAAAAAAAGCACTATTTATGTCTGCTTGGAGAGACAAGTTAGGCCAACAAATGATAATCCTCTGAGTCTGTGTTTGTGAGTAACCCGTATACCCCTGAATTTTTTTGCAGGTTCCCACAGTGTCAACTGAATTAAAGCAAATACAGGTTCCATAATAATGTGTTTGTTTGTTTTCAGTGGTTGCCTTGCTTCTCATAGATGTTAGGTTTATGTTTCTGCACTTTCTGGGTTTGTAAGGCCTCCAAATTAACCTTTCCTTTTGTTTTGCACTTTTGTTTGCAATTGATGAAAGTCATGATTTCTAGGAATTGTGCAGTACTGCTAATGTATATATTTAAATTTTTATTATATATATTATAATTATAACTGTCACTAAAGAATTATTTTATTCTACAAATGACAATTCAGTGTTTCAAAACACATATTGTCAATGCACAATATGTTACTACGAGTGGGTAGACTTAACTGACTCACTTTATTCGAATGATGGACATCATTGCCCTGAGCTCTTCTGTTCAACCCCTCTCTGCACTCTCTCTTTGATATATGTTATTTTCCATGCATTTGTGCCCTCAAACATTTGACCCCAGTTCACTGTTTTATCTTAGTCCATTTAATGCATTTAAAGGTGAATACATACAATTTACTTTTGATGAAAAACATTAGCTGTCTCAGTAGTGGAAACAGAAGGGGCAGTTTGTATTTTACATACAACCCTCTTTGCCTCTGTTGAAACAAACATGTACTGTGGGTACCTGGTCTTTCATTCTATTTGCTCAGAGATATGCTCTGGCACGTCCTACTGTCATGAAGAAAGCAAATATATAGACTGTTTCTTGCCTCTTCTATACACAAAATATTTTGTTACACTGTAATTCATCATGAAGTGCTCTGCCAGGCAAAATTAAATATATCTGATAGCAGGTTGACAATATATTTTTTCATGAGTCTTCTCTGTTTCACTGAAAACATCATGCTCTTGTAATGGTAGGTATGGACAAATGCAATTAGTCTTACTATAAAGTCCCCCAAATAATTTGGATAAGAGGTTTCTATTGTTATGTTGTTTCATGTTATCAGTTTCAAACCTATTTTAGGATAATGACTGAATGAATGAAAATAAATGTCAACAATGTTGTTGGGTATCTTTATTGTTTAAATATTTCATTCACCTCTCAAACAGGTCTGATCTAGTTGAATCACTACAATTACTTGTCTGAACGTGTCATATTTGCAACAGTGATAAAAGCATGCCCCCATTTTCCTTTAGCAGCTAAAACTACTTGATGAATAGTTAAAAAAATCTGGAGAGCTTTGGATTGTTTACCAAGAAAAAAAATTACCATCATAATTTGGTTGATGAAGAGAAAGATGCCAAAAACAGTTTTAGCCGTGTGAGCTTGTGCGAGCTTCTTATTAAGGTGCCATTTTTGATGTTTGGCTGCAACATCTGAGTAAATTCCACCAAGGACACACTATTTTAAATTCCCATGTTGTAAGCCTGGCATCTTATTGAATGCATTCCTCCTTAGCCTAAAGCATTTTTGACAAATATCAACACTAATGTGCTGTTTTTTCAGAGGAAGAAAATCTTGATGTCATTCACTTTCACGGCCCATTTTAAGGAAATATATCAAAGCTGGAGGTAGGTATTGCATCATATTACAGAAGAAATAAAATAAAAATTTAACTCTCCTTGTCCCTATGCAAAATTCTTATTTTAATTTTTTTGAGATTCCAAAAAGATTGTTATTTTTCATTATTTTATTGATCTAATCAAACAAAATCTTTCAGCATCCTAATGTGCTACCATTCTGATTCTGTGACAATCACTGGGGAGGGGTATGAGAGATAACTCGGAGATAGAAGTTCCTATCAACACTGGCTGCAATTCAATGAATGTTACATTCCAAGCACAAGTATTACTCTCTTGTTATTTATCATTTTCTATTTTCTCTTGATAGCTGAAGCTTGAGTAAACCTCCCTCATCTGACCCAATCATATGTTCATGTAACTAAGTTGATAGTGAAATATATTTGTAAAACCAATGGGTTTTAGCCTACTAGGTTTATTCTACAATGGGATTGAGGAGGATGACTTTTAGAAAAACATGGGTAAATCCAAAGAGGGAGAAGACTGATTTTAGTGTAGTTCAGTTTTTACTGTTATGTATATCGTTTAGAATTAATGTATAGAAAATACTCATTCCTGCCTTTATTTCAACTATTGGGTCATTATTTGACAACTAACCTTGTTTTACACAATTAAAGATTTCATTGATGTCTTCCAATTTTTTCTTCATTAGACTAATCTGACTAAACCAGCTAATAGCACTTATTCTATTACCTCAATGAGAGAGGAGGTGGTGGGGGTCTTACAGCATGTTTTATTTTGTGTTATTGTTTACACTGCTTAAATATTAAATATTGTACTTGAGAATCCTACAGTTGACATAATCTGGGAAATTGTGTCATTTCACACAGAGGTTGCTTTATTTTCTCAAGTTATGTTTGGCAGCGTTATCATTTTGATTGACTTGATCCACTTTCTTTTAGGTGCACTTTTTTTTTTCTTTCCAGACCTTTTTCTTTAATGACCAGTAATATTGGCTCCAGAATTAATGCTTAATTCTGGTTAATTTTCAAGCCAGCATCAGCATTTTTGACCAAATTTACTCACGTTTCAAACTACCAAGAATATTTTGTTCTATTAATATGCAAACAGTGAATACAAAGTCCATACTGAAGTAATTTTCAAATTATGTATTTTGTGAAATTGTACGGCCTAAAAGATCAGGAAATAGGACACATGTTGAAAAATAGCATATTTAAAGCAGAAAAAAATCTACACATCAAAATCTCTCCCCAGGATTCATGGTGTTTCAACTTGTAAGGTTTCTTGTTATTTTTGTCATATCTACATTTCCTGATATTTATTTTTTGAATTCTGCCATCCCATTTCAAACTAGTCTCTGTCTGCCTTGTGTTACCTACAACACCCACACATTTACATTTTAGAACTGCAAATGTCAAGGTCTCAGTGTCAAATATTTTACTTTCGAAACATGTTAATAATAAGTTTATCATGTCAATTGATATTGCTGGTATTGTAATAGCAGTTTACTTTAAAAATTTACCAGGCACACAATCAACAGAGAAGAGAAAATAAATTGTTAAAAAAAAGAGGACTTCTCATGCCATAGAGACCAGATGGGAAACCAAGCAAGTAGCAACAGAGGGAAGGCCAGGCATGAGATCCAGTTAAAATAAAAGCTGTGTATAGCACTCCCACCCTTCTCAGGAGTCAGAGCACAGCGACGGACTGCGTCCAACAAAGAACGAAGGAAAGTCAAACACATCTAAGAAACTGTCAATTACCATGCAATTAATGCAATTAATTAGGACAGCAGAGAAACGGTAATGTCCTGGTGTTAATTCATGCATTTAAACCCATCAGGTTCTATCGTTTTATGTATCCTTGCACTTGTATGGTGTGGGATAGTCTTTAAAAATAAATAATCTGATCAGAATAATTTTATTATATTTGTACAGGAAATGGACACAAGAACATGAGCAGGTTAATTTAGCAGCTCTAAACACAAACCAATAAAAGTTTCACAATATACTATTGATATTGAATGGCATCCCTGATATAAGAAAGCTGACGCAGTAAATATGTTAAATGTATTTTTCAAGAGCACTTAAAAAAAATAAAATAAAATAAATAAATAAATGCTTATTTACAAAAGGGTGTCCCTGCAGATAAAATTTGGGAACCACTGCACAAGTCTAATTGCGAGGAGGCTATAAAAACATCAGACTGTGGAATCTGGATCCTGCTGCGTTTTGTCCACATCTGTCCGACAATGTTAATTGTGTGAACAAAAACAATGACAAAAAATGTTCATCACAGACGAGCCATAAATATACATATATTTATAGACTAGACGCCCCCCCCCTTCACAAATGTCGTTTTCCAAACACCCTTTTCTTTCAGTTGGAGATTATGACCACTGAGCCTTCCTAAAAAATCTTCTATATCCAACCAGAATGCACAAAGATAAAGACACTCATAAAACCAATGAGTCATACATACTCAAAAAATACAGTTTTTATCCACCTCTCTGAATCTTTGAATTGCCTGGTTAACTGGATAGATCAAATGCATAATTTTATGGAACACCTCTTTGATTTTATTTGTAACACAGCATTTCTCGTTAAAGTTCCAGGCACAATCCCAGTTATATTTGCACATTTGGAATTCGAGAATGGTTTCACCTGAGGGGTTGTGGTTTCAAGGTAAAGGTTTCAAAGGTACCTGTTTCGTACATTTTCTGTTTGTTTATTCTACGCCACTCACGATCAGTTCTGGTTTAAACTGTGGAATTACACAGACCCACCCCTCGCAATAGACACACAAAAACACACCCGCAGGAAGTGCATCCGTCACGACTGCAAAATCCTTTTTGACTTTTATATCTAATATCTTTATTATTCCCGATCAGTTATTTATTAAGGGAGAAATTGTGTTTGTATATTATTGGCCTGGATAATAGTGCTTGCTTATGGTAGTTTGACAAGAATCTTGTTTACATCAATGTTACAATGTAATAAAAATTCAATCCCACCTCCTGGAGTAAGTTCTGGAGTAATATGCCATAATTTATCTTTCTCCTACAGATATTTTTTTATCCAATTTATTTCGAAAATGTAGTTGGATGTAACAAAGTCTAGTACAATGAAGCCCTGTTCGAATTGGCTAATATAAAGTATATTATGCAGTATATTATGCAATCTTTAAATAGTGGGGTTTATTACTCCAAATAAAGTTAAACAACTTCCTGTCATTCTGTCTCACTAATGGGGTCTCTAAAACCACTGCTTTAAAAAAAATAAACAAAAAAAAAAACAGACCTGCCCCTTGCCTTTAGGCAGTAATATACAACCTTTAATTGATATATCTCTCTGTAACCACATATGATTTTTTTTTTGTCATCCTTTCAGTCTGGGGGATAAAATTCAGTTCCACCTTTTCATTTTGATTTTTGCATATTGTAATATTAAGTATGAAAAAATATTTTTAATTGGATTACCATAAATTTCCTTTTGTTCATTTTTTTTTTCTTTTAAAGCAAAGATTTCATATTTTTTAATACTTACCCTTAGTCCTGATATCCTTTAAAACACACTAAGGCAACCAATGGCATTCTTAACTCCACTTTGATTTTGTAAAAAGATAGTTGTATCATCTGCTAGTTGACAACAATTGATTTCTTTTCCAGCTAGAGTGATACCTTTAAACTTGTCTTTATTTATGTGAAGTGCTATTGTATGCATCATTAGTAGGAATGCGAATGGGGCAGCTGGGCCCCCCTGCTAAAAACTACAAGCGGTTCCATTTGATAACTTGACAAAGCTTCCGCAGCCTTCATAAAGTGTTTGAATTGCACATATGAAATAGCTGCCAAAATCGAAAAATTCCAAGATACTGAAAGAAAAAGCTATGCTCAACAGTATCAAAAGCTTTGTAATAATCCACAAGTAAAATTTAACTGTTGTCACTAATCAATTCATTGTAATCAATCAAGTCTAGAATTAGATGAACAATCATTACTTATATGCCTTCCTCTCTTAAAGCCAGATTGACAATTATCAATGATTGTACTAAGACATTGTTTTAATCTTTCTCTAATATCTTTGCGCCATTATTAATAAGACTTACAGGCCTCCATTTTTTTTTAATCAATGACAGGTCTTTATCTGGCTACAATATTAGAAAGATCAATCCTTGGGACAAAGTCGATGGCAGCGTTCCAGTCACAAGCATTTCTATAAAAATACCTTTAAAATAAACTCCAAAACATTATCTTGAAAAGTTTTTCTAAAATTCAGTCCATCATTTCCAGGAGTCTTGTTTTTTTACAAAATACAACCTTTCATATCTCCCAGACAAACATTCTTATGACACATTTTTTTAATTTATCATTGATACATTTTGAATTTTGTGGAAGAAAAAAAAGTGAATCACTAGTGTAACTCCTTGTTTGTACATACTTCTTCAAAGAAGAATCTGACAAAACACGAAATCACTTTTGTAACCTTTGACATTTGACCATCAATTTTAAGTTTAAATAGAGAGGAGAGTTCGACATTCCTTTTTTCTTAATTATAGAAATATGTAGTATGTTTTTCTCCTTCCTCCAACCATTTTCTCTTAGATTGTACAGGGGCTCCTTTGCCTTTTTCTCATATACTATATATGGCCGAATTCTGATTGTAATTTAGATTATTCTTATCTTATTGACACAGTACATCACTTACATCTCAGAACCAACCAATATGTTGTTGTTTGAAAAAACATATGCTTGTACATTAGAAGGAAAGTAGAAGGACTCGACGTTGTTAGTTGCTAAACTACTTAGCTCTAGTCTGCGTTAGCATTAGCCAGTGAAAGTTTGTTTGGCTGCTACTGAAGAACAACTTTTGTGTGCACTTGCACTCCAGTCCAGCATGTTTCTGGGACAATCTGGGACAATCTGGGAAAATCCGGACATAATGCTCAGTCATGTCCGAGTGCCATCATTTACCCCACCAATCATAGAAATGTCCCCAAGACCCAGCACGGGGAGACACAAGCACACTATCCCCACAGTCAAGCATGATGGTTGCAGTCACATGCAATGGGAATGCTTTTTGACAGTAGGCCCTATAAGACATGTAAAGGTAGAGGGTCAGCTTAATGCATTAAATATAAAGAGATCATGGAGGGCAACTTGATTCAGTCCGCAATAATATATATGCAATAATCTCTGCAACCTATCACTTGGGAAAAGATTTAGTTTCCAGTAAGAGAATGACCTGAAGTATGCAACGAAAGATACGCAGAAATTATTTAAAGAGAACAAGGGGAATTCTGGAATGGCAGAGTCAAAGTCCAGACTGCAGTTCAATAGAAAGGTTGTGGCTGGAAGTTAAAAGAGCTGCTGAAGACAGATCCCTGCGCAAGCTGGCAGAGCATGAGCAGTTTTGCAAAGAATGGAGTAAGTGTCCAGATGTGCAGGTCTGGTTGAGACATATCTACACAGACTCAGTGTTGTGATTGCAGTCAAATGATTTAATTAAATAAAGCAATAAAAAAAGGAAAACATAAAAGAGGTGGATGAATATCTTTTACAGGCACTGTGTGCTGAAGATGGTGTTTTGGGAACCGATTACATCTTGCCATTGATAGGTTATTAGTGTGTAATGTGTGTGTGTGTGTGACAGAAAGGGAGCAGAAACAGTGTGCGAGGGAGAGAATTTGAGAGATAAATTGTTTGAAATACACTATTTTTATTTCTTAAGATAAAAAAAAGGACCAAAAAAAGTTGCATAATAAATCACAATATTGCTACAAAAAAATGCAATTAGGTTATTTTCACAAATTGTTCAGCCCTAGTCCTTAGTAAAAGTCATGAGACATATGTTGGTATCAATCAGATGATGCATGTATGTGGCAACCACATCATACATCTGCATAGTTGCAGCTTAGGAAATTACACCTGGGCTGCAAATTTAACTGGCGAAATCTTTTGTCCTCTATCATGGAAAGGCCTGGTTGTTGAGAGTCATAAACTAAGTGAATTTATCATTAATCAACTGACTTTAGCAAAATTCTTAAATGCATGTTGAATAGGAAGCAGTACACTCATCTTTTATTGAATTGGTGCCGCTCTTCTCTTACATAAAAGTAGTTTATCCACGAGTGCTATAAGTATACTTAAAAATTAGGTAGTATACCTTAACAGATATATACTTAAGGATAGTATGCTTAAGTAAACTTGGCTTATACTTAAAAGTTTAAATAAAAGTCTTATATTGTATATTGGAAATATAATTAAAAGTTGTATATTTGACTTATAATTAAATTTGTGCCAAAATATACTAAGTATTTATCCAATTATAAGTATTTTTTTAAGTTAATGATTTGTAATTGCTCTTTCAACTCAGTAGGTTATTAAACGTATTTCTCCACATTGGCTTTAATACCTCAGCATGTATATTAAATACCATGTTATAAACTCACATCTTCAAACTTGTTGTTACAAGTCTTATGGAGTTCAATTTGTTAATACTGTTAAGTAATATGTTAAATCAACTTTAAGTAAACTTACAGGTATAATTACGTATCAAAACTAAGTAAACTAGTACTTTGCTGAGAATATACTTAAAAGTGATCTGTAAGTATGTAACTACAATACTAATATTATCTAGATGAGTGCACTCGTGGTATACTTGAAGTTATACTTCTATAAATGTAAAAATGACCTTACTTATACTTAGTCCCAAGAGGTATTAATTTAGTATACTTTCTAGTACACTACAAGTACATTGACTACAAGTATAGTACACTTACTATACTTTTACTTATATTTAAGTATACTTAAAGAATTAAACCTAAGTATACTATTTTTTTGTAAGGGCTCATAAAACTGTTTTGGACTCTTTCATTGTTGTTGGGAAAATTAGTTTTCAGTTGACTTATAGGATACACTGTGATAGAACTCGATGATTTTTTCACTCATCTTTGAACTTTACACATACTGCAGCTATAATCTTCCCAAACTCTGTTTAACTTCCATACAAGCAACACCATGTTTGTTAATACATAGCAGCACAGTGGCTTCTTCTTCTGTTGCTTTTAAGCAGAACACTCGGTGGCAGCTCAATATTTCCACTTTCCAGGCACTTATCTGGTGAATTTATCAGGCTTTTTATCCTGAGTGTTCTTGATGTAACCAGTTAATTATTTCTTTTTGAGAATGTACCAAATTGTTGATTTGGCCATTCCTTAAGTCTTCACTTTCTCTCTGATAAATTTATTTTCTTCAGTTCAGTTTTTTCAGCCTCTGATGGTCTCCCTCAGCTTTGCACTGATATCTCCTTGGACTTCATATTGAGAACTCCTATCAAATAGCTGCCAAATGGCAACTCAACACCTGAAATCAACTCAAGACCTTTTATCTGCTTCATTTGTCTTGTAGTAATGAAGGAAAAGACCACACCTGACCAAAAAACTTCCTGTCTGTAATCGTCCAAATATTTTTGAGGCCCTGAAAATGGAGGTACTTTGCATAAAAAAAGGCTACAATTCCTAAATGATAAATGTTATATTTTTATGAAAGCACTTCCCGTCACATCTTGATTGTTTTATTTCAAATCCACTGTGGTGGCATATAGAAGCAAAATGCCAAAAACAGTTTCACTGTCAAAATACTGGACCTAAAGGAATAAATATGAATTTTTATATGTGGTGTGGTGTGGAGGGTAAATACGATCAAATAGATGCAGTATCAACACGTCAGCCACTGCGGCTCAGAGTTGTGTCTCATGCAAGCACTACTTGCATACGGGATGCTAATAGTGCTTCCTCCACGCAAACCTGCTTTCTGGGAAAGCAGCTTTTGACTCTGTTCAATTCTAAATGAAATCATAGCTAGATTAAAATTTGTCATCAATCTGATTTCTATAAAGAGACTTTCATAAGCTAGAAACTATCAAGTAAAACCGATCAAGGCAACATTGAGCCAGGGCCATATTCAGAGATGATAAAGCAGCAGCCCACTGGGTTCACCTTTTTCTTCCATATTGCCAGGCACTGGACAAGAGAAATCTGTAAGAGTGACCTTTGGTAAAGAAAAGAACTTCACTCCCTGTCTGAGTGTTTAAATGTTTTATGCTAAAGTCAAGTGCATGAGACTTATATCAGCTCCAGGTCCCACTGGTACAAGATCTGAGAACTATGTGGTGCACACTTGTTGAAAAAGGGCCTCAAAAGAAAGTACAGCTCTCAAACATTTAAGTTTCCCCAAGAAAAATATTTCTTCTCCCTTTACCAGGAACATTAGAGAGGGGATATGTCAAGCAGACAATATTTGTGTTTCAGCTGCAACAAATTGGTTCAAATTGGTTCGTTTATTAAAACTCATGCACACAAACAAATCCTTGGTTACATTTTGTTCAAAACATAATTGCCATGATGTCATTACATCATCAAAGTTGTGTTTACACCAAACTAATTGCATGACTACAGCTCATCCTTAAGTTATTTTCTATTAAGAGAATATTTAGCCATTTTTAGATAACACTAATTTCTGCTAAATTAATTGTCCTGAAAATGTTCTTTATTCAGTAAATTAGACATGATCTGTCTGTTGTTATTAGATACAACTTAACATTTGATTTCTAATTTCAACACAATAAACTGTATATAATCTAGGGATGGGTTATGATTTTCAAAAATTATTAAATGATAAAAAAAAAATTGTTCATGCTTTATTAACTGTTTTTACAACTATCATCTTGTCTTAATAAAAGATTTTACTGGTACTTTGGAATTATGATGGTAGTATCACAGTAACATCAGATAATTTTGCAATGTCAACAAGTGAGAGTGAAACGTATCTAGCATATTCTTTTGTTTTCCAAATATTCGTAGATATTCAATATTCAATTTTAAAATAATATCTGTGATTATCAAATGCCCATCCTTAATTCAAACCAGTTTTTCTACTTTTCAAAAGTAACTTAAATGCTCAATTATACGGGCATTCAGATGGGCTGCAGCTAATGACGGAATAAAATGTTTCAATCTTCGTTAATATAAACTTATTATAAAGAGATACATGGATTGGATTGTTCTCAACTCAGTTGTTCAAGACCGATCATGAGCACTTGTATTTTGCAGCACAATTTTCCCAACTAGTAGCAAATGGAACTAACAGTGGTCTTATCTGTACTAGGATAATGTCTCGCTGACATTTAGGAGTTCGATCCGACAAAATAAAATATTTAAACGGACATCATAATTTACTCCACTCTCTCAATAGAACCAATGAAAACAAAAGATCTCGTCTAACTTCCCTTCGTCCAATTATATAAGAAATGAGCTATACACATTGTGATGTTAAAACAACAACAATGTTCCAAAGAATAAAGGGTTTGAAAGAGGATTATAGTATATATTGCTGTACAGTTAGTTTACATACACCCAAAAATAGTCAACAACATATTATGGTGTGACAGTGCACCTTTAAATGGCACAATACAACTCTATTCCCTAGTACCTGTACTGTCAGAATCAAAAAGCATATTGTGACATTCTGCAAAGCTTCAAGATGGTCTCAAAGAGAGGACGAACAATGAACACTGGAGTGTTAGAAGAGAGAACATAGACCTAAAAGGAGTGAAAAGACAAGAAGATGACGAAAGAATGATTTTTATTTTTTTTTCTTTAAAAGGATCACCCTTTGAAATGACTGTGACATTTCAAAAGACCAGACTTCCAGAGAGGCACTAACTCTTCCTCCATTATAGTAGGACACTCAATGATTTAACACATTAATAACATCTAAGCACAGCCCCCATGCCTAATATAATATCATGTACCGAATATGTTTATGTGGATTTGGGCAGTGTGCTTGGATACGTGTGTGTGTGTGTGTGTGTGTGTGTGTGTGTGCATGTATTTGTGTAGCTTCAGCATTTCTGTATCTGTGTTGAAGGATGTGATGGCAAGTAAACTGACATAAACAGATTAAACACAATAAACAGGATGTGTTGTTAGTGTTTTGGGTGATGAAGTAATATTGTTGTAAGATGAGACTTATTCTTGTAAAGATAGACTTTATTTTGTTTTATAACCTTATTTTAATTTAATCTAATATTAATTACTTGGTATGCTTCATTTTTAATTTTGAGTGGACTATATAGTATGTGCACCTCCCCTTTAAGATTAAGTATTGAGATCGCAGAGTGATATAAGAAAATTGTAAGTGACTTGTCACCTTGCTTAAAAAAAAAAAAAGACGGAGTAACCCCCCGAGTTTTCCTTACCCACAGCCCAAGAGAAGAGTGAGTACAAGTTAAGGCTACCATAAACTAGCTTTACATTACTATATTATTATATCTTGAACCTTGTTTCCACCTCTACATAGGATACATTCAGGGTAAGAAGTTCATTTAAGGTAGATATCAAAGTGTTGATCAAAACCCCAGAAAAGTCTTCTGAATAAAGGCTAAAACAGACATGAAACCAAATAATAAGCATGAGAAAACTCAAATCCTACAGTCAACAATTCTATTTGCTCACAGCTTTGCAGACGGTATTTTAGGTTTTCTTGACTTTTTTTACTTTCAATTTAATACCTTAAATAATTTGGTGGGGGTCCAGACCAAAGGTTGGAAACCACTACTTATTGTTAATTGTGTAGTTTGCTTACTGCTTATGAGTTTTTGGCATATTTTAGTCACACAAAATTTTAACAGGAAGTTGCTTGAAGTTTGAATTGTAAAGCAAGACTAAGCGAGGAGTGGGTGGCAGGTTAGTTTGCAGTCCAGCAGTATTTTAAATATGCTCTGACAAACTAAGCTGTCAGTAGCGCTTGTGGGCTAACAACACACTTTTCAAGAAGGTTGAGCTGAATTGCTTGGAAACCACACATTATGTTTTCTCACTTCAATACAAGATGTGGGTTTTGTGAGACTTACCCTGCTGTTGTTTTTCCTTCCTCCTGATCAGTGATATCAAAAATAGGGATGGGTCATGATTTTTGAATATTCAAAAATTCTTGAAAACTCAAGTTTAAACTGACACGGGTTCAGTTTTGAATCCCCCCCCCACACACAGGGGTTGTCACAGCAGCCACTGTGCCACTGCAGTTTTTTAAGTGTTTCCTTGGAGACAATGTCTATATGATGGCAATGAAATGCTAACACGCTCTGACACTGTTTACTGTTTACATGCAGCAAAGCCACTGTCAACGTTATTCTCACAGCCTGTAATCACACATAACTTCTCCCAAATGTCCGACTTGAGATACGGGTTGCCAACCCGGTGTAAGACTCGTTGCTAAACACTGAAAACTTGCACGGGCTCTTCACTGCTAGTGCTCTCTCCGTCTGTCCTCCTGACACAAAAAATATGCATGTGCTCAGGAGAGCTTTCTGGATGTGCGGGGGAGCGAGCTGTCTGCCGTGAGAGCACATCAGGAGAGAATGAGAGAAGCAAAACTGCAGTATGCAAGTAAATTTCATGCCAACGGCAAGAAACATTCACATCACAATTTGTACTCGATGGTCGCGATATAGTCATACTGCATCTCACATGGAACAAGCCACGAGTATATTGGATATATCGCCCATCATAATACAAAAACTACAACAGCCTTTTAAAAGTTATGTGTTGAACTTGTTCAATAGATTAAAATGAGGTGAGGGCAAACTCTGCTAGGCAGAAGTAACATATCACATATCGACAACAACTATGTGAACTACGTCTTTCATTTGAGAGTGAAACCACAGACAGAAAGTGGGACACCACCCACAAATCAACCATCCACGACTACCTGTTTCATCAGAAGGAAATTTGATGATTTTTTTTTTATGCATTTGTGGAGGGTGAGGGTTTTTTGGAGTTCGATGGCATTTGTCCAGGCGGTGTATAGAAAGAGAATTACTCCACAACTGCTGAAACAGTATGATTATAATGCATATGAGCTGCACGCCCGTTTGACGAGTATTGAAAATCTAACTTTGACAAAAGATTTGTGAATAGCACTTACAACTGCGTCATAAAATGTGTGACGTGAACTTGGTAAAAATCATTACCAGTATCTTTATGGCTTAGTTGATACCAGTGCACAGCGCACATTTTTCCATGATGTAATTCATAATTTTGTCATGTGATTTCAACTGAAACAAGAGATAAAGCTTTAATCTTTCCCACTCAGTTGTGTTTTCATATAGATTTTTTTGTCGTTGTTAAGCCTCAAGAGTCCATAATTGTATGACATTGTATGATCCGTCTTTGTCCATGTCAAAAAAACTAAGGGCAAACTTTTCGAATTTTTGTAATTTTTAGAATATTCGAAAATCGTGACACGTATTATCTTGCCGCTTGTACCATTCATTTTAATATTACTCCACCCTTCTTTCCCTCTCATTTTCTTCATTCATCAGCTCCTCAAAGTATGACCAGACTCTCCTCACTTGTTAGTAAATTTCCATCCATCCGTGTCCTTAATCACCCTAACCTGGTGCCAGTCCTTCCTAGCTCAATCCCTAAACAGACGATACAGATCATTTTCTCCTTCCTTAGTGTCCAACCTCTCATACAACTCATCATACACCTTCTGTTTAACCTTAGCCACCTCCTTCTTCATGGACATGAACAGAAATTAATGAATTCTAGAGATGCACCGATTTACCGGCCATGACAGGAGAATGGCCCAGCAGGCAGAGTATTTCCGATTACGAGCCGACCAGTTTGACACGTCTCAGTCCTACGCTCCGTACCAGCTGGATAAGCAGTTGGAGAGCATTAGGCAAAGGCAGCGTCCAGCCAACCTATTCAAAGAATAGTCCTATTCATTTGCACCATGTCATACCCAGAGTGGACAAGTAAAAACATTCCAGCCACCTGCATGCTCACAGCCAAACACTAACATAAATGTCGGTAGTTTGTAAGTTCTTCAGTGTGGGTAAAGAGGACACAAAGATTGCATTTAGTACTACATATAAAGATGAATTAATAGCGAGGGAACCGCCGGAAAAAACCTTCAGAACATCAAACCTAATCAGACACTTAAACACCATCACCCAGCTTAAAAAACCATAACATTAAAGTTAGTGTTGGCGTTAACAAAAGCTCAGCAGCAGACTTTTCTGTCTTTCTGAGTGGGAACTGAGATGTGCTTCAGTAATAATCGCTTCACTTTCAGAAATAGTAGTAAAACAGCACACAGCAGACTCAACCTTGGTCAGGAGAAGTTGTAGCCTTAATTTACTCACAACCTAGCTTGTTATAATACATTTTAAACATGAATAGATTGCTAATTAGCTGCTAACTGCTACTTTGCCCTCACTTAGCTTTGTTGACTAGTACTTACTCTTGCTTTAACAAACACACTGCTCTTACAATACCAGGTGAGTACAGCCCAGACTGAATTACTTTACAGAGTCAACATTTGGACTAAAACTAACCATCAAATTCTAACAAAAATGTAACAAAATGACATTTTGTGGACAAAAAAATAGACTAAAACTTTAAACTAATAGGCATTATTGACTGAAGATTAAGACTAAATCTTAAATAGCTGCCAAAATTAACTCTGTAACCTGTAACTCTTGTAATCTGGACAACAGCAGCTCTAATGCGAGCGATAAAACAGCTCGCCTGGAGGGGCAGGTGAAGATCCTGGAGAGGCGACTCAGTTCAGGTCTGGCACGTTGTTCAGATTCTCACCAACCTTGTACATAGATAGGAGCCACATTAGAATAAGAACCACCCCTCTCTTGCTGTGTCCACCCACATCTCTGAGCTTTATGCGAAGCACTGCCATTAGTGTCCTTGCAAGTGCAGGACCAGGTGGAATTGTCCAGAGTACAGGACCTGCTCTGTTTTAGCTGCACAGACCAGCGTGAATCATTACATTGCCCTCCAACCTTTAAAGGACATAAGAACGGAGTGTATAAACTTAATTTTTGTTGAAAAGTCCAGGCTGCAATCAGCAACATCCTGTGGAACTATGAACTGTCTGACTGTTACTCCAACATGGATTGGTACAACATCCGACTGCCACCAAATTCTTCCTAAGAGTGGGATCAATGCTATCTGTTTAAAACTCCAGACATGAATAATGTAAGTATGTCAGATTTATCAATTCTGTGTGTTCGAGTAGACATTTACAGGGTAATTATTATATGTAATGTTGTTTTTCTTAGCTGCTGTACAGCCACATTAACTTTGTTAAGCCTGTTTTCAGATTAACTTCATCCACCACTATTGAATAAAATAAGGTTAAACTGATGGCTTCACAAGAAGTCTCTGAATTGTCTTTAATCACTGAGGCAATTTTACTCCCTCTAAGCCACATGGAATCCATCTGCTGACAAAGTTGTGTTGTCCTGCAGTTCAGCTTGAAATGTTAGAATATGTGATGACAAAACTAATATTAGTACACATGCTAACGTGTTGTGCTAATGATGCTAACGTTGACTAATCAATGTGCTTTTGAAAATGGGTAGGCTTTGCATTGTGTAGGTGATTATACAACAGTAAGTTGCTAGAATGTTCAGAGACCTGACCTCAGAGCTAACTGTAACATATTTGCAGTGATGCAGTCACTGCTGGACTGTATTTAGTGTCAGTAGACAACTCTCATCTGCTATAAACTGAACTGTAATCTATGTGCTGGCCTGTGAAGAGACTCAGTCACTGCACCTCTTCCAACACTAAAACCCCACTTCAGAAGTAGTCTGTTCTCATGTTCAATAACATATTTTTCATGATATTTTTTTCTCTCAAACTCTTGACCTGGCAGCCCTTCAACAAAAATGCTGGGAATCACCAAGCAATGGCATTCAAACGCCTGGAAGTTTAAAAATCTTTCCTTTATTGAATCTGTGACATGATGACGATTAATATAAGCAAAAGTAACTGTTGTCTTTAAATGGTGTCATTATAGACCTAACAATGAAAATATAAATAGTAAAAAATGAGTGAATTTGCAATTGGGCAGTTGGGTTTATGAGCAAGCTTGCACGGTATACATTATGTTACCATAATGTGTGTGTTACCAATCATGATAGGAGAGTTTTCAGGATCCTGTGTCGGATGTGGATGAGGTGCTGAGAATCCGTCTGCCCAGTGTAACAGAGCAGGGGTCTCATTTATAAAACTACTAAAAGTGTGCGTGCGCCCAAAAGCTTAAAATGGCAGAAATAAAAATGTGGAGCATATGTCAAATGGTGACAACTACCCAAGAGGCAAACACCATTTCACTCCTGCAACATTGGTGGGTACTGTGGTGGAGAGAAGACACACGCAATAATTGGCCTTTATTACTGGCCTAGAATGGAGGAGGAAATTCGCAAATGGGTGAGTTAGTATGTTTAGAATTTAAGGGTGGAAAACATATTTAGCAACTGTATGATATTAGCTGTTTTGATCCTTCCGCCACACATTCCTGCATTGGAGTCTAATGTAGTTTTGCAAATGTGGAACATCTATCTGTGGATGTACATTGAAGGATGACTCCTGTTTGACATCACTACTGCATATTTGTCTATTTTAGGTTGCACAGTGTCCACAATGCCAATTGAAAAGGGCTACCATCAAGGAAAAGAGGCAATATAGTCCAATAGAGGTAAAAAGGATGATGGAATGAACTGTCAGCTTCAAGAGACATGTGATATCATTCACATCTTTTCCCTTTTTTTCTGGCAGGTAACAGATTCCCTTGAGCTTGTCGGAATGGACCTGGTGGTTAAAACTCGCACTGACAAATGGTGGCAACCAGTACATATGTGTTATGGTTGATTATTTTCCCAAATGGTCAGAAGCTTACCCACTCAAACAGCAGTCGAGGTCAAAAATGGTATCCTTGATTTCTTTTACAAATTTGGTGGACCAAAAAGACTGCTAACAGACCAGGGCTCTGAATTTTGCAACAAGGTACTGTAATGATGCTGCATGTGTCCCCATGAGTAAATACTATACTGCTGTACTGCTTGTTTTTCATTTTCTTCCAATTTATCATAAGGTCAATTATGAAAGTTTTTTTTAGAGATTATGACATTATGCAAGAAGCTGTGCATCAAGAGAAGCCTCTGTTCGCCCTACCATCCACCAACCAATGGCCTTGTGTAGAAACTAAATGGGACAATACAGATGTATAATTTCTAACGTTTGAGTATCAACAATAACGTGTTGTTGCTTGTGACAGAGCTGTCTTGTTGAACATCTGTACCCAAAATAATTTTGTGTCATGTTTGTATTTGAACTCTGCATACTCAGGTCCCTTAACAAAGCTGTGGCTTATCACCCCCAAAACTGGCACAACTTACTTCATACAACAATTTTTGCTCTAAGAACAAAGAAGCGGCTAACCAACAAGTAGAGTCTGTATTATTTGATGTTTGGAAGAGAGGCAGGGTATCCCTCAGAGATACCAGAAGAGTATGATCTAAAGGATCCTGACATGCTGGGATCCTTTGGCATCACTCAAATTAATGGGAAAAGTGCAGACCTTGTGTCTGGCAAGGGAAGAAAAAATTAATATATAAACATTGACCATCTGGTACATTATGTCCAGGCAGAGGAGAGAATACCTAGAAAATTGCAAAAAATTTTGAATCCCTCTCCTCTGGCCAGACCATCAAAGGCTACTACAATACCCAATACACAAACACATACTACACACGACAGCTGACATTAATGTCAGCTTTTCTATTTTACAGTAATCAGACATATGGGCAAGGGCAGAGTTGAGACCCTCTGGTTAAAGGTTGGGCCCTACAAAGTTAATTCTGAGAACCTAAAGGACCTGGCCCCTGGAAATGAGTTGGAGAGTGAGGTATTATCTGTTCATACATGGTCTGATATTTTTATTTTAAAATGTCAAGAGCAAAGCAACAATCACTCTTGTCCTCATAGATTATTATTGCCTACCTGGCAATTGTGGAGAGGAAGACAAACTCATACTGTATATCATTGACTTCTACACCATTACTCAGGTGTGGCAGGACTTTTCAAAACTTTATAAAAGAGTGAGTGAGATGTTATAAGTTCTTCTAAGGTAAGTAGTTGATATATACTACGCGCTAAACTTGTATATTGTTTTTAGGTTGACCTTTTGAATCAAAATGAGGCAACTGGACCACTTTGCCACCAGGGACACTGGACACTCATTGCAAGTATTCTCAATTGTTAACAGAATTTGATACAACCCATTAGCCCATGTGAGTTAAGACAGCTAGTCTATCATTTGTAACTGCATTTCTAGAGATCTTCAGGAAAGGAGATCCTTATGCCTATTTGGGGCCACACAAAAAAGATGGATCACTGCAGGGATGTATCAAGGTAAGTGAAGGTTTAGATACTGATGTGTTTGCGCATTTTGAATGCAACACTATTTCAGCACCCACATTAATTGTTCTTGTGACTACTGAGGTAATTGTAGTGTAATTTCACCTGAGCATAAATTGAAAAGGTTTTACACTGGCTAAAACATCACACTTGTGATCAATCTTCTCTGTTTGGAACACTAGTTCATAGGCAGTATCCTGCTGTTGGAGGTGGTCGTGTTCAACGGTTGGATAGGACTTTTTAAACATCAAGACACAGCATCATGTGGTGTGTTTGTGTGCAAAGTAACATTAGCTATGTTTACATGGACACAAATATTTGGTATAAAGGGCTGATCTGAATAAAAATGCTTCATGTAAACACGTCAATTGGAAGATTCTTTTGGCTCATTCGGAAAGAAATTATATTCCGATCGAGAGGGGTGGTTACCTTCACTGCGCATGCAGGAGCATTATACATCCCTGATGCTTGATCGTGAAGAGCAGTAGAAACTAAAGTAGGGCTTTCAGAAACTGGCGCAGGTCCATTCTTTTAGAGTGCGCAGTTTAAATCGCAGGGAAGAGCGCAAAAGTGCAAAGTGTAGCCACATCGTCGTTTGTTTACAGGACAGGCGGAAGTACAACTTCTTCTTCTGTGGTTATTTTAGGGAAATTAGACAAATCTGCGTATGTCAAAATGCTGCTATTCTCATGAAAGCTTGGTGCATGTATACGTACGTCATGATCTGATTATTTCATTTAGCGTCCATATAAACAGCGGATTTGGAATTTCCAACCCCTCAAATTTTTAAGCTGATTAAGAAACTTTGCAAAAGTAAATAACTAGCATAGCATAGCTATTGTGATTATCCGTGGACATTCATCATTAAAGAAGTCATGATGTACTTAAATAAGCTTGCTGAGCAAATCTTGCATCACGAAACAGTCCCATACTGTGTGGACCCTCATGGTAAGGCCAAAATGATGCTGGAAGTGGCTTTGTCATTATTGACTGACACAAGTATGCGGTGCTCCACCATGTATTGTCAAAATGGTGTCTGGATTGATAGAACACATTTATGCCTGTGTTGTTTTTACAAATGACCTTTCCCGGTTGTGTTGGGCTTGTGGGGATGACAGCTCAGGGGCTGAGATGGACAAATGGGTAAGATTCATCCAACTGCAGATTGACATTCAGCTGGCAGGCTGGGATCATCTGTGGATTGGTTACCTCAACACCACTAGGTGAACTCTGCACTATCACACAGCTATTGACAATTTGCATGATTGCACGTTCTGATGACACTGGTGCAGCTCAAGAACCACATGACAACACAGACTTCAAACAGAATGAATGTCATGGTGGTGTCTAATGGTAACTGAAATACTTCAATATACGGTACACACTTTTGATGTGATGTGAACCTTACAGAATGTTTTTCGTTTTCCTTTTCAAATTGAGAGCACCTCCTGCAGTCTCTGGTACCACACAGTGTGTGTTGACTGTCCCTCCACAGCCAAAGACTATAATTGTAAAGGATGTAGACTTTGACAAATAAAGTTGTTGTTTTCAGATCATTGTCTTTCCTTCAGTCAGAGTATGGAGTCACCATAGTTGTTCTTTAGTTAGACAGAGCACAGGCCTACCTTGCATATGCCAATCAAACGTATCCACTGACATATGTTGTCTGATGAGGGTAAAAAATAGGTGACTGTAATACTGCAAAGTATGAAACAAAAGCATTTATTTAGGAATATATGACTCTTTATGTTGCACAATATTTAATAAGTTCACTCATTTTTGCATGCATTCAGGTTTTATTTTTGAGATGTTGCAATGTGATAGTCACATCATTGTCACCTTTTCATCACTGTCTAAACACCTGAAGAACCCTGAATTGTGGCGTGATAATCTTTATCGTAATCTTTATAGTAGCCCAAGCACTCCCTATTGCTTACTTTTTATAGCTGGGAATCCAGTTTATTTTCAGAACGAGTCACGGTGGTGTGTAGTATGGGTGGAATAATGTGGTTGTAATAATAAAATGGCCCACGTCCATAGACAACAGATAAACTCACTTAGATTTTGATCGTGTAACACATCACAGGTTGATCTAGACATCTATCACTGTGCCAGCGAGCTGTGTGTAAACAAAGGCTTCAGATGGTTTGTTTCATTTGCGGGCTGTACAACAAATAAAAGTCCTCCAGTGGACTTGACGTGAGATTGTTAACAGTACATGGAACAAATATGATTGTGCTGACGGTGGTTTTGTAGACGTTTGATGCGACAGCGAAATCTAAGGGAAATCGCTGGAGAAAATTGGCGTAAGCAGTTAATTTGAGCGCTCAGCACTGACAGCCATCTCCACAGTGCATTTAAAGAGCACAGGAATAAATACTTCAAACTGTTTAATTGTATTTTTGTCAGTGCAACAACATTGGAAAATCATGATATACATATGACACTGCCAGCTTGGACATCAGTACAATTTATTGATGTTTGTAGTATTCTCAACTACAGTCTCTACTCTACTCTCACACAGTCACGTCTAACGTCATTCAGTTCAGTCCTCGTATTATCTTACACTGATTCACAGGTCTGACACCGCTGAATGTCGGCAGCTGTAAAAGATGCTGCTGTGCGAACTTCAGTTGGAAGGCTTCCTACGACTGTACGTTACTAACATGAGCAAAATAATATTGCATTTCCTTGTCAGCAACCAGCGGATCCGTAAAACACGCCTACAGTATTGTGTGAAAAGGGCTCGTACGCCACGCCCACCTCCCCGAACATCTGGGACCTCACCAGTTAATCTGAACATCAGTTAAACCGTACCACCTACAGTGAATCAGAATGAATGAGTCATGTGTTGAGCCAGGCAGCCGTGCTACTATATATAGTCAGAATCATGTTTGAGTCATAAATAACTTGGACAGTGATTGTATGCATATTTTTACGGTTCACATAGACAAATTAATTTTCATTCAGAGCCATTATAGCTATCTGAATGCAGTCAATTGCGCCAATTACACTTGGGAAACTGGACATTGCTGCAAATGGCCTTTTAGGGTTGGCCTGTTCACCCACAGTGTAAGGAAACCTAATGTCTCAAATAGTCATATTAACAATGCCATCCAAAACGGCTGGCATTATGGTGCTGAGGGACAATTGTTTTCTTCCTCAGGGTCTGATTCTGGTTCAAACACAGTAACTCTTCCAACCATCTTGTGCTCACTCTGGTAACCATGGACCCCCCCGCCCCCGAGTTCACACGCAGAGTTGCCATGGAAGCCTGCAGTCGTTCTCATGTCGACACACCCCACAGATGATAGCGGCATGCAGTATAGTAGCTCCTTTGCATTTAAAACGACAGACTCTGTGACTAGGGATGTGACAATACACTCAGCTCACACGACTAGACGATACAAGACATTGGAAGCCTCCTGAAGTAAAATCAATAACAGAGCTGCATCTGGTGTCTGCAAAGCAAGATTATCCCCAGAATTTTAATTCATTTAACTCAAGACACATACAATTTTATCAAAGATGGACAACAGCACCCGAAACCTCAATTTGGATGTCACTATACATCCAGTGTATGATTTGTTTTTATTTATGTTAACCATGGGAAAACCAGAGTTGATGTGTGCATGACAGCAAAAAAACAGTGTTTCCTACAAAGTGCTAATTGTAACTGTTGCTCAAAGTCACATTGCCCCACCCATTTTTTTAATCTAAAACTACATATACTGTATGTGAACAACATAGTTTTGTCTTTCATTCTCTTTTCCTCACATACACAAGCCTGTGGTCCTAGTTGTGTGTGGAGAAGCCTGTTGTCATATGTAATGGATTACTGAAATGACTGAAACCAAGTTGTGCCACTGAAACATCAAACCATGGGGATGGCGTAACATTAGAACATGGGGTGCTAATTTGGCCCCATCTCAGATGTAGGAAGAAATTCCTGTATGTAGGGGGGGTTGCCGGTCCAACCATAGAAAATAATTAATAATTAATTAAAATAGTAGTAGTGATATTACAGTTGGGCCAGTATTATAATTAGTGGTCAAGGGACAATAAGGGACAAGCAGGCAGAGTAGGTTAGGGGTAACCAAGCAAACAAGGTTTTCTTTTTAACTTTGTGACTTTCCTTCTGCACAAAATTACAATTAATAAAACTCACACAGTCAAAGGTAGAGATCACACTAAGATATTTAGAATGCTGCTATTTTTCTATTTTTCCAAAGTTGTATGGAACTGTGACCCCAAACCTAAGGCGCATACTGTTGTACCACTATATTTCACTTATCTAATCTGCTATACTCAGTTGAGTTGTTGTTTCAGAGAGAGAAAATCCAGTGACAAAGACAATTAGTCCAACTGTTTCTGTTTAACTTTAAGGAAAAAGCGCTAAGCTGCTAAAGCTCAGTCACACGGCTGGAATGTGACACAGTTGGCCTAACGCGAAACATGCTGCTGCCACACAGTCTTTAATTACAGGCAAAGAACTCTGACAAGCCCCTTGTTACCTGGCTAATTGTCTACAACAGCCACATATACAGTATGCACACTCAACCACTGATACACTCTGCTAGAAAACCTGACTGAATGACAAAATCATTAAAAACCAAAACGTAAATTTGAGATTAAGGGTTTTAATAGGTTCAAAAGCAATAGGTTTTAAAAAGCTATTAAGCATTGTCAACAACTGTAGTCTACTGAAAAAAAACATTTATATGCCTAATGAATACTAAATAATGTATGTGCAGCTCTCAAATGAAATGAAAGGGAGATATAGCACACTTTTTTTAAAATAAAAATAAGAATGTTACTGAGTAGGTTTATAGTTCTGTTGTTTTAAAATAAAAAATATATAATTTTTGTTTTTAAACACCTCTCTATGTTGTTCCTTAAATTGTAACACACTGTATTTAATTATAACCCTTAACCATGATCAGTCAGAGGCGAAGTCGTTACTGTCGGACCACAACTACTTCGGATAAGAAATGTGCTATGTTCTAAGTCAAATGGCGTAAAGTGTAAAGAAAAGAATTCCTACTAATCCAAACCTGTTCCATATGAATGTAAATTATGGAATGAATTTATTCCTACCCCTCATATCAGTAGGTTAAGATTAACAGCTGTTTCAATATAAAACTTAGAAAGAGGGAAACCTTTAGGATTTTCAGACACATTTCAGGACATTGTTTTTCCTATACAGATTCTCTCTAAGAGATTATCTTTACGATCACAATGTTAAAGCCTCTCAGAGAGTTGGAAAGGGATCACAGAACCAATTCCATTACATTTCTGACAGGCATTTGACGAGACAAGATTTATCTGCAGTTATTGTTTGACACGACTTAAAGCTCTGTCTCTATTTTTTTCCCAACATGCTGTTTACTCATTCCCTGTAAGAGGTGTGTATATGATAGAATCAACAGATAAAGAAGATGGATTCAGACAAAAAGAGGCTTAAGGAAGACTCAATAGATTAAAGAAAATAAGGTAGTAAGGGCCAGGAATAGACAAATATTTGTCCTGTAATCAAAACTAACGACTTGAAAAAAAACATAATTATTAAATTAAGACAGTAGGGATGCTTGAACCAAAGTATTCAATATTCAGTAATATTCAATAATATTATTCAGTAATATTTTTATATGGACTATTAACCTGTGTGGTCATTCACCATTTGGTGAACACCCCCCAATCCTTACTTGTGAGGAATAGAGTCTTTTCAGGATGCCACTTTCAAACTCATTCATGATACTACTAACTGTTAACATTCAACCAATTTACCTGTAGAATGTTCCAGTAACGTGTTTTTGAGCATTCCACAATGTTTCCAGTTTTTTGTCACCCCATCCCAACTTGTTTGAAATGTGATACTGGTATGAATTCAGAATACATTGTATATATCAATGAAGATGATGAGATAGAACCTCAAATATATTCTCAGTCATTGTACAGTATTCATTTGAATTGAATATCAAAAAGGATTAGGAAACTAATACATTGTTTTACTGTTATATCATTATAATATATATACTAACATTACTCCAAGCAATTTTTAAGTGCTGATGGTGAAAGAGACAAAACCACAATTACTGTCTCATGATTGTATGCCTCCATGCATCAATCAAGTTGCCATTTCCATCCATGTCTGTCATAGTGCTGTCTTGGTAACAGCAAAAATTAACTATTGAAATATTAACAACATCCAACCATATGTCACGTAATCTCACTTCACATTAAAGTGGAAACAACTGCAACTGTGTTACTGGTTAACTCCACCTGTATTAAGATATAACATAGACCGTAGTCATCCCTTTTTGACCACATCGGCTTTACGTCACACGAAAATAACTGAGACAACTAATTTAGAGGCAATATATAAAATCTGCACCAAATCATCCCTGTGAAATGAGGAAACAGATTTAAGGTCTAACATTGCAAGCTATCATCCTGTTACCATAACAAAGCTGTCCACGTGGACTTTTATGTCAAAATTGTTGCTGAGATTTGCTATTTATAAGAATAGGACAAATGGATAACATAATGCCTCCGGCCAGATATGGCCAAAGGCACAAAACATGCATATTTATATACTTTGAGTGTGGTTCTAACTTACTTGTCTGTAGTTGATGTCTCTTCTTAGACTGTGATGCATTCATACCTTTGTGCACAAAATATAAGGAATATAGTCATTTTTCCAGTAAATGGAAAATGTAACTTAGCTTGCCTTTTTAGTCTCACTTGTCAGCTTATGGAGATGAACATTTAGCACATACAGAGTTGAACGTTTTTAGAGAGGGATTTAAGCTTAGAGGAAATTGCTTACAACATTTCTAAACTGCAGCAAGACTCCTACTTGACGGTTTTCACAAAATAACCATGAAAGCTATCCATATTAATGCTTCACTAGAAAAATCTGAACTTTTCCTCTAACAAAATATTACTTTCATGATGCCTGCAGGCCTAAAAAAAACATACTTATTTGTGTTTTTGTTAAATACAGGCTAACCTTTCAGATTTTATTTATTAATTATTGTGTAAGGATGTAAAGGACTATATGGGCATAGCAAAACAAGCACAAGTCTATCATTATGAATCATGAAAATAAATTTAAAAAAATTAGCAAAGAGATTCAAAAAACGTGTCTTAACAAAGATTAACAAACATTTCCTCAAAACAAGTATAAAAAGACCTGGAACCAAATTCCTTGCATTGTAAATAGTAATTTGCCACTAACTTTACCTTTGCCTAATGATTTCATATTGTCAATGTTGTCTACAGTATGTGCTTCTGTAAACCACTACACTGCCAACCTCAACAAAATAATTTTAGCACTAATACACCCTCCTCATCTCCTTCTCTGCTGTCTCATACCTCTCCTTTGCCACAGTATAAAGCTACTTAGCACCATCTTAAGTCCAGTGATAAACAACAGGCTGGTCATTCCCCTATCGATCAACAGTCCAGCATCCTTTCTCTGAGGCCTTGCAATTTCTCAGTCCCTCGAGGTCTGATTTACTCCCTTCCTCATGTCTATCCTGGTTTATTCTCTCCTCATTGCTTTTGCTCTTCTCTAAATCTGTGATGTGTCAGCTTCCCTCCTTATTTACTCCGCGTACACATTAATCTGAGAATCACTTAAATTGTACTTTCCCTGGCCTGCATCCCACACAAACATGTCTTTTCCATTTTTCTGGAGAATAACGAAATATTCTATTGAAATTATAGGTAAATTAAACTACTCCTGCAACTGAAAATTGCTCAAGCATGTTTAATAGCATCTTTAATATCAATCTGAGAAAAATCTAATAATAAAAAGGAAATAAGGTAAGATAATTCTGCTCTATTAATCCTAAACCCAAATTAAACTATAAATCATTTGATCTTGAAATCTTGTTCTGTGTCATTCACTTGGAAAATAGTACAATCAAAACTGTTTTTTATAGTTTACCATCCCCCTTGCCAATACTCAATACTAAACTTGAGAGTTTTTCATATTAATTATTTTGATAGCCCTGTGGATTAAAGAATATCTTAACACCAAAACTTTCATTTTCAAATGAAAAATAATTATTTGTTATTAAGTGTCTTAGTATTTGGTAGTATTGTTGATTGATTTAGTTCCAAATCTTGACATTTCTATGCAAAGATTTTAAGTTCTATATATTGTGTGATAAATATGTACAGTGACTATTCACTGCAGGATGAAATCTTTGACGGAGGTGACGACTGCCCACTCCCAAAATAAGACGAAAGTATGACAAAATGACAGAAGTACCTCCTCTGTTAGGTACAAGTTTATTTTCATCTCGTCTTGGTGATATGTATAATGTGTGTGGTAGAGCGAAAGCAGAAAAACGCTAACAATGACAATCAGTCTACACTCATTGCTCACTTTCTAACAGACAGTGAGGGAGAATATCATCATTCTGAACGTCCATTTATCCACCGCTAACATTATAGACTGGTCTCATTAATGAAAACTAAACATACATTTCGGCAGTTTTTTTTTTTTTTAAATCAATTATCTATTTATAGATAGTCAGCATCTCGTCATGCAATAAAGGTAAACATTTTCATCAGAGTTTTCATTAATGAAATTAACACTGGTAGGGTTGTTGGGGGGGGATTCGCTCCTCCTGGTCTGTTTGTTTTTATTTGAGATCATGCATAGCGAAAGTAAACCTGCTGGCAAATGATATAAAAAGTTGCCATGAGTCAGGTCGCAGCCACCGCTTTGCTAGAATGGTGATATAAATGATAGAGGAAAATATCTATTGATAGACATTTTCTCTCATACCACAATATATATTGTCATATGGCCCAGCCCTCCAAGGGAGAGAAAAATTGTCAGTATTCAGCATACATAAAAAAATTCTGGGGCCTGATGTAGGCCTAGCAAGGTGGTGTTGTTGGCCGGGCAGCCCACAAGGGTAGTAAAGGTTAAAGTCAGCTAATTTCGAACAGCCAATATGTAAATTATGCTTTAAAAAAAATCAATGTAAAACGAGAGGTTGTACTACCAACCATCACCCAGCTATCATTTCAAAGCTACCCACTCCTTTGCAGAGTCATGGAGCACATTCTGTCTAAAGTCTGCATGTGGTGGATAAATGAAATGCAATCTCATTAATCCTGGCAGTGTTTCTTCACAGAAAAAAACGTTGGTTTAGCCTGATCTTATGAACACTTTTGCTGCCTGTGTTCTGCATTTAATTAAGAAAAAATGTTTTAGAACTGTCATCTGACTTTTTAAAAGATGTGGGAGGAAGTATAAGACAAAAGACACATTACATAGGTGTAAACATCATCACTATAGGATACTCTTTACAAAAAAAATTACAAATAAATGGTAGGGTGGGGTGTGATGACATCGCATTTCACACTATTAAATTAGCCTTTATCCTTAATCCCCGCAAGAGAAATTCCATCACCGTGACAGCCCTACTGCTACCTTGTACTGCTCAAACTGTAGCAAGCCTCCTCCATTAGATGTAAGTGACTGATGAAAAACGCCAAGAACAATCATCAATTTACTGTTTGAAAGTAGTTTTAGCCTACAGCCGCTGTCTCAGAAGAATTAAATTAACTAAAACCTTAGACA
>KV751357.1:1177246-1210314 GCA_001698575.1 Mola mola | reverse complement strand
TTAATATGCATTTGTTTTAAACAGTATTTAATTCCAGCACTTTTAAAAGAAATAAAATGTTACAATTACTGCAAACAGAGAAGGATGAAAATTTAAATATTAATTTTCTGTTTAAACCCCTAAAACTGACAAAGCATATTAAGTTTGTCAGTAAAAAAAAATACAAATCCCTGTTTTCTAAAGGAATCTGTAAATAATAACAATATGATAATCATAAATTAATTAGAAATAATCACACCTCAGTTGCCCACACAGAAATTTTTTTTTTTCATATGGCCAGATTTCATTTCAAATTGTTTTCAGTAACACTGATTTGAAGTATATACAGTTTGAGAGTTAGACACTATTGGGCTACGTTTACACTGCAGGTCTTAATGCTCAATTTTTTGCTGAGATCAGATTTTTTTGCCTGGTTGTTCACATTATATTTTAAATGCGACTGCCATCAGACTGCAGTATGAACAGTGTATGGCCCTGAATTGCCTTGTATGTGCAGAAGAAGACGAGACGTCACAGGCAGCACGCTGTGTTTACAAAAGTAAATATGGATGCTATTCATGTCAGTGAAATTATGACCAAGTGATAACATCAATTCCCACCTGCTCCAGCGCAGAAATGTGACACGACCGTTCCGAGTGAGGTCACATTTATGACCCAATATGAAAGCGGGCTGGGTCTGATTTGGAAAAAAATAAAAAAAAAATCAGATAGGGGTCACATATAGGCAAAAAAGTCAGATTTGGGTCACTTTTGCCTGCAGTGTGAGCGTAGCCTAAATTATTCCTCTTTATCTGCACTTACTCAATGCTGGACAAATTTCTGCATTTTCTGAGGGTAGAATATTGGCAAAGTGACTACATTTTCAAGCCTGCCCTATGTTGGGAAACTGATCTTTTGCCTTACAGCATTATTATTAGAGGGACGCAGATACTAAGCTGAACCAGCAATCATTAATCCAAGACAAAAAACAGTCTTTGGGGCTGAACATGACACTAAGCACAATGGCAGTGCAGCACTAACAGAAATATCCACTCAAGAATGCGCGCATAAAAACAAAAAATGTGAAAGCTGCAAATCCAACTGATTAATGGAACAAATCCAAAATGTCCCAAAAAAGGATAAAATGGTCAAATGTGAGGGTTGCAAATAATACTTTGGTGGAATACTATAAGTAAATGAATAACTGGATTATGTTTGAATGTAATAGTTTAATCATACATCAAAGTAGTCAAAAAATATTTTACACTTCACATTTTTGAGCTCAGTTAAAAACTGTAACAGACTCATGTATTCCCATACTTACTTTAAAGTATTTCCTGTGAGATGTTTTTTTCCTGCGGTGTTGTATACGCATTTAATTTTTAGTGCATCACCGTGCTTCATGATTGGGTATTGAAATAAAGTTGGCCAGTCCAATAATAACAGAGAGAGACAGAGGGAGATAGAGAAAGAAAGGAAAAAAAATTGATAAATGGAAAAGAGGAAGAGGAAATTGAAAGTGAAAAAGGCAACTAGCAAGATACAATAAGAGGCATTACAAGAACACCTCTGGAGTGTTAATTTAGGAGCGGTATAAAGCTGCTCATGCACTCTAAAATGAGAAACTCCTGCAGGGATATTGAAACAAATAAACACTCCACAAGCCTCTCCATATCACACAGATGTGATGTTACTGCAGGCACTACAATGTGAAGTGGCAGAGGCAATACACAAACAAAGAGGACTCAGATACACACAGTTCACAATTATAGAGATTAATTTGTCAGAAATTAATTCACATCAACCAGTTCTTGATGCATCACTCTCTAGAATACTCGGAGACTGTTTATGAGGGCCAAGTACAAGGGTTCTACATTTATGATTCTGGTTATTCTGAAAATGACGCTATGCTAATGTAACCAATTCCATTTCAAGTAAGGATAAAGACAGATCTTTTGTTTTCAACTCAAAACTGAGACATTTTTTTTCTTATTGTCAATGCAGCCAATGTCTGTACTAGATCTTGACTAGACTAGATGTTGACTTTTACTCCCCTACCACTGTTTGGTAAGCCAAACCCCACAGTTTGATTATTGTACATGGTGAAACAAAAGCTGAAGTGTAAAAGACAAAATTGCATGGAGACAAAATTACACTGATAACTATAGTTAGTATACTGTCCCATCAACGGTGATTAGTTGGTCAAACTAATCACTAATAAAAATATGACTTTTTTGACCAAAAGCATTTGGACGTTTTGGTAGTAGTATCAAATTAACTAGGTCATTAAATATATGTCTGACATACTCTATGGCAGACATATATTTAATATTGAGAGATAGAAGGACTCCGGTGAGGTTGTGGTCAAGAAATATGATTAGAGCATCCCTAAAAACACTCTAAAATGAGAGCAAGTTCTAATTTTACATCCTCATACATTCTCATCACAATATTTTTCTTGTTTAAAAATTCTCAACCAGTACATTATAGTACATTTATAGAAACTGTAATACTTAAGACTCCATGCTATGGTACTTTTTATTTTCTTCCAATTATTCCTTCAGAATCAAAGTATTTTTCAATTCTCAAGTGAATTATTTATTTTTTGTGTCTTGGATCAACCTCTTTGAAATAATAACAGAAATTCAACAAAGAGAGAACAAAGGAATTTCAAGACAGCAAAGATTGTTAACCTGCTGGATGGCGTAAAAAAAAGGTCAGGAAACTGACCAATTACTTTCATGAAATATTGATTTTTAGGGTGGGGGGGGTATCCAATTTTTTTTATACACATATGTACAAACTTGTGAAACACAACATAGACTGCTCATCACATGAAGTATTTCAGATTTTTCAATAAGATAACCTTTTTTATGGTGCAACTTACAGAAAAGATAGGTAAGAGAGCTGAATCCATAACCTACTAGCTCAATATAAAATGAATAGGTATTCTAAAATCTTAGAAGCAATGGGGGTAGGTAATATAGTGAAGGTGATGGTCTGGTGGGTTAGGATTATAAACTACTTATAGATACATTTACACCCACAAGACTGTATACCACCCAATGTCTCCTGGCAAGCAAAAGTGTGACAGTATGAGCTGTTAATAGAGAGAATAACAGCATTGTGTGAGAGCATACGCTTAAGGAAATTAAAAAAAGAGGGCAAAATTGAAAAGAAAAAAATATTCAGACAGTCTCCCTCAAGCTTGTTCCTGTGGTTCTGCAGTCGATGACACCTCAGAAGGAGGGGAACACCAAGGGTGGGTGTATAGTGTGTCAGTTGACTATAGTGCACAAACACAGATGTACAATCAGCTCTTTGAGTTAGCACTCACCCAGCAACTAAAAATAAAGGCACAAATGCATTATATGCTCATTAAAACTGGAAAAAAAGAAATGTAAAGATCCATATTTGTTTTTACAGGATATTCTCTGGGTTTAAAACTGCTGGTTAAACAAAAGGAGGGATTTGATGATGTTTTGGGCTTTGTGAAATTTTAATGAGCAGTTTTTCACAACTTTTTGACATTTCATAGGAATTAACCAATGACTGAAATGCTGGAGTGTTTATTTTTTTTTTTTTTTGAAGTTGAAACCCTTTCCTCACCCTGTGTTGCCTATGTCTGGACAAAGAAGTTGCTCTGGAATGTGCCACAAACACGCCAGCAAACTGCCAACTAGTTCTGCTTCTGTGCAATAAGAGAAACTGGAAGACATATACTGTATGCAGAGATAGAAACGGTAAACAGAGCAGATTTCGCTTATTAATCGCACTTGCTTCCTTGCTTAATGTTGCTGATTAGAAAATGAAATTGGAGCTAGCGTTGCCAGCCTTTGCCCTGCTGGGTATGGAAGAAGAAAAACAGAGGCAGACCAAAAACTTAAGGAGAAACCTCAATAAATTAGTAAAATAGCTACAGGTCCAAGGAGCTTCGCGTCTTTCATCACTTCAACAGCCAATGAGAGCGATTTGTCTCACCGTCCATCCAACACTGATTCATCATGTCGAAAGCAGGTGGGGAAGAGGGCATAGCACACAAATACACATCCACATGCATGGACTAACAACTCAACTCACTGAAGAGCTCTCATGTGGAGGAAAGAGATGCAATCATTGTCACCAGATGCCATCAGTCACTGCTTCAGTTCCCTTGACAAAAGACACTCAATTGGCTCTGCGTTTAAAGAGGATCACGTACTAGTCAAATCAAAATTAATCAAAGGCTATATCATAGTTGGTTTAAAAAAAATTCTGCAACCTAGGTCTGCATATATATTCTTTATGCATGATTTAAAATGTTGGATCCAAAATCTGGAGTTCAAACACAGTAGATAAACATTGAACTAGAAAAACTACCATCTGGCAAATATAATGTATGCCTCCACAAGGCATACAAAGCAGACAATGAAAGTACAGTGGTGGGTCAAGAAGAAGGGATTGGGTGTTTTTGTGTTACTGTGGTCGGTAGAAATAGAAGACTAGTGTAGATTTTTTTTTTTTTTTTTTTTTTTATAGGGACAGTTGGTCTTCTTGTTTCGTTAGGTATTTTGGGAGTGGAGGAGTACTGAATTATTTAAGTAGCAGGGTGCATATCAGCTTAAAGTTTGACTTAATTTGACGGCCACCAGCCTATTCTCTTTTCAGTTTAAGTCGCGTCTGATCATTTTCATAAAGCAGTGATAACTGGCAATCAACAACGATATTTCTTTTTGATTTTCCCAACTCTTGGCAGGCCCTTACAAAATTCAAAGGACATTTTTTTTTTCCTCTGAAAACATTCCATATTATAACCCCAGCCCTATTTTCAATATGACACATTCAGTTTATTTTCAATAGAACAAATGTGGAAACCCATCTAAGGCCTTGAGAACAACCATAAGAGCAGCAGAGTCTCAAGTGTATCCACTGGTGGAAATGAAAAGAAAGGGGCTCACATGTACCCAAATGCTACACACACACAAAAAAAAACCACTGAAGGAAAATACTTGATTTTATTATATCCTGTGGGCAATGAAGGGGGATTTATGTCTTACCTTACTCTAAAGCAGCAATAAAGTTTGTCTGAACGACTGGTGTGAAGACATTCAGTGCTGTCATAGAAGGAAAAAAAAACATGTTATTGAATAAGTTAACAAAATAGTAGCATAAAAGTGATTTTAAAATTTCTGAATGAAGTAAACAAAAACAAACAAAAAGCAATAGCATCAACGGGTAAACTAAATGGGCCAGAAGTTTACTCTGTGATGTGCAAATCTAAGCACATCCAATACATACGTCTGGATATAAAAGATGGTATGAGTTATATTCTAAATTACTTGAAATGAGCTTTAAATTTTGATCATTTAAAGCCAAAGCAGGCTCTGCAGTTCTGACAGTATTTTTCTCTCTCCACCACCATGTGGTCATGGAAAGAAAAAAAAAAAAAATTATTTTGCAAAAAGCTACTTCTCAGACAGCACAGACAACAGAAAATCAACAATGCTAACATTAGCAGCTATGACAAAAAATGTGCCTAATTTATCACTATTCAATGCGTAATCTTTTTCATCCATCACCATGACTGAAAGTATTTCAAATGACACCAGAGGAATAACAGACAATTTGGATGTATTTTACCAAGTTACATAAATATACTGTATGCATCGAAGCTAGGCATAGGGGAAAAAAAAACTACTAACATTACATTATGTAAGACAGAAATAGTTTTTCTGATTCGTTAATTTGATGGCAGAAATAATAATAATAATAGAGAAATAACCTCCATGGCCAAGGAAATAAAGTGTACTATTAATGCCTCCTCTTGTGGACATGATGAAATCCTTAATTTTAGTTTTACACAAACAATACAAACAGATGTCTGTCAGTGTGTGGGTGGGTAAGCAAAAATGGTCATGACACATTAAGAATTTTTACAATTTTTGTATGAACTACATATTTTTACCTCCCAGCCAAAATTAAATATCATGCATATGATGATATAAGAGCAAGGAGAGGGAAAGGGAGAAAGAATAAAGCCTTTAAGGAATCAAAATGTGGACCTCTTGAGCATGATTAGGTATTCACGACCAGACAAGCTAGATCAGAGGTAATAGGGACGACATAAATACGGTGAACAAAGACAAATGAGTGAGGAGTGAAATTTTTGTGGGAGTGAAAACCTTTGACTCAGAGCATTTCACATACGAGTCACAATACGTTTTAAACAGCAGCATATACTTCACTTTGAAGTCTTTTCCCACTGCAATATGCTATCACACCACCTTCAGTCATTTCAATGAGGGAAGTGCGACCCAAGGAGAGCATTTTCGACCACGGCTGTATGACAAAGTGTCGTCATGTAGAAACGACTGTCTTAAAAGTGCAGGGTGAAGCTAAAGAACAGAAAGAGGGAGGGAGGAATCAATGCCTGCTTCCCAGAAGTTAATATTCCCAATTTACCAGCCAAACAGGAACTCCTTCCAGATTTGGTGCTGTCTGTGAATCGGATGTGCTTTGATAGCAAATTGTATTAAAGTGAAAATTTTCTATGAAACAACTGCCTTACTGCTAAAGAAGAGCATTTGAGAAAATTGCTACATTATATTATTGCTATAAATATGATTTTACCATTTATTGTTTATAATCCACATTGTTCTAGACATAATATGCTTCACTTAATTCTGTTATATAACCATTGATTGAGGAAGTTGTGCAGGTGGTAAGATAGAGAAACTGGTAAACCACATCCTGGTGCAAGCTTGTCATCGATCTTAAGGCATTGCTGTTAACTAATGATATTCATGTATTTGTGATATAACCAAATATGACTATGATTGCAGTATGGGTAACTATTATATCCATCCAATTGTCTGTTCAACAGTATAAAGACTCTGTGTGTTGAAGATGTGACCAGAGATAGTCTATCACTGTTACTAATCACTATTTTTTCCTCCCCTAACCCTATGATAACAACTAGATGCAAACAGTTTCAGTTTCAAAGACTCTCCAACATGTGGAAAGTAGTAAGTGTAGATTTAACTGGCAACATTAACCTGTTACAGGATGACTTTCTCTACAGTCCAAATCTCAGCTGACCAAAGTCAGAGATCTAGGAACAAAAATCTGAATTTAGAGAACGTTTTAATCTGGAAAAACTCCAAAGGCAATTAACGTTGTGCCGTATTTTGCCTGTGTAATTCAAATACAGTTATTACAAAGACAGCCAAGCAAATATCATCCATCCATCCATCCATTTTCTACCGCTTATCCCGTTAGGGGTCGCGGGGGGGGGTTGGAGCCTATCTCAGCATCTTCGGGCGAAGGCAGGGGACACCCTGGACAAGTCGCTGTTATTTTATGTTCAAACATGTATAATGTATAAAAGCAACATGTGTTTTAAAGCACTGAAAAGTTAAAAGACAAAAATTGTTCAAAATGAGAAAGAGAAATTTATTTGATATCTGAAACTATTATTTATTGACAGCTTATGTGTAATAATAGATATAATAGATACAGCAGGCCCATACTTACAAATAACTTACAGAATTTTACCCCTGCCAAGGAGGTTATGTTTTTGCTAGTTTGTTTGTTTGGGATAAAGTAGGCAGGATAAATTAAAAAGCTACAGATGGATTATGATGAAATTTTCAAAAGAGGTGGGAAGCCAACTAAAGAACAATCAATTAGATTTTTGCTGATCACTGTCTGGATCCAGGAATTGTTTTAATGAATGTCTTGCCATTACAACATAAGACCAACTTCAATACATTTGCTAATAATTCAACAGAATGTTCAGCTATGACAGGGGTCTCCTCTCTATGAGTCCCTTCTAGTTTCTTTTTGTTTGGTTTTTTTGCAACTGAAGAGGTTAATCTTTCTGCGGTTTGTCCCAGACTTCTAAATTCCACCGATGATGGACTCCCACAGTCAGTGGAATTTAACTAGGTACGGGTATTGAGACCCAGTTAGAAAAGTTTTGATTTCATCAGAATTATTAAGAAATTTTAATTTGGGCTCCACCACTCTGTGTGGAGGTTAGAGCTGTACACTATCATGAATATAACACAAAGTGTGGCTTCATTTTGTTAAAAAATGTTGAGTCGGACTCATCACGGAGTAACACCTGTCAAAATGTATTTCCTGCAGGGGGAGGGTGCACTTCAAACGTGGCAACACACCATTGCCAGATGCACGGTGTAACAGTCAAAGAGTGCGCCGTGTCTGACGTGTTCTCCTACTCCATCGTCCTTCCGGCTCAGCTAACAGCCAGCACCTCTTCATTGCATTTAAGTTTTATTTAAGTGGATGAACGGACATTCAGAATGATAATATTCTCGTCTGTCAGAATGTGAGCAATGAGTGCAGACTGAATGTCGGCGTCAGCTTTTTCTTGCTCTGTGTCTGTGTGGGAGCAGGGGAAATGCGCTTCTGAATGAATCCCTTTCCTTTTTAGCAGCAGTAAAACAGCTGACTCTGCCTCAGTCTGAAGAGGCTGAAGCTTCTTTTTTTTTGGCATCTTAGCTTCTTGAATAATATTTAAAACACAGCTGGACTGCTAACTACCCTAACTGCTGGTATTTCTTCATTTTGTCTCGCTCACTGTGTTTAACCACACGAGTCATAATGTCAACCCGTTGTTAAAGGAGCCACACTGTATTAATGTGTTAGTGAACAAAGAAAGAGCATATTATGACTGAATCATACATTTAATAACAGCAACCAAATTCAGCAGTGTCATTAAATTTTATAGGTTCCTTAGACTTCTAATATCCCTGCACTATGTCTGTGTGGGTACAGGGGGAGGTGTGCTTCAGGAATAACCCCTTCATTTTAAGAAGCAGCAGCAGTAAAGCTGTACACAGCAGACTCTTAAATGGTCCAAAAGTGTCCCATAATTGTCTTTTAAAAATCCTGTAGGAGGCACTGTACTGCAACACTACTGTGGGCAGAAAACAACAAAGGCAAATTATCAACATTTAATAGTCGCACAAAGATGAATTATATTTTGTGGTTACATGTATATACGCACATCTAAGATCTGCAGATACTGATTTGTCAATCAAATATTCGTCAATACATTTTTGAACTGATAAATGTCTGGGAAGATTTTTATTCATCAAAACTAATAACATTAGAATACTCTATTAAGAAATGGTTGCCGTAGTAATAGTCTTAAATAAAAAGTTGAACATTTAACATGTTCAAACATTAACATCTTTTATGTTGATAAAACAATCCTAACAAGTTTGTTGTTTTAATTATTCTTGATGAAAAAAAAAATTAGGAATATAAAAGCAAACACTCCACTTGACGTTCCATTTTGCTTCTGAATAAATTTTGCTGTAAGTCTTTATTTTGGTTTGTTTTTAAAAACAAAACTGAGTTTATATCCTCCTTCAATAACACGATTTTGACTTAAAGTCCAAGATATACAGAATTGGGCTTTTGTTCGCACTTGACAATGAATGAATTATAGCTCAAATATTAACTGGCTTGGTCACACATATGCACTTATATTGCAAATGATCCAATTTCCCCCAGCATTAAATTATGCAAGTTTTACAGTGCAAAGAGGAAATGACAAGGTCACAGGAGAAATAAGAAGGCTGACAGTGCGTGTGGCAGATGGCACAGAGTGCATACTAAAAAGATGGTTTGTAGCTAACAACCAAAGTCTGCTAACGCCTATTTTGCTGTGTTAAATGTTGTTAGCATTCATATTGGCTTAATTTCCAGAGAAAAAAACCAAACGCAATGGTGCATTAAACATTTATTTATTTATTTATTTATTTATTTAAAAAGACAGGTTTACTTACCAGCTAAACTGTGTTATCGTTAACTAGTGACGTCCCGTGTCTTAACATGCCCATCTCGTCTGTACTGAACCAGCCCTGTTAACGACATGGAAACTGCTTGCGCCCCCTCATAAGACACTACATCCCGCGCTACACAATTTGTTTCCGTAAATTCCTTCCAACTTCCAACTGGAAAAACGTAATAATGATGACAATAATGGTATTAAACAGAACAACAACACTCACCGCAGCTTTGAAGTTGCTTCCTTTCTGTATGACGGGACAATATTCTTTCAACCGCACCGTTTTCACCTGTCCGGGTGCTTCCCTCCTCTGCGATTAAACAGCCAAGATGGCTGCCGGAAGTGACACTTCAACTCGCTTATTCCCACAACCTTAAGGTTATTTTAAATTATTGGAAACATATTGATATATTTCTATTTTACTTGAATTATTTTGTGGTATCACTTTACAGAAATTCAGAGCTGGTCCTCTTGTAGCCTCCCTGACTACTTAAGCATTAGGCCAAGGACAAATAGTGTACACCCATTTGAGTTCCAGACATCAAAATACAGCCACTGCAGCTTTGAAGTTCATTCTTGACCTTGAAAATGGTCCCAAAGAAGGCAAAGTATTGTAATTACAGTCAGGATTATTTGCCTGTAATTATTTAGATTGCCCACTATTTTCATAAATGTTTACCATTATCATACAAATTTTATGATGTGTTATGTTGAGCAGCAAAGCAATGTGTAAACATTCATGAATAACTTAAGATCCCTGAAATATTCTACCATTATGCCTAAGGAATCCCTGCCAGACTTGTGTGGCTAATATCCTTTGGCATCAGTTCTGTATCATTTCGTGTCAATATAAAATTGCAAAAATTACACATTTTCAGCACATGACACAACGAATTAGAAAGAAATGTGTAAATACAGGCTATTATTAACACATGGTGTGTTATAGATGTATTTTGATATAACTTTATTAATTGTAGTATATAGATATTGTGTAAATTTATGAGGCATAATGGTAGAACATTTGTAAAAGGGTTGGCTTTTGACATTCAAACCAGTGTTTGTGCCAAATCATTCCTATGTTTTATTATACCCACAAATACATTTGAATGTATTTCTGTTTCGCTGCTTTTAATCCCATGAGGACCAAATATTAATCTGATTATAGCCAGGTATCAGGATCTTGTGTTTGAACCTTTAATGTAGTTAAGACAACTTCTTGTTTGAGTTCTACTAGTAACGGCACTATCAGCAACCTGTGGCCTCGCCTGGGGCATATCACCAAGCTAGATAAACTGTAGCTTAACTAAAAGAAAGGCTAAAAAAAAAAAGAAATAGTGCAGCAGATAAGATAATAATAGATAGACTTATTTCAGATACAGAAGTGCAGAAGCTATGGAGCCAAGACAATACCAAACCAAAGTACTGGATGATTAGCTTCCTGTAGAATGCATAATAAATAAAATTTAACTGGACTGAATACTAAGCCTCAAGATTCTTTGTAAGTATCCATCCTTACTGTGTTGCTGTAGCACATTACTGAGCCAGTTTAAACCGAATGAGCAATGAGGAGCAGCAACTCATTTGTGCACACAATATCAAACATTCAGTGTGTTTTAAAGCCCCTTTCCCCACTTTAATGCAAAAAAAAAAAAAAAAAATTGATATATGTATTTGCCATTCATCCAAGGTAATTTTACTGATTAGTTCCCACTCCCTGGGTGAATATATGATGATCAGGACAATCAACTGCAGTGAGCCCGAAAGGACAAAAAATCATTTCTCTGACTCTCTGTGACATGAAAACTAATTCTGGTCCTCCAGTGTCTTTTGCATGACGTGCAGGCTTTTCCTCCTCTGAGAGCTTTTTCTGTTACAAAGCAGGAGGCCTCACTCAGACTCCAAAGTTTGACTGACAAGACATAATTTACTTAAGTAATAAACACATTTTGATTATCTGGATAAAATAAATCACAACATATTTAATCTAGTATTTTCTCGTTTCTTGTCTCTCGTTTTAATTTGTTTGATTTGTTCCTTATTGAAATCGCTCTGATTAATTTTATGGTCCCTTGTTGTCCAGTATAACCTGAAAATTCATTATCACCTTTTAATATAGTTATGTGGAAAGCAGGTTGTGTGATCATTTGTGAAATAGATGCGAACCAACCAAGCATTAATTTGGATTCATGGGCCTTGCGGAGAGTCCAATTTTTATTCTCCATTTCTAGCCTCTTTTTTTTTTTTGAGGGTAAATGACAGAGTGATTTTTTTTTTGTTAATTTGTCACTACGAGGAACAGATTTTTCCAAATTTATAACAACGTAGTTTGTTTTTGTTAAAATTTAATATTATTTTTTGCAGCTTTAAGTCATATATACTATAAAAACCAAAGAAAAGCTTTTGTATTCCATGATTTTCATTCTAACCTTTGTGTGCAAACAGTTTAAGCGAGGCTGGCTTTTTGGATAAAATAAAATTGCTTTTCTTTGTTAAGTAAATCCGGGTGTTTGACTGGCTACAAGGTGTAATTCAAGTTTTGTCGATATCAATTATGACTCCGCCCCCAGGAGACTTTCTTTTGATTGTGATGTAGCAAGGATGCATATCCCCATCTTGTCTCCTCTCCCTTCCCCTCCTCTCTCCTCCTCCCCTTTAGTTCTCTTCCTATATCCACTTCATAGGAAATGACAACTGATGATGAGAACTAGTGGAGTTATTGATCCATAATAACTTTTTACACAGAAATATAGAGAGACCCATCTGCTCATGTGTGATGATGCATTCACTGGTAACATTTTTTGCAGTCATGTTTTTTCTAACCGAAAGTTGTCTCTCCATATAACAGACATGTCACTGTCTGCTTCTGCCTCATCATATAAGCTTAGTAAATGCTGAATTGGTATCAGTGTTTGTTCATCTGCAGCTTAGACATGATGTCAGTGTTAAGATGACCACGTAGCGGCTTTATTTTGGAAGCAGGAGGCTTGAGGCAGAGGTGAAGGTACATACCAAGCTGTTATTTTATTTCACTCACCATGCAAACAAAACACAAACACATACAGACTACAGTGGCACACAGGTTGCATGTAGTCCTGACAGCAGCAGCGCTTGATGGAAACTGCCAGCCTTCTACAGCCTGCCACTAATCATGACCTCAACACCGCACAGGGAAATTCAGTCCTCCCCACAGCATAAAACTACCACACACTACCAATTCTAACAAATACCATATAATACACCTGTTATGCTTAATAATTGGCATGCACATTATTTGTTATACATGTTACAAAAACATTTACAAAATCCCTCAACAGCAATTCCACATATTACAAGCACCCCTTCACTTTTCACAAAGTGGTATGGCCCGGAACCTTTTAACCACTGCGATTAGCACGGGTGACACTTCTGGAATGAACAGAGCAGCAACAATTTGTGCAACAATTTGTGCAATATTAACTTAACAACCGGAAAAATGCATTCATTTATTTATTTTTTTACAGGTCAGTCCTCTAGTACATTCCAGCTGAACAGCAACATCCACACAAACCATGTACAAACATTAATTAAACATTCAATACTTCTGTGTTTGTGTCTGATTAACTGCTACTACCACTTCTCAGTGCTATCAGTTGTGCTGCAAGTGTTAGTGCTATCAGTTGTGCTGCAAGTGGTAGTGCCAACCGTAATGCTACCAGACAGACAAAGAGTCACAAATGCTAACAGTGCTAACAATAGTAGCCCAGCTACCTATAAGGGGGGACCTTCATTAAAGTCAGTTGGTGTACTTTCAGTCAGGCACATATAATTAGGCAGCTACATCCCACTTGAATTGCGCAGTGGGTAGACATATAGACATACACTAAAGCTACACTGATACATGATGACACTTTCCCAGGAGTTGCAGGGTATGTCACTGCAATAATTGTTTGAGACAAAATATAACCAACAAGCCACTCTTGAAATGACAAGACACACTTGTGTGCACAGAATTGCCTTAATAACTAGTTACCGGACTCAGAAGTTTATAGCCACAATGCCCCTGTGTCATTAGATCTGGTGGTGCTATTAACACTGAGGACTTGCCAGGCGTTAGAGGATGACTCTTCAATTACATACTTTGTATTCACCAAGGCTCGGCTGATTTCAGAGTCTCTGTGCGGTAGCAAGCTGGACTGTTGCACAGCTACATTTGATTCTAAAGAAAAGTACTCATCTTAATGTGAATTTGTTCTGGGTGCATTCATGCCAGACTGTGAAAAGCTGTCATTCACATGTTCAAAGAGATTCCCATATTCTTCCTGCTGTAAGCACCAATAGACAGGCAATCTGTGATAGCCCTGTGTCATCTTTCATTATTGCTCATTCCATCACTCAGGGGCCACGATACTCCACAAGCAATCTGGAGACTATCTCTGCTGTCAGTCAGTGACTCTCATCCCTATCAAATTACCCTCTGCTTTCCTGGTTTTACTCTTGTTTCTGATCACACAGGAGGATATCTGCTTTCTGCAATCACCCTGACTGAAACTCCTCCTTTCTCCTTATGGGCCTGACATAGGGGAATATCAGGCTGGTTTGTGTATAAATGTCATGGGGCATTTATTAGTCCTTTTACTCGGGCAATACTGTTTACTGCATTTATCTGTTAAAATGCACATTTAAATGCATGGTGGTGGAATATAAGTACATTCTTTTAAGGAATGAGCCATTTTAAAGGGAAACATTTACACTGTAATGCAAAGATGAACAAAAATTATGTCAGTCAGTGTTTTCAGTGTGTCAGCAGATGGACTGTTGAAATGACAAATGGTGGTTTTGTATGCAACCAATATAAACTAATAACCAGGCCAAAGCCAATCAATAAACATGGGATGGGATGATGAGAGAGAGCAAGTTGAGCACTGTGAGAGCAGGCCTTAAATATCCCCTGGGAGGCTGACTAGCTAAGGGCTCCCAGTAACACTAACTCATTTACACTCTCCCCTGTTGAAGTTCATGTTCAGAGCTTGCTTATCTTTTCGTCAAACAGTAAATGTCGAACAAGTAAACAACTCTGTTAAATGCCTCAGTCATATATAGACAAACAGATGGCCAACAAGAAAGTAGTGCAGAGCTTAAAATGACCTGGCTCGGCTGTTGGTGCTCACCGTTGTGAGTGTATGCATGGTGCAACTGCATTATCGATCTAATAAGTCTGTGGTCGCCACTGCAGCAACATTCATTCTCCAGCTATATATGGGATCAGGTTGGTGGCGTTAGGTTGGATAATCAAAAGATATTAATGTCGAATACCCAACTGCCCCTTCACAGTGGCTGTCGTTGGTATTTAAAGGTTAGTTACTATTTTAAAAAGCTCGCATCTTAGCTTTTGGAATTTTTGACTTTCTCAGCTATTCTTGTGCAACTGGCTCTATCATCTTCAGCAAATTTTATTCTTAGCCTTGTGGAACACTCTGGTCATGCACAATGAGGGAACAGGCAGCACACGGTTATTAGGGCAGATACGCCATCCAATTCATTCCATTAGACTGAGTAAAATGATTTGATGAGCTTATTACCAGTCTTGGCATTCAAGGATTTTTTTTTTCCCCTTTTTGTTGGTGCAATTATCGATTGCTAATTAGTTTTTCTACAAACATGATGGATAAAAAGCCTCTAGAATTCATCACCAACCCCACCTTTCACCTTTCATTTGTCTGAGGGAAAAAATTAAAACAGCACCAGCTGTTTGTAGTAGTCATCTTTAATTTGTGGCAAAACAGTTATCAAACCCTTACAATTTTTCTTTTTTAATCAGACTGGAGTGTAATACCCAGAAATTTCTATTAAAAACACTGGGTAATTATTGATACTTACAAGACCACATGGAAGTCAACTATTTTTTTTGTCACATGAAGAGCAGCCTGTATGTATGGTGCAGGAAGGCAAGCTCCAGGGCACATGGGAAAAACATTTGCAACAAGGACAACTCAAGGAACAGCAACTAGTTCTTTAGTAACAAAAGTAACTACCAACTTGACTGAAGAAATCAAATGAAGACTGAATGGAAAAGCTTGGGTTAATACTGAGCTTTAATCAGCTGGGGGAACTTCTACACAAACAACACTGGGAGCAAAAACACTGAAAACATGGGAGGGATAAGATGGTGAAGAAAAATGGAAGTAAAAATTGAACACGAGGAAAACACATCACTCATAAAGCTCATAATAGGGCCCCTGACACCCCCTCCAGCTTAAATAATGCAAGACTGTGAAATGACTGTTCAGAAATGTCATTTAGACCATGAAGGGGAGGATTTGATATTGAATATATCGCTTGAGATAACAGATTTAAGTTTAGTAGTTTCATGCTGTTCTGTTGTTAAAAAAAATGTATTTCTGGTACACAAATCCACCATAACATGCACAAAGTTTGTCCTTAAAAAGATACAGAAGATATAAAGATTCAGTGTCTCTGTTCTGCAGCTTCTTAATAACTGTGTGGGAAATAACATCCATATTTTATAAAATAGCTTTGACATTTAACATTTTCAAAATGGCTGCCGTGGGAACCTTTTATGTGCACTTCAACTTCCTCGAATAAGTGATTTTCTGGGATATGGTTAATATACTGGAGGAAATTTTCACCTTGAAAATGTCAAATAACTTATCAAGTAACATGAATTTGCCAGCATATGATAGATAGCAAACAAGGATTGTCTAATTTGTAGTTTGACTTGCATATTTCTTGAATGTTCTGCAGTGACGGATGTTAGAATTATCCAAGCACAGAATTTTATTTTCAACATTAATCTTCGCTGCTGTGATTAGAATAGAAGTGTTCATACAAACATAATAAATGCATATATTTGTTGATCACAGATAATGCTGTTTGTCTGCTACTGGCCTCATTCTTGTTTTTCAAAATGGACTAAAAAAATGTGTCAAAGAAAAAAAAAAGTTACTGTGAAAGGCTTTGAAACTCTAAAAGAGATACTTGATACAAAAACCTGAACAAAAGATTGAGTGTTAGGAGTGTGATAAGAAATAAATGCCTCTTTCTCTGTGCTTTGCTTGATGCTCTCCTCCTGTTAGTCACATGGAGCCCTTCATCCACACTAATGATGAGACCAACTCAACTGCTGACCTCAGTGACTGTTAGGGATTCAAAGCAGAAGGGAGAAACTGAGAGATGAGGCCAAGAAAACTAAGGTCAGCCACATCTTTTTATAAGGTGGTTTTACGTTAAATTTCTCCATATGTAATGAGGTGGGCAGAAACCCACAATCAGTTGGCTGCTCTTCTGAAAATGTATTTAGAAGAGATAAGATTCAGATGGGGCTTGAGTGGATTTTATTAAGAGGTAAGGTTGGGCTTCTGCAAAAAAGAAGATCCAATAATCCAATAACTCTGCTGAAGGAGAGTAAGACACAACAATCTTTTTTGTTTTAAGATTTCATACATTAGAATACTTTATGCGCTCCTTGTCAGCTAAGAAGATAGATTTATGTTAAATATAAGTCTGTGGCTAGAAGACAGTTAGCTTAGTTTAAAACTGGAAACTGCTCAAAAGTAAGTGTGCCTTCCGGGACTCTTAAGCTTACAGTTCATGTCAAATAGATTGTCCCCACTCAGTGACACACCTGCTGATGAATCAACTCTGGCTATTGGCTGTTTCAGTTTGAGAAACGTGAAGTTAGCCACACCAGGGTCCCGTTCAATGTACCCCTGGGGCCAGAGTGGCCGGCACTGAATCAATATTTGATACTGCTGGCAAAGGAGAGGACTGTAAATACGGAGAGACAGAAAGATGGTCTGCGGTGATGACACTTGACTTTGACACACTAGACAGGTGAAATTAATCGTTAGTCAGTGTGTAGAGTACATTTGCAAACACAACGTTTCTGTGGGCCCCTGACAATTAGTCAGTTAGTATTGGACATCGACAGTGGATCCTGTGTGGTGGGGCCTTTTCGATGGTTCCAAAGCATCCCATGAATTCATGATTAGACTGGGATCAGTGGAGTCTGGATGCCAAGTCAAAGTCTTTGGCTCTTTGTCATGTTCCCCGAGCCATTCCATGTTTGTGGTGAGGCGGTGTTGGGGGTTGCCGCCATTGGGAGTGGCCATGCAACGGGGGGGGTTTACTTAGTATGTAATAATGCTTAGGTGAGTAATCCACGTCACGATGCAAGTATTCTCAGAAGAACACGGCATTGTGACGAGACGACCATTGTTATTCACTTAATCTTTCAGTGGTTTTAATGTTATGGCTGATCGATGATTGGCCCCATGTTATCATTCAGTTGCAGACTTTCTGGTGGAAAATTTTCTGATTAGGAGAGATGGCATCCAACCCACTTATAATGTGTCAGCTCTAAAATCTGGATAGTTCATTGGAGAAGCAAAACCCTGACAGCCCACAGTTGAAACCAGGAGACAGAATTGCACGCTTCTCTGTGCTTCCATTAGAGCAGTTACTCACCCAAAACCCCATAAAGACTACGTCTGTCCCCCAACAACCTAATTTAAAGAGATCGAATGTAGAAATGGAGGAGTTTTATGTACAAATCTAATTAAAATCAGCCCCACCACCACTGCAGTGTTTCAGAATAATGGAAAATTTATGGCTGTTGAACATTAGATATCTGGCAAGCAAATCTGTATTAGAAAATGATTTAATGTCAGATTATTATGTTGATTTATTTTGTCTTTCTGAAACTTGGCTGCGTCATGAAGAATAGCCTAAATGAATCCACTCCGCCTATCCATATTAAGACTCATATTCCTTTAGGCACTGGTCGCCGAGGTGGAGTCTAGCTATTTTTTGCTCAGGTCCATCAATCACTCCTAAACCTGAACTCAATTATAATTCATTTGAAATCGAAGAAATAGATTCTTAGTCTTTTTTTCATACCCAGCCTGGACAACAATACAACACATGTATTTGTTAGTGTAGAGTTTTTTTTGATCAAGTTTAGTCATTAAGTCTCATGAAGTAATTATTGTAAATAGTAATTAATATTGATTCTGGATATTGGTAATAATAGACTGCATTTATCTCAAGGGGCTTCGTTCGGTATATGCATAAACCCACCCACTTGGCCTGGAATTTTATAATTGAAAGGGCAAGGCCACTTGGCCTGCAGCAGAGCAGTTTTTCTGATATCATTAAATTGAACAAAGACAAAGACAGAACAGGCCAGGGCTTATGACATTAGAATTTAGTGCAGGCAAAAACAAAGGCTGTGGCCACAAAAGTGACATGACTCACACTTTCATCTTCAACAGTAGGAAAAATGATGTGTTTAATTTAGAATAATAGACTAATTGATTAAATTTCAGCAACCCATTTCTGTTTTTTTTAAAATTACATATTCCATTTTTTTTTCATGAAAATGTCTTTGTGGCCTTAAAATGGCTTGGAGTTGGTTCTACTCCATTAACTAATTGAGGATGTGGGGATTTCTGAGAGTGCTATTGTAGTCCCACCCCGTGCACACCTTCTGCCTGCAGCTGGAGCAATCCGGAGCGCACTTGCTCCGCCATCTACTGAGATTTAACCAAGTTGACTATACGCTGCACAACCGCAAGTTCTAACACTGGAGTAATTCAGCCACATATGTTTGAATTAGAAACGGACTCCAAGGACGAAGAAAGGAGCTACTTATATAAGGTCACCTTACAAGTTGAAAGACACACAATAACACAACTCGCGGTTTTTTTTTTTTCTACCCACAATCCAATTTTCATAGCAGAACACGAGCTGCACATGGAGGAAGTCTCATGTTATGTACACAACTGAAACTGACATAAAAGCCTGAATGGTACTGCACAAACCAGCTGTGCTTAAAAAGCTTTGAACAATGGACAAGTTGGCTGACAAAACAGGACCCTTGGAAGCAGCTACTGTATAAGACTGGATGCACTGTTTATGCAGAGGGCTTGACCTTCACCAATTAGCTTCAACAATTTCTTCATCTCGACCATGGAGATGTCTCTCAGACCGCATCCCAAAGTTTTAAAGTAAGTTTTAAACATAATTTTACACATAGTTACTGCTTCTCTTCTACTAGTGATCAATATGTCTCTGCTAACAGGTTATGTAGTCCTTTAAAGTTTCTTATTAAGCTTCTTCATAAAAATGTCTTGACACTCTGGATCCAGAGGTTTAAGCCAATTACAGAGCTACAGTATAACTTACTTCTTGGAAAGCAGTTGAATTTGACATTTTATAGAAATGTATTTGTGGTTTTCAAGTCAGACTTTTTTTTATATATCAATCATAGCACAACAACTGCATTCACCAAAGTCATAAATGATATTGTGAGTCATATTTATCTCTGTACCTGTTTTGTTACATCTTAATGCAACCATGATTTGAAACCGCTGACCACTATATCCATTATATGATTGGATACAATTTACCTTAAGTCTTTGTATTGAAAGTCGTTTTTGTGCACAATGCAGCATTTTGTGCTTTTTATTAATAACAGTTAGGCACCGACGGAAAGTGAATTTGAAACTACTTTGTGAAATAGCATTTCACGGAATCAAAATAGTACATTACACACTTGGAGGGAGTGTCAGAATGCTGAAATTGGCAAATATCAACAAAAGTGATAGTGTGAATGTGGTATAAAAGAAGTGGGAGCCCAAAACAGCCCATTATATTGCCATATTAACAGAAGATACATATGAAATGGAAACTGTCTGCAATGCCTATTATATACGGTATCGCTCAGAAAGTTGATATCTACATTTAAATGGGAAAACGGGACATCCTGTTACCTAACACACACACACACACACACACACACACACACACACACACAGAGAGGCTGTTTCTGTCTGCAATGTTTTGTGTGTGCTAATATTCTTAAGTGTCTATCTGTTTGAGCGGTTGAGTGATAGCCTGCTCCACTATTTTAGGGTTTAGTTTATTTCTTTTTGTGTGTGCTCCGACACGATGTGTGAAAGTTCGTGTACTCTGAATAGTGTATGCTTGTGTTTGCCTTATTGTGTGTTGAACTGAACGACATATCCGTGATAACTATGCTAAAAGAAAAGGGGAAAAAAAGAAAGAAAACCCTTGCTTGGATGTCTCACCCAACTGCACAAGTCATTCCATTTATGGTGTGTTGATTTGCCAATGCATCTACTGGAGATTTTATCGCAATTTCATGGCCTGAGCCTGTACTTTTCGATCAGATGATTCAGCTGCGATTTGGATTCTCATCTGAGTTCTGCCAAGACCTCAATTGTTGTAAGAAATATGGCACTAATAGAGTTACTGCAGCAGAGCCCGATGACACCCACGATAATATTGTGACAAATCTGACTCTTGATTATTTACTTTACTTACACCAGAAGGCACAATAATATGTCTTGATGTATTTCCATTCAAAGCATGAAAGTAATTGTGTCCACAGGGAGTGACGAAATGAGCCTCATTCTTTATTCAGTGACGATGGCCTCGTCACTTGAATATATTTTCCTTTCCAACTAGAAAGCTCCGCAGCATTTCTTCTGACACATCTGTTGTGCTTCGATGAGTGAACTTTAACTGTATTGTTGCGTTTGTGTGGTCCAAACTCTCACACTCACATACATACATGTGTGGATTTATACTACTCACTGACGTAATCCTTGTCTGATCCCAATATCTTACACGTCAGAGTAGCTCAACCAAATGGGAAAATCTAAGCAATGTATAAATCCATATCACGCTGACATACGTTACAGCTCATGCTTCTGGCAATTCAGTTGAATTCAGTGCAACTATATTACTACATTAGGCTTCATACTGCACGTAATGTCTGGAGGAGTGTAATCATCAAATACACACTGAAAAAAAGCTGTTGATCACAAGGCTATAACAATCAAAGGCTGTAAGCTTTAAAAAGCTACATGTAGATTGGTAATAGATAAAGAATAACAAAAATAGAAACAAATATCCAGCTTATTTATGGTGAATAATGACATCCCGCAGGAAGCTTGATGAGTATGTATTGGCGTAGTGTATGTGTTGACTTGTCTAAATTGTGTCATTGTTGGAGCTCAGTGACAACAGTTGTTGCCAGGGTACCAGCTAATGGAGAATCAAATAAACAATAAGCAACTATATGATGAACCAGACTCACTTTTTTTTTTCAACAATACTCAGCTTGGTCCCTCCAAAGGTAGAGAGCAAATACACACACACATGAAGCATTGAGCACCATTCAGTTAAACAGCCTCAGACTACCAAAGTGATTCTAATCATAATTGCCTTTGTCTTCTAAAAACAATGTTTTTATCACAGATTTCACAAAGCGACAGTGCATTTCGATCCCTCCAGCTCCTCTACGGAGCGAGAGCCGGCGCGTGCTCCGTCTCTCATTTTTCATCCTGCCTCTTGGGTGTTTTCATCAGCCAAATTACAGAGAGGAGGAATCTATTTGGCGCTATATTGCGCTGAAGATTGGAAATGGGAAATGCTTGGCACTGGTACGCCCACCCAACACATACATATTTATACGGAGAAATGCTACATCCGTCATAAATTAAAAAATGGACGTTTTTTTATGCGTCTGCCTGTGTTGGAGCGCATGCTTTCTGTGTTTCTGAGTACGTCCCTCTTTCTACAGGAGATCGCTGTCTTTTGGATAATGTTTTGTGTGAAAAGAAGCTACTGGATGTGTTGTGTTTGGTGCTAGTTGTACTCCCTCCACCTTCACTCTGCAGAGTCCACCCCTGCCTACTTTATATTCCAAATGAGGCTAAAGAAGGAGCTTAGGTACAGCGTGTCTGTATAAGTATACAACACTGTAAACACACACCTCATGGCTCCCTGCACTTCGATAAGTTATCTCGTCACCTCCTCGTGCACGTCAAATCACAGCTTATCCATGAATATGGAAATTAAACTGCAAGGACATAAAGTGTGTGGCATCTATTCAGTGGTGAATCTTTGTTGGGTGGAAATGTGCTCGTCAGGGAATAACATGACAGACAGGTTTGATTCAGTGCTGAAAAATCCCGTAACTGCCCATCAGCATAAATCAATTACAATTCACTGTGGGCCAGCTGACCTCAAATATAAAAAGCTGTCACAACAAGTGTATGTATGCGTGTGTGTGTGTGATGCTTGAGCATGTTCCACGACTTGAATACACAATGTGACACTTGATGCAGGATGACATATTCAATATGTGTGTGTGTGTGTGTGTGTGTGTGTGTGTGTGTGCATATGTGATATTTGCCAACATGCTTTAATTCCCTCCAGACTTCCTCTGTGTTTGTTGGCAGCACACAACATTATGCTACTTCTGGTGCGGCCTACTTCTCATCTCCCACTGCGTATGTTTCCAGTGAAATGTTGAAGCACCACTAGCCCACGATGGTGTATAGGCTATTTCCTGATGCTGCGTTACATTTCAGGGCTATTACATAACTGGGGAATTCGCTTTTACACTTTGGTTTAAAATGTATGCTAGAGAATCGCAGCGGCAATCCTCCTTTTGGAATAATTTCTTTTCCCTCATCCCTGAAGATGCATCATGTACAAAAAGAAAAAAGAAATGAAATAAATAATGCGGGAAGCGAGTCGTGTCTTTCCAAGTAGCTTTATTTCAATTTAAACAAAGACGGATGATGACAGATGAGGGATAATCTCACACCATGCATTTCTGTCCAAACACGCTAGGAGCCGAGATGCAGATTACCACATCTGTCACCTTCAAATCATAGCTTAAAATAAACAAAACAACAAGTTCACCACTTAAAGCCATGGGGGGGAGGGGGGCAGCAGCTTTGCAACTCATAGCTTTTGGAAACAGCCATGAATCTGTGACCTCTGTGGCTATTTCTGTTATGACTGCGGTCCTACAAGCTGTTTGTATTTCTTGGAGAGAAAATACTTTCAGAAGAGGACAGGGAGCAGTCAATCATTTTGCTTTGATTTTTTAATTTTTTCTTTATTTGAAGCAGCTCTGTATGGCATGGATCGCAGCCTTAATATCCTGCACAAAGCCTGCAAAGCTTTGGGTGCCTCTGACATTTTCATGTTTGATGAAAGGGAAGGTTGCCAGGTGTGAGTGGTGAGCTGTATCTATGACAAGATGAATCCATGACATCCAGGGTTGCACTGTATGTTCTGCATCATCCACATGACTTAACAAGACAACTGAAAAATCTTATTTGAGATATTAAAAATCTGGATATCGCACTTTGATCATATTACCACCTTGCTTGACATTCACAACAAAAGCACAGTACCTCAATAATAAATAGTACAGAAGAGGATTAGGGCCACTAGTGAGAAAATGTTGTATCTTTTTAGTTCATAGTTCTGAGAAAAAAGTTCTATTTATCAGAATTTTGGAGAAAAAAAAAAAAGAAAAGAAAAAGCCATCATTTTTAAGGAAAAGGTCAAAATTCTGAGAAGAGAGATCAATTCTGAGATTGACTCAAATACATTTTTTCCAGAGGTCTTAATCATCTTCCATAAAATAGATAACAGACAGGAATCACACCAAGTTTGAAATAAATAGAACATTGTTTTCAATCATAGTAAAGAAAGCCAGATATCACTGAGTCAGACTGGTGTCCTGTAAGGCTCTTTGGTCCCTCAAAGGTGATCGCTCAAAAGCTCAATGCGCTCAATGTCACTGATGAACACTGGCTTTCAGTTAAATAACACTCTCTTTATCCACGTCACAGAATAAAACAATCACATGACAGAAAGCCGAGTGGCGCCTTTACTAGGAAGTCCGGTCTCTGTTCGCGTTAATATTACAGTAGATCTGTAGCACATAGCAACCACGAGGAGGCACTGACACTTTCTACAGAAAAACATTACACTTGCACGCACACACACTCACACATGCACGCAGGCACTCACAAAGGTCAGCGGAATTAGACAATTAGTAAATTGAAGTGTTAGTGCTGACAGCCCTTGTCCCAGAGAGTCAATAAGCCCGTGTGCCATTCACAGTTACAGACACATTTTATTTTCCTACGTTTAGGATGACAAAAGCTGACGGAGGCTCATTGTCTCAGTGTGAATAATAAATGTGCCAGGAAGAGGTCCACCACAGGCGATGGTGTGTCTGAGGTGTTTGGAAATGATTGACTCAGCCAAGCAGCTGTCAGCTGTCAGCCGTCGGCATAATTGCATTGTCCGTCGTTCCGTGCATTCTGTGTAAATGTCTACCTGTTAAATGCTGTTGCTCGCCATGAAGCGGGGTTTCTGGAAAATACAGCTCACACATTAAATAGTAAGAATAGATCTTTGTGCTATCTTAGCAGACACACGTCCGGTTGGACTCCAGGAATTTCCCAGAAGAAGATCCGTTTTGATTTCATTGGATGGGTTGCTCAGTCCAGTAGTCCAGTTAAATCTTGAAAAAAAACCAAACAAAAAAGCTAACCAAAACAGGGAACAACTAACTAGGAGAATGGTGGGGGGGTCACATTATCTTTTTTTTTTTTAATCCAAAAATCAACACTTTGGCTCAGTCTGTGTTTCATGAGAGGTGAAAGCCGGGGATTGTTGGCACAAACAACCTGAGCATTGTGACCCATGCTGAGGCAAAAGCAAGCTGTCTGACGTGAGGCCTTCACACATTAAAGTCCACAAGTTCACTTTGAAAGGGTGCCCTTGTTTTGTGCTCAACACTTGACATTCAGAGAGCCTTCTCTTCTCATCGTGCTTCCAGATAAAAATCAGGGAACACATGTTTGCCCTGCAGCTGGGCAAATTAAGACTGCAGACGTAAGAAATCACCGCTAACCTTGTGTGCTCCTTGTGTTCTGTAGGGATAATTAAAGGTCCCCAGGCTCGCAAGAATCTCAAGCCACTTTTTCTTATTTTAGCCGGTTAGCCTTGAAGTCTAATACATTATTATTATTATTATCTATAATAAATCAAACAACCTGTTGTCTCATTCTGGAGCTAATTCCCCACTGTTGTCCTGCTTTCTTAAAGAACGTTTGCCAGTATTACATTTCTTTTATGAATATTTTTGCCTCTCTGATTCCTGCTATTATCCACCATTTGATGTGATCTGCAGTCACTATTCAAAGGTTTTGTCAAAAATAGGAAAAAGTGCAAAGTCATTAAGTGTCTAACACATTTATTTGTGTATCAACTGTAAACTGGGATTTCGAAGTCTGTGTTGATTGTTTACAGGCGGAAAAGAATGACTCTCAGTTCTGACTCTGGGATTTCCCCAGATCAGCTGTTAAAAAAAAAATTGCACTTGGAGTGTTCTGAAATAGGAATGTGATTATTTGTTCTCTATGCTTCGGTAATAGGTTTATTTTTTGATCCACATCCTGCTATACGTTGGATTTATGTGCTAGAAGAAAGTACCCTTGGTGCCTCTGCACAGTATCTTCTTGAAGGCATTTCTGAAGTCTTTGTTAAAGATGGTGTATATGACCGGGTTGAGTGAGGAGTTGCAGTAACCGATCCAGAAGAAAAACGTAAAGAGAGGGCTGGGGACGGCACAAGTCTTTGGGCACACCGCCTGCAGGGAGTAGGAGAAGAAGAACGGGAACCAGCACACCACGAAGACCCCGATGACCACAGCCAGAACGAAGGTGAAACGCTTCTCTCTGTTGACCATGGCTTTACGCCTCGCTGCTCCGGGGTTGGTCTCTGGCTTTGACTTCCTCCCTGGCACCAGCCGAGCCCCCTTTGAAGTGGCGATCATTTCCCGATAGCGCTTGACCGAGGCCGGGGAGTGGATGCCCCCTCCTGCGGGTGAACCTGGTATGCTGGAGCTGCCCCGGCCCCCTCCGTGGCTGTGCTCCATGTCGCTGTCTGTGCTTGAACTGTCACCGTTGTTGTTCTGGGCTCTTTTCTTTGCCTGCAGCTTGCGCTTCTTCTTCTCCTCTTTGGTCTTGGCAGGGGCCGGCTGGGGCGATGAGGCTGTGACAGGGGTCATCACTGGAGAAGAGGAGGGAGGTTGTAGGAGATTGTTGGAGGTGGGATTGTGGGTGGTTTGTGATTCCCCCAGGGCTGGAGAAGGGGTGATGGCGAGGGTGGGGGGTCGGGTATGGGAAGTCTTGTTTGACGATGGAGGTGTGCTTTCTTCAGCATTACCATTGGCTTGCGCATTTCGTGACGGCTGACTCGGGGTAGCACAGCCGACCCCGTCCTTCCTGGGCTCGCCCGGCGGGCAGCGTGTCCTCTGCTTGGCAATTTGGTAGATTCTGATGTAGACGAGGATCATGATGAGGCACGGGGCGAAGAATGAGCCAATGGTGGAGTACAGGATGTACCAGCTCTCACCATTCAGTTCACACTGTGGTCCCTTCTCATTCCCCTGGTCCCCGCCGCTTCCTTTGTTCAATGAGAGCAGGGGAGGGAAGGAGATGATGGCGGAGATGAGCCACACCACCACGATGGCAGCCTTGATGCGTTTGGGAGTCCTCTGACGCCCGTAGGTAACCCTGGAGATGGACAGGTAGCGGTCCAGCGAGATGGCGCACAGGTGCACAATGGAGGAGGTGCAGAAGAGCACATCCAGCGCCAGGTAGATCTCACACCACAGGGACTTAAAGTACCAGTAGCCGAGCAGCTCATTGGCCAGAGAAAACGGGATAATGAGCGTGGCCACCAAAATGTCTGCAGCAGCCAGCGACACTAAGAAGAGATTCTGAGGACCTCGGAGGGCGCGACTGGTGAGGACGGCGATGATGACCATGATGTTTCCCACAATGGTGAAGACGACCATCAGGGTTATGGCGGTGGCGAAGGCCGCCGTGGCTTCGGGTGAGTAAGGGGCTAAATTGAGGACGCTCTGGTTGCAGGGGACGGAGGCTCCGGCGCTGCTGTTCCAGCTGCTCAGCTCCAGGGAGCAGCCGCTGTCCACAGCCGAGGCCATGCTGGGATGATTATCTTTCCACGGCTCTTGACAGATTAAAAAAAAATGTTTTGGTCACTGAATAGGAATTTCTCACAGGCCCAGACTGTATTTTTGCGCACTTAAGATTCGATTACGCGCAACGTTTACGCACAATTAAACACTGCATTTTCAATAATATGTGATCAGGGTGAGATAGTAAATTTAAAATGTTTACCTCACTCGTTCTCGTTTTGCTCTCGTGTTCTTTATAAATGTTAGCTCCCCTGCATCCTCCACAGCCAATCTTCCAAGTCCATTTTAAGTGCACACAGCGGTCCTGCACAGTGCGTCAAGATACGGATCAGTGCTTTTTAATTACTTCACAGAACTGATTTTTTTAACTCCCCTTCATAAAATATTATCACATTATCATGACAATCGAGTATCTACTTTTGCTGAGTTACAAAACAGACCGGACCACTAAAGCTTAGTTAAGCACTTTATCGCCGCCCCCCCCCCAATTTGAATAATCAGTTGAAGGTGTTGAGATTAAACTATAATAATATATTGTGAAATCAATCTGTACTGAATATGACGTATCGCATCGGAGGGAATCATGTCGACACTTGCGCGATCATCGCGCGTCCTCCTCCTCCGGATGATCCTACAGCCTAACCTCCCCTCAATATTAGATACAGAACGCCTTCAGGTGGAATAAAGTTCACATCATCTACTCACGAGAGTGAAGTTTCCCTGCACAGCCTGGCCGGTGCCAGCCTGACCACTCAATCGAGCGCGATAAACGTCAAAGTCGGGCTCTCCATCCTTACGCACGACGGAATTCAATCAACACTTCTGCTGCTTCCACGTCTTGACTGTGGTCCTCGGTGTCGGGATCTGCGTCTCTGTCCTCCGCGCTTCTGCCCCATCAAACCTCCGCCGGTGCCGTTATTCAGCCTGTCCGCCGGCGAGCACCACGGACGCGCGGCAGCATCCCGACTTGTGAACAGGACCGTGCGACCCTATCTAATAAGCAGGGTCCCTCCCTATCTCCCGCTCGCGCTTCTTTTAGACCTGATGATGTCATATCGGAGCTGTGGGCGTACTGGGACCTTTCTCCACCCTTTCGCCCAGCCCCACCCTCTCCTATTTTGCACATGAACTCTCCATCCAAGAAGGTGAACCAAAGCGGTTTTATCTGCACCGGCTTGTTGAGCGCCCAACTGACCCCGGGGTGACCGGCTGACAGCAGAGGTGACGTCTGCCTGACACACAACACCGGCTCCATTTAGAGGGACTAATGCAGCTCAGACGCAGCTCAGTGTTCCTCATCATCACTGTGCTCCCAAATGTCTGCCGGTCCCAAGTTTCTCGGGGCCACTTTATACTCACCCACCCTGACCCTGAGCCGCCCCTTTGACTCCTGTTTAGTGCCATCCAGAGGCAGAAGCAAGATGTGAGAGCATGTTGAAAAAGCTTATCGAATGATTCTTCCAGTACAAAAAGAACATTTTTGCGACATTCTATTGAAGTGAAAGCCCCTTATTTTGATGCCCTTGAGAGGGCATTAAACTGCATTAGCTCTTTTTATCTCAAAGGATACTTTAATTCATATATGTTATAAGATTTGTCCATGTACGTCTGTATTTTAGACAGAAACAATGTTTTAGTAAAAAGTGAGTTATTTCCCTGAAATGTGGCCCAGCAAAAATATGCAGCATTAGCTGTCACCTCCACGAGTTGCAGGGCAGTGGTGTTATGCACAGCGTCACTTGACATCCCTTTAAATTCCTCCCCCTCCAAAAAAGTGCAGACACTAATCGCATCCCTCACGATCTGTTCCCGACAATTGGGATCAAGTGCCTGATTGCACAATTATGGATTCAAATCTGTCCTGCTGGTTGTTTTTTTTTACTGAGTCACACATTTAAAAAAAAGAAAAACGGTAACAGAGTTTATCCAGTAGTGTTTCAGCGTTTCAGAGTACATAGGTTGCCTCAGTGATGTATGAACTCAAACACCGCACCCATGCACGCACACAATCTTGTGAATGGTGTGTGGGTAGGATGTCCTGTTTACTTGTTTTTGTAGTGTCATCTCCCACACACCGCAGCCTCGACGAGAGAAAGAAGCCCAGTTAGCCCTGCTCTGTGATTGCGTGACCCCGAAGCGGGCAGCCGGTAATGTTGCACATTTTTTCGCCACACATTCTAAATATAAAGACAAAGAGTATAAAGCTTTTAGTGGGTGATAGCACTCCAATCAAGTGTCACTGTTTCCATGGGCGAACCGCGCTTAGTAACACGCTGGAAATGCATTATGGGGGAGAGGGGTGTGCCACTGATGCCAAGGTTATAGAAAGTGAGAAGCAAACAGCATTCGGTGCACAGTACATCACTTTTGGAGTGCTTGTTGTGTAAGATCATGTGGAATGAAAACGTGTTGGTACACAAGCCTGGGGGAAATTCTGCCGTTATGGATCATGCACAGCCGGCAAAGCAATTTTTGCTTGGAAAGCTTGCATCTGGTGGAAAGAGGGCACCCACTCCTTGAGAAAACTTCATGAGCTTTTGCGAGAGTCATGTGTTTTATTCAAAACGACAAGTCCTATGTCCCTCGGACACAAAAACAAGCTGTCCTTAAAGACAAATGAGCGCTAGATAAGAGCAAAGTCAGCATAATGCAGAGTTGTGGCGGGAGTTTGCTCCTGTCGCGGTTCAGGTCCAAATCAATAATGGTTCAGCACCTGCCCTTTGTGGGCTCTCACTTTATAGCCTGGTTAAATTATTGGCCCGATCCTGCCCGCCGATGTCTGTGTGTGCGTGATCATGTACACATATTCACAGAAAGGCTAAATTTAGGTTTAATTTAAGGCTGGGGTTAGGCATGCGGTTGTGAGGTTCGAGGTTAAGGCTGGGGTTTAAAACAATCACTACTTGCAACCACAGTTTTCGTTTGACCACCAAACGAACAAGACAGTGATTTTTCTCCCCTCAGTCTGGCTTGAATGTTAATTCAACATCTAGAAGAGGTACTCAGTATTCCTCAATGTGAAACAAAGATTGGGAAAAAAATTTCTGACTGAAATGTGATTTTTTTTTCCCCATCAGTGCAAGCTTACACTGGGCTTTGACTGCATTGTATGAATGCAGGCACTATGACGCACATAGCAAGAGGGAGTGTGACCTGCAGGGACCTTTCTCATTAGACCACAGAGTAATTTACCTATCTGCATTCGCAATGACAGCAGCTGCACCTTGTGTTTTTGCCTGCAGGCCACAGCATCGCACTGTAAGTCTCCAGCTAACAACCTACTACACATACTGTGTGAAATGTATTTATAAGGCAGTTTGCTCGCGCTGGGATTTCCTGTTGGAGTGACATAGTCTTCAGCTGCTAATAGAAAATACCTTAAATCCCAGCATCAATCTGAAGTGCGTTCCTTTTCCAAATCCCTGTGTTCTTCAGGTTTATATAAACACACACACACACACACACACACACACACACACACACACACACACACGCACACACACACACCACGAGGAGGGATTTTCACAGCCAGATGCAATATAATTGATGGTGGCAGTGGATCAATCAGGATGTGGAACGTGAGTAACGGTTTGTGTCTGCTTTCATTAAGGAGTCCAAGTGACAGTTTGTGTCCAGAGATAAGTAAATAATCAAGTGAAATGACACCAAAAGTAATTTAAATGTGTTGATGTGAGAGTTCCCGAGGTAATATAGATAGGAAGTGTGTGCGTGTGTGTGTGTGTGTGTGTGTTTCATGTGGCGGCTGTATTATCTTGGTAATAAACCAAAAGGCAGCCACAGTCAATGAACAGTGTCCTGGCGTCATCTGCTGGATGCTTCCTGTCTTCATTTTATGTAATTCCAAAATATACCACTAGAGAGCACTGTCTCGACACGAACTACTTGCCAATGCTTGTAGCGCTGGTTGGTGTTAGCCTATCTGGCAAGTCTAGCTTTTAAAATAACAGTACAATAATGTAAATAATACCCCCCATTACATTTAAGCAAGAAAGTAGTTAAGGTGGTGCATTGAAATCAAACTTTTTAGCAGCAGATTTGGAGCTTTTCTATGCTCTGTGTGCATTAGATTGTTAATTCTGTTACATGGATGTGCGAGCAGTATGTATTTTTATGTAATATTGTAAAATGTAACCTATTCTGGCTTTAAACATTTATTTCAAATAAACCCAATTTTATTGGATTTTCTAGGATTTTTCTTGTAAAATAGAAAGAACTCGGCTTTTTCATTTTTTGGTTCACAGTAAACAGAAATATTGCCCAGGTTCTATTGCTGATGCTTTTCTCTCACATACAGTAAATCTCTGCCCCCAAAACAGGCAGCTATCCTCTATTTTACTGAGCAAAACACAGTCAGATGAAGAGCTGCAATCCAAAGTCTTCATGATAATATCCCTTAAAATGAATCGTACTTCGAATGTTGTCAGTCAGAAGAGAGCGTGAAGAGTCTAAATCGACACTAAGGAGAACGAATGTTGTTTTCCTGGCTTTCACCCCAAATGAACTTTCATACTTAATCAAAACTCTGTTAGGAAAACTGAATGTAATGGAAGGAAGAAGTCAAGCAGAACAGTCACGCTTTCATACCCGTTGAGCAATGGATATGGTAAATGAAGGGAAGAGGATTATTATTTTAGTTATGGGCGACACTGCGTGTGGGTGGCACATTATCAGTGGGAGGTGAGGTGGATGTGGCAGCTGCTCTTTAATTATTAGCGGTGGCACAATTAGTGGTACTTCTTTGGCATTTCAGTTTGGACAAGTTTGGACTTTACTGATGTTGTGCATGAATGCCAGTAACTTGCTGTTTAGGGAGCAGAAGTCAAGCCTTTACCTGTGTTAAAGTCAGGGAAATATACTGTGACATTCTCGTCTAAATAATCTAAGTTTACTGCTAAAGTGATGGGGTTAACAGTCACTGTCAATAGTTCTGTCAGGTCAAAATTTCCCACATCCAACTCAAGATTTTCTAAACTTCCCTACAACAAAAATCCCTTTGTAGCTCCTTCCTCTGTTCCTGTATTCTCGTCATTAATAATAAAATTCTTGTGTAAAACGTCCAGAGTTCTCAAGACCACAGGGAGCTGATGTGAAATTTATGTCAACAAGGTCCACAGGACCTTAAAATCCCATTTTCTGCAGATAATCCTACAAAATACTTGGCAATGCAGTTTTAGTACTTCCTGGTTTAACAGTAACAAAACAAGTGCAGCGAGTTCAGTGTGGGAAATTGTGTATTTGTAATCTGTTGTGCAAAAAGGGAACACACACTCGAGGCTAACGGGTCTGCGATTAATGCATCCGTGCGTCTGACCGACTGTATGGGTCAGGAACCACAGGTTAAATGTGCCACAGTGTGCTTTCATAAAAAGGCCTTACTCATTGTCATTGTGTTCTCCAGCATGTTTTTTTTTTTATTTCAAT
>KV751357.1:1135332-1151348 GCA_001698575.1 Mola mola | reverse complement strand
TTTCAATAATGCTGTGGAAAATCTTTGGTTTAAGCAATCATGCTGTAAACTGCATTGACAATAACTTGTGCCTTGTTTGGCATGACGTTTCTTTAGATTTTCAAGTGTTTGTTTGCATAAACAATAAACTGTTTTGACTGTAGTTGAAATTTGGGCTTTAAATAACCTTTATTGCCCTTCTGTCTTTTCAGTGCTCCAGGGTAGATGTAAACATATGTTAGAATTTATTTTGTTAACAAAGTAATAAGTATAAGAAATAGATTTCTTTATTGCAAAACTGCAACTGTCCATCTATTTCTAATATTCACATTTTACCACAGAAAATATTGCTGTGACCAAACTAAACTAACTTTGGATAATAACAGGTGTGAATATATTTCTTTCTCGTAAACCACATTATCTTAAGTAAAGTTTGACTGAATTTATAACACAAGAGACTGTTTGGGAACATAGAGACCAGGTTGTTGTTCCTAATAACCCTTAGCCAAGCCTTAGCCTATTGCTCCGTTTAATAAAAAACACAAAATATTGATCATACTTGATGGGAGACGAGATGATTATCGGAAAGATGAGACATCCATGTGGAAATGGAAAATGAATGAGTTCAAAGTGAGGTTCACAGGTCGGTTGTGAGGAAGACGGAAGACTACTCAAAGTTAAGGAAAGTCTTCCAGACCTTCTGCATTTTAAGCCATAAAGTAATTTCTGTTTTATTCATGTAATAGTTCTCTTGAAAAGAGACAAGAACTGATCATTAACCAAAATAAAGATACAAGTAAAACATTGGGTCTGCAGCTGTTAGTTGCAAATCGGAGTTTGAATTGTTTCATTCAGATCGTTGGTGAATACAAAAATATCAATCAAGTCAAGGAAAAAGTGCAGGTGAATTCTGAAGAAAATAGAAAAAAATACGATTCATAAACATCTGATTTAATTTCGTCCCCAACTCACCGACGTCATGTGAGTTGACCAAAGATGACATTTAGCATCCTTTAAAGCCAGAGGGAAATTGTCTTGGATTTTTGATCATCCATTGTCACATCTAAAGCCATTCCTGAGTTTCCTTTGGGCTTAATAAAAATCATTGGAACTACAACTGTTTTGCTCTGCAGTCATCTGATGCAGATGGCCTTACTACAGATGCTTGCCAACTTCAACTCCTGAAAAAAGAAATTGTGGCTGCACCAGGTAAGATTTGAACTGTGGTCCAACAGGCAGATAGAGTTTTACTCACGAAGCATTGAGCCTAGCAGGTCAGCTAACTTTCCTTCTCAAACCTTGTCCGATAAGGAGCTGCTTCACCTGAATACCCGATTCTAGTGTGGCAATTGGGTTTTGTATATTGTCAGAACGCGATGGATCACGATCAAAATAAGATATCAGAACACGTGAAGGCCAGTGGCAAAATTCTTGTCTACAGTAGTTTGGACAAGGCAAGAAAATACATTAGGTGGTATATTAGGTACATCATTATGTATGGACCTATATAAAATGTCAATGCACATATCTGTCAGAGTGATCCCATCCTGGAGCACACTTTAGTTACAGCATAATTCAAACATAATTATGTGAATAATTGAAAATCTTGACATCTGGCGAATATTGAGTCCTAGTCCTACTCTGAATGTAACCAAACTGATTGTTTCGCATAGCAACAACAATAATAACAGATTCAAAGACTACATCTTGATTTAAGATCCTGCAAACAAAGCAAACGTTGGATATACTCAGATTTGACTATGGCCCAGGTGCACTGTAGGTGGCGCTCTGTGTGCCTGAGAGGGTAATCTGCTTCTAAGAGATAAAGGAGTGTCAAGCAGGTCAAAGGAAATGCAGGAAATATATTTTAAGTAAAGTTATTTCCCAAATTGATCCACCTTATTATCTTATAGACTTCATTGTTTTATCTGTCATCAAATCAACACATCCCAAACCTCATTTCTGATTGCCTCCTTCACTATTCCCCAGGATTGACAGCTAACCATTTAAAACATTGACTTACTTGCAACTGTTCATATTTGATGTCACTTTCTGATACTCATATTTTGTAATGAAGACCTAAAGTATCCATCCCGAATGTTTTTATTGAATGATGTACATTCTGCTTTTATTGAATGATGTACATTCTGAAATCCCAGACTGCTTGAAATACATCGTATACAGAAATACATTCTTCACAGGTTTTACACATCGGGTAATAGAGAGTTAAACATTCTCCAGAGGCTCAGAGAAAAAGTGAGGTGAATGCTGAGGAGACCAACAGAAGGAGGAGACTGGAACCAGTGGGCACGGCACTGTTACACAAGTCCCCTTTACAGCATTTCATGGGGCCGACACATAGAGCTTTGATCTGGCAGCTCTTGGTTGTGACACCTGTAAAAATATGACAAAACAAAGTCAAAGACAACAAAGCCAAGCCACCAGCCACCGTCATTGATAATCTGTTTGAAATGCTGAATATGAGTCAGAAATGTCAAGGCAGAAGGACAATTTACCGCTTATCTTCATAGTCGCGCACCAGTTAAAAAGGAAACCACAGTTTACGATGTTATTGCAGGATTTTAATTCACTGGAGTAAGTGCACGAGTAGCATCTCAGTCCGTATGCTATGAAGATAAAGGGAACAGTTACAATAATTTACAACTTTTCCAAAAACCAAAGTAGTATTTTTTGAAATATTATGTCCACAGACAACTTCGTACATTTAAACAATGTGAAGAGGAAAAGCATCAACTTCCCATGTAAAAACATGTATAAAGTATCAGTGACACTGCTGAGGACATGCTGCAAATGGTATCTTTTTGTTTAAATTTGGCCACTGTTTAAAATAATTTCTTTTCCTCATAGTTAAAATTGTCAGTAAATTTGACAAGCACAGTCAGAGCAGCCTTCAGCCCTCTCATGCAGATCTCTGCTTTAACAGTGACTTTCACATATTAATATCTTCATAACACTGTAGAGTTGGAAAAAAATAAAAACATGACCACAGTAGTTGCATACTGTCTCCAATATAGCTCTATTCTGCATGACATTATTCTAGCAAGTCAGGACTTTTTACATGAAGTTGACACCCACAGCAACTCCCATAACATTTATTTTCAACCATTCATTTTCAGAGAAAAGAAAGTAAAACTGTTTTTTTTCTCACCAACTGTCCTTCCTAAATTTAGACATATTTAGGATCCGGAATGAAAACCTATACTATTATATAAGTATAGTATATTATCATATATCATCGTCTAGAATATTTTTAAGGGACTTGTGTTGAGAACAATGTCGGGTTATTGATCAGACAGAGTTCATGTCTGTGCACAGCTTCAAACCTGACTTTTTTTTTTACAGCTGTGTTTCTGAACTCTTAGCATCATTTCTGTTTCTGCAAATCTCCTACTATGATTCAAGGTGGAGAACTTTTCTTACCTGTGGACAGAGTCACCAACAGAATCACGCCTGCATAAAGCTTCATGGTGAACAAAAGACCAACACACTCTTAAGAGGAGAATTAGAGAGACATTAAAAAAATGCTGATAATGCTGCCGTTTATACTCCTGATTTCTAAATTTCATTTCCTCCCATTGAACCTCCCATTTGAGCACCAGCCATCATCCGCCTATGCGTAACGGTGCTCATGTCAGGGTGTGGGGTTAGTTATAGTTTTTGTTTTCCTTCTTGTATGCTCCTTCCGCTCCCCTCCCCCTCCTCCCTCTTGTGGTTGTTTTTCAGCGTGGCTGGCCAACTTTCCACCTTCCCTGGTCTACAGTGGAGTCATACTGTACCTGCTTCTCATTGACGGTAATCAACCACTCCATAAAACCCTGGTCATCACTCCACCACTTCGCCAGATAATTCTGGTTCTGCCCGTATGTGCCTCGCTGTGTTTCTTCGTTTCTGTCGCCAGTGTGGAAGCTGTCACCTCCTCGCTCTTCGCCAGCCTGCTCGTAGTCAGCCGACTCCCGTCTCCTCCGCTGAGTGTTTGGAGAGCTGGATCTTTTTGTATACCTCTTATCCTGCTGTTTTTTTTTCATTAAACCTTTTAAACTTTTCGCCTGTGTCCAGCTCCGCTACTATTGGTCCACGTTAACTGAACGTAACAGCTCAGTTGCTCTTAAAGTGGTTCTTTGGCAGACACAGCTCCCCTTCCCGTCCTGCAATCAAGTCACACGTCCACTATGATTCATTTGCCATAAGGGGGCTTACAACGACACATACTGCACGATGTATCGAATTATAAATGTTTGAAAAAGTGCAATGAAGTTGCCTGGCTGACGAGGCCAATTGACCACTTGAATTACAACATTTCAGTGCAATTTCATTGCAAAAATAAACTAAATACCCCAGCGTCAATTTAGATATGTTTTTATCCAACAGTCCAGCAAGCACCAACTGGTCTTTTTTTTCCTGTTGCCTTGGACTCTGATTGCATCCTTTTTCGTCCCACCTTAGAATATGACACAATGTAACAGAGGGTGGAGGTAACCTTCAGTGTTGGGATCGAGCCAGGGCGCGACAGATTTGTGACATGTTGACAATGTGTTGTCTTGTATGTTTCCCACCATGAGGGGATTTGAAATAAAGAAGAAGAAACTGAGGACAGGAGAAGATAGACCACCAAATAACTGGGATGGTAAATGATTATTTCTGTTGGTTACTGTTAGAATAATTGTACTTAGGCAGCTGAAACTGCAAGCTAAAAATGCATGAGCTTTATAGAAATTATCATAATAATTCCACAAGGCGGAAGACTTGCTGTTTTGTGCAAAAAGGTTGACTTCCCTGAACACCTGCTCAGACGAGGACACAGAAGCCGGGACATGCACTTAATTAAAAGTGAGCAGCAGCTACGTGCCTTGATAAACTGTTTTTTGACTATGTACCCATCCCATTGTGTAATCTCTATGTGACGCTGTGATTTGCTTCTGAAGGGAACAAAGGGTGACTGAAAACTGCATACAGATAGCCAAGGCCAAATACCAAGAATTTTGGTCCTCCCAGTTTTCGCATGATAAGTGTGTATAAAGAGACGCTCCGGAGAGAGAGCTCTCCAGAGAATACTTCGACCTACCTATGCACTCACTGTATTGCTCTCCTTGCAAGTAAAACAAAGCTTTGAGATACTGCTTTATTGGTGTTTCCGTCGGCTCCACTTTTATTATGTCGGTGCCTGGGGCACTAAAGAATAAATTCTACCGACAGTTACCCTCCAAAATTCTGCAGCAGAACTTTGTCCTGTGGCACAGTGATTCACTCCAACTATTAGTGGTTTTCTGGGAATTCTTTCACTAAGTGTGTATAAACACTTGAAGAACTGGAAACTCTGGATGTAATGCACACACGTCCCTGTTGAGGCTTGCTGTGGATATTTAAACAGAATTTTATTCTTTCTTAGTGTGGGAGTGAGTGACATTTTTCAACCAACTAAGTATTAACTATTTGTGGCCTGAGCTGGCAGACATGCAAGGAATCCTATCAGGTATTTCTGTCACAGTAAGGAAATCACAGACGCCAACAATGCAATTAATGATGGCTGAATAATAATAGTAAAAATGTCTGCGGTGTCTGCTGTAACTATTAAAAACACAAGGAAGCTTTCTTTTTCATTTTACATGTAAAGTTGAATGCAAATCGTTCCCTGGCATGTTGCCTTCATGAACTTCCTTTCCTTCTCATGAATGTTCAAAAACTAATCTCTAATTCAGTCACCAGGTGGCTGTCATGAACTACTTGCAGCAGGTTACTCAAAGATTAATATTTAAACAAATTCTATTCTTCTTCAGTTGTCCGGATGTGGTCGGAAGTAATAAAAACACGGCGCGTCAGAGAAACAGTGTGACGATGGCTGAAGATACCAACAGGAGCAGGACACTGCAAACAGTGGGTTTAGCACTGTTACACAAGCTCCCTTTGCAGCAAGCCATGGCCTCAATACATGCCAAGCTGGTTTGGCAACCCTTGGTCACCATGTTGTAACCTGAAAAACATGAAAGGACATACAACTTGGTGTAATTATAATCTTACAGCAACTGCTGATGATAAGGAAAAACTCACTGTCTATTCTGAGGGAGAAACATCGGTTGAAGATGACCGGGCAAGATTTAGTGTCGGTGCAGGACTTCGGGTCGGTGGCTGTGCATGTGTAGCACCTTAATCCACAAGCTTTAATATACAGAAAGACCGAGATGTGATCCGGCAGCTTAACCAGCAATGAGCACAGCACAGAGGCTGTCATACATTTTCTTTTTACACATAGTGAAATTCCCAACATGCATGTAAAAACTAAAGCAGAGCAACATAGAACTTCTACTCTCTCGACCTGTTCTGGGAAATAACTTATTTTGGGGCATGTTACTGTTACTCTGTGAAGACTACAGAAAGTCACTGCTGCTTCAGAGCAAGAAACACACCACCCACTACTTTGAAACGAACGGGATGTGTTACATGAATTGTTTCCAACCTTTTGCTAAGCTAAATAGTGACTGAATGGTTCTATTTCTGTAAGTTTTTGAAACCACTTCCTTTACAACTTTAATAATAAAAAGAAGCCTCAAAATAATCTTTTATTTAGGTTGTGTCAAATAACTTTGAATTCAACATTCAAAGCAAAGATCTTACCTGTGGACCAAGCCAGAAACAAGATCAGTGCTCCATAAAAATGCATTGTGAATGGAGAGGAAAACAGCTTGTTTAGGTGAGAGAGCTGCAAAGAAGTGTTCCTCATTCAATCCCACTTGGACCTTTTCTTCGGTCTCAAACATTTTCATTTCCTCAAAAAGCCTGAATAGTGACCTGAGTAGTGTGGGCACTAAAATGTCCCCATTACTCCAGAAACCGCCGTAGACTTTCTGGAAACCAAGACAAGAACCCTTGCTGTTAGATAAATATTATTTTGGTTTTGAATTTTTTTTAATGTGATAAATACCTATAACTTTACTTTAGTCAGCGTCCTTCCTTTTAGTCTCACAAAAAAAAAAAAAAAACAAAGAAAGGAAGAAACACTTTCACATCCTTTCAGCGGCTCTCAAAATAGACTTCATTCTGTCAATCAGCATATATCCAAGGGTTGTGTCATCGGTTGAACACAGTAAGGAAGAAAAGGAGATGCAGTTGCAATAGACGCTGATGTACAGAAATTTAATTCAAGTAGATATCTTTGACATGACGTGACCTTGTTGATCCATGTGTCAACCTCAGATTCCACCTACCAGAATCTTTCGGTTCAGTTGCAGTTTTGCAAACTGCAAAGTAATGAGGTAAGAATGAGGCAGTTTGTCTAGCTCACACAAAATACTGCTTTCTCAGCAGTAATTATTTGAAGTGAGGACACTAAATTCATACTTATTATCAATCAAGGAGATTTTGGTGGGCCTGTGTGAGAAAATTGTCTCAAGAGGCAAACTATTAACATATACAGTAGGGTCTTATTGTAAAGAGAACATGTATTTGTCGCAACTCAATTGGTTCTCTAGAGCAGCTTAATCATCTCTTGACTATTTTCCAGTGAAATGTTGCATAGTAATATCCAATCATTTTCACTGTCCTTACAGTAAGGTACATTTGGGTAATCTGGAAAACTGGATGATGTTTTTTCCTGTTGTAAGTAAACAGGATATTTACTTCAGGTTTCACATAAATGCAATGTGACTGAAATCACATGATGGACGGAGCACTTGCCAGCAATGACTGTTATACAAGGTCGTTAGACTCATTTTTAAGTATAAAAATCTGCCGTGAGATAATGTTTCATTTTTCAATATTTTTGCTATATATTCAATATATTCTTTTTGTTGTTTATTTAGAATGTAGGACACTGTGGCATGCTTTGAATGTGGCAATATTGTAATATTAATGGCTATGATTGACTGTATGAATTAATTCTCATGAAGCAAAGACAAAAACGTCAGGAAAAGAGAGGGCAACAAAATAAGTGAGGAGAGAGAGAGAGGTAGATTTGTAAAGGTGTATAATAAACATGACGTATGGTTTATGAATGTATACAATATGTTGCTATCTAGCTTTTTGTCACCTTTTTTAAATAAGATTTTTTGGTAACAGTGAGTTTAATATGCATAAAATAAGATAATATATCACCGTGCTGTCCACCTCACGAAAAGTGGTGGAATTGTTGCTGACTTACAGGCTTAAATATTATACACTTCTATAGTTATACATATTATAAATATCTGAGTTACTTTCTTGTCTGTTTTTTGATATTTCTCTCTGTGTCACCACCCTGCCCTTTCTGAGTCTCAAACTATCCTGCTCTCTCAATCCAAGATGAATCCATATCAGTTTATTATTGTTTCCATTACTCGAACAATATAATGGCTAACTGTGGGCAATGCACTCAGCTGGCACTTCCTTCTCACCTGATTCTGGGCAGTTTTGCAGAGAATAAGTCTAAAAGTCTTAAAGATTTGTAAACTTTCTCTTGCTTTGTCTGTAGTAAATTAGGTAAATAACTTACATAAAATATGTTGTGCCTTTATGTGGATGGGGGAGATAATAATAATTAAAAAAATCTAATCATTAGTAATAAAAAAATAACGCAATTATTATTTAGATGTGCTTCAGTGCTTCTATAATAGTAAACCAGCCACTGGGGGTCACAAACCAGTGTATTTCTAGTGCTGGTCCCATTCCCGGATAAATTATGCGGGTTGCATCGGGAAAAGCATCAGGTGTGAAAACTGAGCAAAATCAAACATGCGAATCATAAAAATATATTTCCTACCAGATTGGTTGGGGCCTGGGTAAACACCGGTGCTGATGACAAGCCAGGTACTGTTGGAAATTGGGCTACTGTTAGTCAAAAACAGGAGGAGGGAAACACGTTAGGAGACAAGAGAGAGAAGAGGAAAGTCAAGAGTGTAAGATTAAGAGTAGGAACTCTAAATGTTGGCACAATGACAGGCAAAGGTAGAGAGCTGGCTGACATGATGCAGAGAAGAAAGGTAGATGTTTTGTGTGTGCAATAGACCAGGTGGAAGGGCAGCAAGAAACATTGGACCACGTTCAAGCTGTACTATCATGGTGTGGATAGGAAGAGAAATGGAGTAGGTGTGATCCTGAAGGAGGAGTATGCAAAGAATGTTGTAGAGGTGAAAAGAGTGTCAGACAGGGTCATGTGAGTGTGAAGCTGGAAATTGAAGGTGAGATGATGAATGTTTTCAATGGTTAATACCCCACAAGTTGGCTGTGAGATGGAAAAGAAAGAGAAATTCTCGAGCGAGTTAGATGAAGTGGTAGAGAGTATTCCCAGGGAGGCGAGAGTGATGATAGAGGCAAACTTCAATGGGAATGTTGCTGAAGGGAACTGAGCTGATGAAGAGGTGATGGGCAGGTTTGGTGTCAAGGAAAGGAACCTGGAAGGACAGATGGTGGTGAATATTACAAAATGAACTGAAATGGCTGTGAATACCTACTTCCAAAAGAGGGAAGAACACAGGGTGATATATAAGAGTGGAGGCAGGAGCACACAGGTGGACTACATTTTGTGTAGACGATGCAATCTGAAAGAGATTGGAGCCTCTAAGGTGGTGACGGGAGAGTAACCAGACAGCATCAGATGGTCATGTGTAGAATGACTCTGGTAGTGAGGAAGAGGAAGAGAGCAAACGTGGAGCAGAAGATCAAATGGTGGAAGCTGAAAAAGGAAGACTGCTATGAAGAGTTCAGGGAGAGGTTGAGACAGGCTCTGGGTGGTCATGAGGAACTGCCAGATGACTGGGTAACTACAGCAACAGTGATCAGGGAGACACGTAGGGAGGTGTTTGGCGGGTCATCTGGACAGAGGATGGATGATAAGGAGACTTGGTGGTGGAATGAGGAGGTACAGGAGAGTACTCAGAAGAGGAGTATGGCGAGGAAGAAATGGGATAGTAAGAAAATGGAAGAAGGTAGAAAGGAATACAAGGAGATGCAACATAAGGTGAAGAGGGAAGTGGCAAAGGCTAAACAGGAGGCGCATGAAGAGCTGTATGAGAGGCTGGATACTAAGGAAGGACAAAAGGATCTGTATCGTCTGGCGAGGCAGAGGGATCGAGCTGGGAAGGATGTGCAGCAGGTTCGGGTGATTATGGACAGGGATGGAAATGTACTAACAAGTGAGGAGAGTGTTCTGAGAAGATGGAAGGAGTACTTTGTGGAGCTGATGAATGAAGAAAATGAGAGGGAAAGAATAGTGGAGGAGGTGGAAACTGTGGAACAGGAAGTTAGAATGATTAGTAAAGACGAAGTAAGAAAAGCTTTGAAGAGGATGAAGAATGGAAAGGCAGTTGGTCCTGATGACATAATGGTAGAGGTATTGAAGTGTCTAGGAGAGAAGGCAGTGGAGGTTTTGACAAAACTGTTCAACATGATCTTGGACGTGAGAAGATGCCTGAAGAATGGAGGAAAAATGTACTGGTGCCAATGTTTATGAACAAGGGTAATGTGCAAAGTTGTAGCAGCTATAGAGGTATAAAGCTGATGAACCACATGATGAAGATTTGGGAAAGAATTGTGGAAGCCAGGCTAAGAGACAACGTAATTTTGTAAGCAGCAGTATGGTTTCATGGCAAGAGCACTACACAACCAATTTTGTTGATGCTGATGGAATGTATAGACAAGGTAATAAAGAGCTGCATTGTGTCTTTGTGGATTTAGAGAAGGCCTACAACAGGGTGCTGAGGGAGAAACTGTTCTGTATGAAGGAGTCTGGAGTGGCAGAGAAGCATGTTAGATTGGAGCAGTATGACAGTGGTGAGGTGCTGTAGGAGTGACGGATGGTTGTAAGGTAGAGGTGGGACTGCATCAAGGATCGGCCCTGAGCCCCTTCCTGTTTGCTCTGATGATGGACACACTGACAGATGAGGTCAGCCAGGAATCTCTGGTAACGATCATGTTTGCAGATGACATTGTGATCTGTAGTGAGAGCAGGGAGCAGGTGGATGAAAACCTGGAGAGGTGGAAGTATGTGCTGGAAAGAAGAGGAATGAAAGTCAGTCGTAGCAAGACAGAATACATGTGGGGAATGAAAGGGAGGCAAGTGGAACGGTGAGGTTACAGGAAGTAGAGGTGGAGTAGGCACATGAGTTTAAATACTTGGGTTAACTGGGGAGCAATGGGGAGTGCGGTAAAGAGATGAAGAAGCGAGTGCAAGCAAGGTGGAGCGGGTGAAGCGTCAGGAATGATCCGTGACAAAAGAGTAGCAGCAAAAGAGAAAGGAACGGTTTTACAAAAGCTGGACATGTGCAGAGGAGAACAGCAAATATATTGGTAGGAGGATCCTCAAGATGGAACTACCAGGGAGGAGGCAAAGAGGAAGACCAAAGATGGGATTCATGGCTGTGGTGAGGGAGATGCAGAGGACAGGGAGAGATGAAAGGAGAAGAAAAAGTGCTTCTATAATCGTACTGTAGTGGCATTCAACCACTGCTGTGATTGTCCAGAAATAGTTTGAAACATTAACTAGAAAAAGCATCCAGGATAGTGCATACCTCCACCACCCACCTGAAATTTCCCCATAAAAAAAGGACAACTCAAATACCACTGATAGAGTTAGAAACCAGGAAATTTACCTGGATCTGGGTTATGGAAATTTGCCTAGATTGAGGCTCTAGCTCTGGTTCTCTCCCAAAACTAACTTTTGATTCATGGGCCAAGACTAACTCCCACAAAGAAATTCATAGAAATCATCCATTAACTTATGAATTATATCTATATTTGAAATTTATTTGGATCCAGGTTTATGATTCAGAACAAATCTCAACATCTGAGAGCCCCATATCTCTCCAAAAATAGTAATACATTTCTCAAGTCCTACAAACGCAACAGTTTTCGTTAGTTATCTTTATAACTCCATGTTTGAAACGGCTGCAGATTAAGGATCGGGATCTCTCCTCCAAAATTGAAAATGTGTCCCTTGACGTAAGACCAATATAAGACCAATCATACACATTTTTTTTTCTCATGAAAATCTGTCCAGTAGCTTTTGAGTCTTGTTCATGTTAATCCATGAATTTAGATCCAAGATCCAGATCAAGATCCGTATCATCACCAAAATTAATCACGCGGCAGGATTTAACTTTAACAAAAACAAAAACAAAACAAAACGGTACCTGGACATCTTCAAACGTTGTGATTGGCTCGTTGCTCCTTGCGTCATTTACGCGCCCGTGTGACGTCACCAGATGCGCCGCAATGTTTGGAAAAGCCGGGAAGCTGAAGCCCCCCCGTTCAGCTGGCCGTTGCTTGATGTGTGCAGACTGAAACATGCCAAAATCTGGGAAGAAGTCCTGCACCACGCAGACGTCCATCAGCAGGTACTTCGCGGGACGGAGCAGCAGCGGAGCCTCGAACTCTCAGTGTGGGATTAGCCAAAAACCTGCCAAGCGCCAGGTGTCAAGGAGCAAGGTAAGCTGTGCTTCACCGAATGTCACGCACACACACACACACACACACACACACACACACACACACACACACACACACACACACACACACACACACACAGGATAAGACCACACATTTTTAATTTAACTGCTTCTGTCCTGCAGCAGAAACTCCGCACTGATGGGGATGATTTTGGATTGCCAACAAAACGAGCCAAGCTGTCTCCAGAAGAACAGCAGGTGCAGGGTTTGGACTGTCAGCCTATTTCCTGCCAGAGCACACAAGGTGTGTGTGTGTGTGTGTGTGTGTGTGTGTGTTCCCAGCTTCAACTGATTCATCTCATCCAGTCTGACGAAGAATGTGCAGTAATATTTTCCTTCTATGGGATGGTACCTAATAACACTGTATTTTTCCCCCCCCCCAGCCTTGCCCACGTTAACACTGAGCCGAGGAGCAGGCGGCCTCTGTTCCTCCACCCTGGAGAGGCTGAAAGGCTTCTCCTGCCTGCCTGAGGCCAGCGTCCGACACAGCGACGCCAACAGGGACGAGGTACGGCCCGATAATGCAAGCCAAAAGATCTGTGACCGGAGAATAGGGGCTCGGCCTTCCTGTGAAGAGACAGACCAACACGGTGGAAAGAGAAGACTTCGGCAGCCAGAGGAGGAGGATGAGGGTGAAGAAGAGGTCAAGGCAAAAGAGAGTTCTGGCCTGGCTGCATCAAAACAGGTATGTAAATGTTGAGTCCGTCACGTGAATGACACCACAGTATGTTTCCCGCAGCACAATCCTGAGAGCTGACTCTGAGCTCTTCAGGGGGCAGTACTTACAATTGTCTTGTTACACAGAAGAGCTTGAAAACCGTCATGTGGTTGTATGCAAGTTGCATCTCTGCATTTTTAAACTCTTAAACATTGCAGAAGACTGATTAACTTATCGCAGATATATCCATGTTGGTCAGTCCAGGTAAGGTGTTTGTGCGTAGACATGCTTTAGACACCTTTAGAAGAAATTTTAGATTGAGTACGACTGTCATCCATTTGAATTTTCAAATATTAGCATTGTATTGGCTATAATATCCAATACGTTCAAACATATTAGTGCGAATTGGAGAACTGAATCTTTTGAGCTGGAAACTGTTGTTACTGAAGGGAAAAGGAGTCATTTTTGTATCTTGTGTGCACTCTTTGCAGGGGTTTTGCTCGTCTCAGTTTGCCAGGTCGGGTGGAGGAGGTAGAGGACGAGTACGAGACCAGGTTGAAGGGCTGAGTCCTCCATCAGACTCGAGCGCCCCATCTAGACGCTCCAAGATGGTGTACACGCCGTTGGAGCAGCAGGTCATCCAGCTGAAAAAGCAGCACAAAGATGCACTCTTGGCTGTGGAGTGCGGTTACAAGTACAGGTTCTTCGGAGAGGATGCAGAGGTGAGGCCGACAGAGCATCGCACATGGTGCATTTTAGATTAGAAATACATGCTGATGCTCTGAAAGTCATAAACAAAGGATATTTGCAATCATTGTTTATATTCTCTTTCGGTGTGAAATAGTGCTGCTTTTTTTTTGGTAATTCTTTGCTAGGAATGTTGATATCAGATTTGACTCCGAACAGATTGCCGCAAAGGAGCTGAACATCTTCTGTCATCTGGATCACAACTTCATGACGTGCAGCATCCCCACGCACCGTTTGTTTGTCCATGTCAGGCGGTTGGTGTCGCACGGACACAAGGTACTGAGGTGTCTTGTTTTTAAAAGCTGTGTAGAGTTGCATTGTTCCTCATTGCTGCACGTTGGTGTTCCAGGTCGGCGTGGTTAAGCAGACGGAGACATCTGCGATCAAGGCCTCTGGGACCAACAGGAACGCTCTGTTCACTCGCCAGCTCAGCGCTCTGTACACCAAGTCCACCCTGGTGGGGGAGGGTATCCTGATGGACAGTCAACATCTGTGTGTGTGTCCCCTAAAACAGATTTTTAAAGGTGGCAGTATCTAAAATATTGCCCTTGACAGTGTTTTTGTTGAGATGTGAACCCGGTCTGCAGACTGCGGGGTGGAGAGGACGGCTCCTCTGGCGACGTGGTGCCAGACCCTCCTGAGAGCTTCCTGCTGTGTGTCAGTGAAACGTGGGACAAGCTGAAGAAGCAGCTCACTGTAGGGCTGGTGGTGAGTCCGACAACTTCTTAAAATTTGAACCCCCGTACTATGCAGATCCGCTCGAGTCACACTTGAATCTGGTTGGCATTTTCGCGTGCTCATCGTTCCCGAGGGAAGTCCAACATCTCTTTGGATTATTAAACAGAAATGAGCAGACATTATTTATTTTCAGTGTGTTTCTGCCCACTGAATCTTCTGCCCTGATAACAGATGAGTGGGGAAGTGCAATATTTCAAGCTTCATTAAGAGCAACAGTCCATTGAAATTAAAACTGTTGCGTGACTGTCTCTCACGGTTTAGAACATTTGTCAACAACTTTTCTAAGATCCTCTTATCAGGAACCAAGTTTCATGTTATTACGCTGCCAACGATCACAACGCATTACAGAAATTTTCTTCTACCACACTGTTTGGAGTCTGCATGTGAAAAAGCTACGTCTGTAGGACGGGATGACCTCAACCCCTCGAAATGGGACACCCCGCCCTATGCAGCAACATGCAAAATTGGATTTGGGATTAGGCATTGTTATTAATTTGTCCTTCAGGTGAAATTTGATGCAAAAGTGTAAATCTCATTTGATGCCAATCAGCTCATTTGTGTTTAATATTCCAGAGGGATGGAGGCATACGTTCAAGTTTTTAGGGATGAAAAAAGAAGAAAAGAAACAAAAAAAAAATCCTTTCACAACCTTTTCTTTCTGTAAAGAGTTTTTCCATTTCCAGGAAATGGAGTATATCATGAATTATAACATCACAGCATTATGTATACTTAAAAGGGAGTTGTATTCATATCACCAAGGCCTAATATAGAGAATAAAGTTGTGTTAGAAGATTTAAATGAGAGTATGCAGCTTTATTAACTTTGGCTGAGAGCAATGCCCAAATAAGAGACAAAACAATTCACGCGGTCCCTAAATTACTCATCTGAATTCTTGATTTAAAACAGAAGAAATGATGGAGTAACATAAAAGGGCATCTTTCTCCTACTTTTGCTATATATAATAGTAATCCCCTCTTCCAACCAATCATTCACAATTTAACTGCCTGCATTTCCACACCCACACGCCTGCACACAGTCACACAAGAAGCACAGCTTCTAAATAAAGAGGGAAGGAAAAGTCATTAACGAGGTACCTCAATAAATAAATAAATAAAAAATCATGCCTCTGTGTTGATGTTTTCTCAATGTGTGCGTTAACTCTACCCGTGTGTGTGTGTGTGCAGGCAGTTCAGCCCAGCACAGGAGACGTGTTACTGGACTGTTTTCCTGATGGTCCATCTCGCTCTGAGGTGGAGGGTCGTGTCCTAAAGATCAACCCCGTGGAGATCTTGGTCCCCTCGGACCTCTCAGTAGAAACCTACAGACTCCTACAGAGCATCACCAATGCCAGGTAGTCTGCCGTCAGGCCACCAGGGGGCACTCTAAGGCAACTTGCTACATGAGCTGTTTTTTGTGTGTGTGTGTGTGTGTGTGTGTGTGTGTGTGTGTGTGTGTGTGTGTGT